>VFFE01007655.1:211753-410981 GCA_008921705.1 Burhinus oedicnemus
GGCATAGGGGGTGGTGTACATTTTCTTTAATCCTCCTTTTCTGGGCCAATTTACCTGTAGAAGCCTTTCTTATTATTCGTTCCATCCCTTGCCAAAGTCAGCTCCAGCTGTGCCTTAGCTTTCCTGGTCCCATCTCTACACATTCAGGTACCGTCCCTATATTCTTCCCAGGATACATGTCCCTGGCTCCACTGCCTGTGCATTTCCTTCTTACACTTTAGTTTGATCAGGAGGTTCTTACTGAGCTATGCCACTCTCCTGCCCTACTTGCCTGATTTCTTACACGTGGGAATCTAGAGCTCTTACGCTCTAAGAAAAGTGTCCTTAAAGAGCCACCAGCTCTGTTCAGCTCCTTTAACCCTGAGGGGGTTAGCCACTCTTCCAAAAGGCTTGAGCGACAATCCTGGCCTATACTTAGATATGAAATAATTCTAAAACTGCTAGGCTGCGTAGCTGTCCCTGACACACTTAATTAGTTTTTCTCTCACAGTCAAAGGACTTCTTTAACTTACCTTCTAGACCATGATGGTAAAGGCTCCAAACATCTGGAAGCCTTGTGATACATGATATTACACCATTCCAGTGTCAGGGCAAAGGACATTGGCCACCACCTCAGCAGTTCTGCTGGTGAAACATATCACTACGGTTACCAGAATCATGCAAGCATATGTGATGCTGCAAATGAAGATGAGGCAAAAATGCAGAGTTAGAATCATGCCTTCTCCTACACCCCTGTCCCATCAGGTACCTTCCATTTGTTAATGTTCCTTGACACCATTCTCCCTCCATCTATAAAATGGAAATGTTGTTATATACATGCCAGAAACAATACCTCTTTGAAATCTGGAAGAGTGGGACCTTACCTGATGATGTGAAAAGGCCCTCCCAAGGTGGTTTGTCGAAAGTATTTGGTTGCTCCAGCTCTGAAGATATCTGGAACCTAAGAGGTATGCACTGCTTACATTTGTATTCAGTCAAAGTGCAAACTGAGGAAATATTATATATGTAAACTGTTCTCACTTACCTTCAAGATCAATATTATTATAGCTCCCGTCACTGTGACCAGTTCCCCCACCAGCTGGAGGTTATCTTCAGGAGTCACATAAGATTCCTGAAAGAGATCTCACTATGTTAGAAACTGACAAAGATATGACTATAAGGCTCCATTTAAGCAGGCCCAGTGGTGACCAACACAAACAAATCCTCCTTATGGTATAACTTCTGTTATAATTCTTAGTGTTGCTATGAAACTGCAGCCTAGAGAAGTGAGCATGACTTAGTCTAAGGAAAACTGATTTAGGTCTCAACTGCTAACAAAAGATGGCTACCTAATCACCTCAAAGTCAGGTTCACAGTTGTAGACAACCTAGTAGAGGATGATTTTCAGAGGTTCTGGGCATTTGAACTGCCAAAGAGTTCACCTGGAATTGTGGATACCTGTTGCACAGAATATGGCCATGGATATTTCATATTGTCCATTGAACTGGGGCACTAAAAATCACAAGCAGTTTTGAAAGTGCTAGCTTATTCTCTTCCTTGACTCTGTTCTCTCATCTGTAAAATGGAAATGAATTGTCATCTTCTGAGAGGTATTGATAAGCACAGCTCTCCATTAATACCTTTACATACCTTTCACACACAAGAACAAGAAGAGAATGAGGGAAGAAGTTTTGAATAAAAGAGGCAGACTAATACAGAATCACATAACAGCCACTTGCTTAGCTAATCCACATAGTGGGGACCCGTCCCCTATCTTGACTACATCATGTAGCTTAAATGTCCCCAGAACTGGGAGTAGCCAGCTTTAGAACGCCTTAAAGTTTTGAACAGTATTGTAGGATTTAAGTGTGCTTCTCAGGAGGAAGTGCTACTTCTTCCTTTGTAGTGACACACTATGACTATTACAAATATTGCACAGACAGGCACCTGCATGCCCATAACTGTGACTCCCTAGATAATGGCAATCTATTGCAGTGTCATGCTGAGTTTCAGTGCAGTTCATAAAAGCTTATTCAGGAACTCCAAGTATGCTTCTAGGACATACTGAAGCCTTGTTATTTTGACCTGGGAAAGTTAGGGTGAAGCTCTTGAGTCACTCCATTATGTCTGCAGGGTGGCAGTCTTTTGCAGTCATTCCTAACCCTGGTGGCTGGCACTAAGGTCTTCCTATGTAGGCTTAGTCACTTTGGGATATGAAGGGGACAGGAAGCATTGGATACCTGCAACAGTTTCTGCATGTATAGTATTGTCTCTTTGATCTGTTTTGGTATTGTCTTGAAGTTTCAGACGTCAGTAAATGCAGCACATGGTGAAGCAGACCATGTAGAGCACACAGAACACAGCCAGGACACAGAAACAGCTACATCCGTATTTATTCCACTTCAAACTCACCAGCACAGTAATGGGAGTAAGATCAAGGATCATCTGGACCTCAGAAAAGAAACAAGACTAACTTTATATTGTCAGTCAGGGGAAGAGTAACCTATAAACAAGTCACATCAGACTGGGAAGACAGTCATTGCTGAAGTTAGCAAAAATCAAGATGAAGTAGAACCTTCCAGTCTTGGCTGTACCTCGCTCTTCCTGTCAAACACAAATCATCAAAATGCCACAGGCAGAGAAAGGCTAATAGAAAAAGCAACAGTTTTTCTCACTGACCTATTCACTCCTTTACTCCCACTGCACCTATTTAAAGACCGAGTGTACTCACTAGATAAACAATGCCATAATGACAACAGAGAAAGAAAGTAGCATAAGAGGGCACTTAGGAGGAAAAGACGACACTGGGACCAGGCCATTCTTGGTCATTCAGCCCAAATTCCTCTGAGATTATGCAAGTCATGATGTTCCACTGTAACAGTACTCCCAGCTTTCAACATGTGGACAATTCTAATATTCTGGGATATTCAGAAAGCGTGCTAAACTTTCTCAGTGAAAGAAAGAGTTAGAGATCAAATAATATACTTGTCTCTTCATTGTGTTGATGATAAGTTCCAGGAGAGAATGGTCATCTTCCCATGAGTTAATCTCAGTGAGGTCATACAAGGTGGAGGTCAAAGGGCCAAAATTCCACTGGACATGTTTTCTTTTCTGCGTGGGGTGCTGAAATATCCAATTAATGAGGTGGGAACAGCTGAAAAAATAAAAATATTTATTTAAACCCATCTCCTTTATAGTATCCCCAGATTTCCCAACTGTTTTGCTCTCCTGCAAAGGGAGAATGGACTTGTCAGTCTCTGATGTTAGCAGTTTCTTAAGCTAAGTAAGCTGATCTGGGTCAATAGCAGGGTGGAAAGACTTCCAAAAATCCCCACGTTACAAGCATTACCAGTTTAGCAGAGGTCCTCTTTTCCCTCAGCCAGGACCTGACCCAAGTCCTTGCTGTAATGTTAGGTGATCAATAATAGATGTTTTGTCTCCTAAGTCACTACTGACCAGACTAGGGCTCTGATACACTGCAGGATAACTTGATGATGATGCAGGAGTTGAGAAGTTCTCTCTGGATCAGCACAGGTCCAGTCATCACTTTTTACCTTGGGCAGCTGCATTTCTGCATCTAAATGGTCCCATACACAGGTAATCCATCAACTCCTTCAGTTCAGGAGGTGATACAGTGACAACAGTTTTAGGTAATCTGAATAATATTCACATACTTGCGATCACATTGCCTTCTATGCCTGCTAGCTTGAACGGAATGGGTCCTTTGTTGTTAGGAATCTGGTCCAGGGCTTCCTGTCCCATTTTATTCCTTTCATAAGAGAGGAAGAGATTGTACGTCTGACAGGCAAAGGTCTTGTTGGGTTGAAGAACCAGGATATGGAGAACAGTGTTACCTGTGGAGACCTGACAGAAAATGAGATCTTCCGTGAAACAGTAAGATGAAAACCCTCATCTCCTAGCTATGACAGACTCTTAGGTAGTGCCTACTCAGGTTCAGTAAGAAAGCAATTTGTTAGCACCCTGCATCGCCTCAGTGCACTACAAACACATCCACTTTGAAACCTAAGGATAGAAGCTGCCAAGTAGAGGCCTTCAATATACAAAAAAAAAAAAATCATCAAAAAGGTAGTTTGCTGCTGATCTGAAGTGGATGTGACAGATTATTAGTAAAAGATATCAGTACGGTCCTTTCTGTTTTAGCACTAGTCAGTTTGGAGCTGAGCATTTCTCTGTCTATGTAGCTCTAGGTTCACAGCCTCTCCAGAGGCTGTTTTCTCCCTCTGGTTTTCAGTTGATACTGTTTATATCTTTGAAATTCCAGTCTTGGGCATAATTTTTCAGATGCATAACCCTGCAGTGTTTTGCCTTGTAATAAGGGACAGAATTTGCTGAGCTGAAACTAATATTAAAGTGTTCCTTTCACAAAGGACATCAAGAGAATTTAGACTTCTGGAAATTGGAGAGATCAGCTGTCCATTGTTGATCTACAGATTGTCTTCAGAAACCTTGACATGGACCACATCCTTATGGAAGGGCCATATACGGTGTATGATTCATGACCATCCTTCTTCACTGCTTTTCACTTGACTGAACCTCATACTTTAGTACTCTTAGAGAAGTGACAGCAGTCAGAAACAGTTCGGGAAAATGGGATAGCACACCATTTAAGCAAACCTGAAATAGGTTATTTAACAGTTCTTACCCAAGGAGACTTATGCTCTGATATCGGCTCCATTTTCAATGAGTAAATACACAATTTCCACACTACCAGCACAGTCAGCAAAAGAAGAGTAGTTAAAAGAAATGCAGGAAATAACATGAAGTTAAACAAAACTAATGAAAAAGTCAGAGAAACTCTGTGTCAAAAAATGTCTCCGTTTACACACCACCACTTAATTTGAAATTGCCACAACATTCCAAGTGATTTGCTGAAGGTGAAAGCAGCAGAGGAATCTAGAGGTTTTGCCTGAGAAAGACAGAAAATGATTTTGACAAGAATCAAGTCACAGTAAAGAGTAACAGCAGAGCAAATGAAAGATATATGTTCTTCAGATGGGAAGGTGAAGGGAATAAGAAGACCTTCCAGGCTGGGCAGGAAGAACATAAGACACAAACAACAAGCGAATCCGTGAACAATTTTAAAACTAAGAAACTGCTTTGGACCTACAGTCTCAAAATGACTGAAAATGCAGCAAATCTGTCAAGAACAGGACTAACTAGATTCCACAACCTCTGTGGGAAATCTGCTCCAGTGCTTTATCACCCTCACAGTAAAAAAATGTTTCCTGATGTTCAGATGGAACCTCCTGTGTTTTAGTTTGTGCGGATTGCTTCTTGTTCTGTCACTGAGCATCACTGAAAAGAGCCTGGCTCTGCCTTCTTTAAACCCTCACTTCAGATTTCTGTACATGTTGAACAGTCCCAGCTCTCTCAGCCTTGCCTCCTAGCAGAGAAGCTCCAGTCCCTAAATCATCTTAGTGTCCTTTCATTGGACTCTGTGAGGTAGCTCCATCTGTTTCTTGTACTGGGGAGCCCAGAACTGGACACAGGACTCCAGGTGTGGCCTTATCAGAGCTGAGTAGAGGGGAAGGGTTACCTCCCTCAATCTGCTGGCAACATTCCTCCTAATGCAGCACAGGATACCATTAGACTTTTTTTGAGGCAAGGGCACATTGCTGACTCCTGTTCAACTTGGTGTCCATCAGGACCCCCAGGTCATTTTCTGCAAAGCCACACAGCCAGAAGCATGATTTATAACAGAATTTTTCAGGCTTTCTTTTTGGTGCAGGAGTAAAAGAAGCAATTCCCCTTTGATCTTAGGGGATGAGGTGAAACAACCATTCAGGTAATGAAATATGAGAAGAAGCATAACGAAGAAGAGACTTAATTACTTACAAACATCAGAAAGGACAAACAAGAAGGGAAAGGGATAGTTCATATTAATCTCAACTCCTGTTTGTAATCTTAGCTCCTATTTGTGGTCTCTATTAACAGGGCAAAACAGAACCTGAGTGGATGTACCTACTTAGCATTCATGTGAGAGAAGTTCATCATGCACAGAGAAGCCGTGCAAGGCCTACGTCCCACTTCAATCTTATTTTATAAAGTGAGTAGGATGTAAAGGAGTTGATCAGCCTCCTAACAGCTCTATTTACACAGATAATTTTTTTCCTCATAAAAGTAGTTCACTTTAAATGCCTTTGCTTCAATGAGATGCCACTATATTTACAGTAGAGTAATTAAGAGTAAGATAAGACCACCATCTGCAGAAGATTTAATCTGAAAAATGTCTAACTCTCTGAAAAGTTGCATTTGTTAAGCAAGTACATGAAAAGATTAAATGACCCTCCTTTGGAAGCTTTCATGCTTTCTCAATCTGAAATTAGACAATGGCCCAGTAGCAGTTCTAGCAGTATGCACATTGCCATACAAGGCAACCACATGAAGGGCTGTCTCCCTCACTGCACCTAGAGAGACAATAATAAATTAACCATCTCAGTGCTGAATTGCCACCATTCAGCTGTTTCCACTCCACCCTGGCAAGTTTATTCTCTGCTACAGCTACAGCCCTGTGCCCATTATCCAAACATGCAGACTCCAGAAGTTTTCTTCTCAAAAGTTTTTCAGCCAAAACTAGTACAAGAAGGGGCACCACCTCTCTGATGAATGCCACAGGCTTTACAAGCAAGAAGTTTCTGAATAGCTTGCACATCATTATCCTTTGAGGCCTGGAACAGGGAAGATTCCCAGAGCCTGGAACAATAAAAATTGCCCATTCATAGTCTTAAAAAAAATAAAGTGATAACAGGAAATAAGTTTTGCTGCATCAGCAAAACATTCTTACTTAGAGGGTTTTGTTCTCAAGACAACAGACTTTTGAGAACTGTCAAGACACATACATGAATGATATACCTTTCAAAGATCGGACATTTTGCATAACCAGAAGATCTATAATTTGGCTTTTAAATTACTAGAGAGCTGATGAAAACATCATGAAGGAAATACAGTTCTTGACTCAGATGGTAATTTAGCATTCCAGGATAATTGCACATTTACTGTACTTGACTAGACTTTGTACAAGGTGTCAAATTACCTACAAATATTATACTGCCAGGTCTTAGCATTTTCTAGTAGGCAACATCTGAGATCCATGCAGAAATTGCACATATTCCCTGAATTATGTGTGGATTTCAGTTCCCATTTCAAGTTCATCAGCCAATCTCAAGTAAGTTGGATCATTGATTCTTGTCATAATACAAAACTCAGTAACCAAATCCTTTCTTTCTGACAGATGGAAATACACTGGCAGAACACAAAACTGTCTCTTTGACTCTCAGCACTCTGCTCTAACCAGGAAACTCGGGTAGAAAAAGAATCCTAATTAAATATTCAAACCTTTCATCTTGCTCCATCCCAGCACGGGAGCTTCAGCTGAATACAATACATAATGATCCCTCTGGAAAGTCTGAAAATAAAGACATTGTTGTTAACAGAAATAAATAATTTTTAAGAAAAATAAAGGTTGGTTGCATGCCCATTGTAATTATCTCTGATGCTGAGAGCCACAGGGGTTCTGTCTATATGCATCCAGCCAGATTAATCTGCCAAAATGAAAAAAAAAGAAAGAAGCTTCTTCTTCATCAGCTTATTAACTTAAGTAAAATAAGGTGATACCCTAAGGAAATGTACTAACAACATGCAGCATCATGCTTTTCATAAGGAGAGAATGAAAACCACTCCACCTGGAGGCTGTGCTTAAGAAAATGAGAAGTCAAGCCTGAAGTTACTGACAAACCTGCTGAAAGGGCAAGACTGGGGTAACAGAGCATCTTGCCAACATGTATTACGCCACAGCTATACAAGGTTGAAGAACTAAATTAGGAAAAGGGCTATGTCTCTCTGCTGACCTGCATCTGCAAAATGGCGTGCAGAAACCAAAGAAGAAAGAGCAGAAAGGGTGTAGAAGAGGACTGGAATATGCTTGAATATATGGTCAACACTTGTTTAGTGTTCACTGGCACTGCATAACACTAGGTAGTGCTGTCAGCTACTCACCTTTGCCAGCAATGCAATACCTGATTTATTAAAATGATAGACAGGATAAAATGGTTGTAATAGTTCCTTAATGGTTCAGTGGGTAATATAAACATCTGCAGTTGCAATCCAAGACCTCTGTTTTGCTGCCTCTCAATGCACAAGGAAACAAAGGTATTAGTATTTGGATGCTAATCTCAGTGAAACATGGAAAGAAGACATAGACATTTATCCTAAATCAATTGTGGAAAGTAGGCCCTGATCGTCTGTAAGTATCCCAGAAAAAGATGGGAGAAACCCTTCTACCAAGTCTTGTGTGTTCCCGTCATATGTTTCTCCTTGATTTCCATTCACTTCATAGAAAAGGAGACTGCTCTGAAGTCTTTACAGCTTCTCTCTATCCATACAGACTACGATATCTTCAGTGATTAGGAATAGGCACCAAAGTAGATGCCAGAAACTAGCTCTGTCCTTCAGGAGCAGGTTGGAATAATAGTTCAACAAACAAATAGCTTTCATTCTTCAATGAGTCAAGATGAAAATTCTAGACTGAGATTGCAGCTGCGGAAGGCATATGCAGAGACTGAAAAAGAAACAGTTCCCCAACAAAACACAATTTTAGGATTCCTCTTCAACGTGTAGTTAGTTGCCTGAGATAATTGTAGAAGGAACAGTTTGTTCACATAAGGCAGGTGACAGATGAAATTTCTCATCACAAAATCTTTGAATGTTCCTCAGTTTAGTAGGTTCCTCAGGATCATTCATGAAGCCTTCACAATCACCATCCCTTCCTGTCAGTTGTTACTCCTAGAGAAAGTCAAGAATGACCTAAAGGCGTTGAACTTGAATGTTTGCAAAAGAGTTTGTAGGCTGGAAATCTGCATTGTCTCTCTGTGCAATGTTTATTTAGATTCCAGTCTCCTGGGTTTTCAGTTGGAGTTCAGGAGTTCAAAATAGAACATATCTAAAAGGAGTACGGTCAGTCTACAAAAAGAGAATGGAATTCCTAAGAGTGAGTCACCATATAGTAGCTGGTCACCACATAGAATCTGCTCTGGACATTTTCTGCTCAGGGAAATACCCAAAGCATTCTTCTATCCCAGGTGCAGATAGCACTGCGCAGAGCAAGACTTGAACACATGAAACACCTTGAGGCTGCTGGCTGAAATCCAAGGGACAGAGATGGCCCAAGGAACACTGTATGTTACTATACATCTAAAAGGTGAGAGTGAGAAATTAAGAGAACTGACAAGAGCCAGCTTGGTCTGCTGTTCAGGTTGCTTTTATGCTCTTTCCAGAATTGACTCTAAGAAGCCTCTGAGAACATTGCAAAATCTCTGCAAAACTAATACAGTCCAAAACTAATTCAGCTCCTGAAAATGAATTCCCAGTCTTCACAACAGATCACATTATCTGCAAATTTCTGTTAAGACACAAAGAAGATAATGAGAAGAAAAGGCTTTCCTCCCTAGCTAATATTCAGTAGACCCATGCAGCAGATGGTCTGCTTTGCCATACATAAGCAAAAAGTTGCTACCTCCAAAGGTGATTGTTGAGGTTCTTCTGTCCCCCAATAGCCAGAGTATAAGGTGGGAGGCCTAAATCTAGTTCAGACCAATCAGTTAGAAGTTTTAGAAATGGGACTAGTAAATCTCTGAGGTTAAAGTGGATTTGATGCCTTTATGAAAGAAAGGGAAAGAAATTGGAGGCTGATGACAGAATAATTAAATATTTGAACATGGAGTTGCAGGAAATAAAAAAATGGTCAAAAGTCAAGCTTGAAAAAAATAATTCTTTCAGAAGAAAACATACATGAAAGTCTGGAATGTCATTTCATTGTGATCTACCCTGGATAGTCCAAAGTCATGCTTTCTGTAGTTTCTGAAGTCTAAATCATTTAGATTCCCAGCGCTTGGGCTTCTGTGCTTGAGGTGATG
Source organism: Burhinus oedicnemus (assembly GCA_008921705.1). Taxonomy (NCBI): domain Eukaryota; kingdom Metazoa; phylum Chordata; class Aves; order Charadriiformes; family Burhinidae; genus Burhinus; species Burhinus oedicnemus. Next base: position 221,665 of record VFFE01007655.1, read on the forward strand.
TTTCATAGCCTTACAGAGCTGTAATTGTGCAGAAGGATCTCTTATCATCCTACCTGAATCTTCTGGGTTTGCCTAATTGTTTCCTTTAGTTCTCTGTGTTCTTTCAGTCCACTCTACACAATTTCTATTGCTTTATCTTTAAGGATAAAATCACTGTCTGCATAACTCTACCTTTGTCATAAAATTGTTTGTACCTGTGCCTAACATGCTCTTCTTTATTCTCAGCAGGTTGTCCATAGTGCTAAAATGCCTAAAATGAATTTTTAAATCCTACCATTAAAAATTTGTGAAGATGCAGTATGTGTAATATCCCTTAATTAATACATTAATGAAACTTCTGTAAAATATATGATATACCATTTGGAATAACTTTTAAAGCAGCTGCTCTTCACCTGGTTGAATATGTGCACATAAGGCTGGATAATTATGTAGATCTGATGAACTTGTCTAACAGGACTCTGGAAGAGTGTTTGTGTGTTGATGCGCTACCTGTAAAATGTCCAGGAATTAAGAGGTTCCTTTCTTTTATTAAGGAAGCTTATTTTTATCATGCTAAAATTTGCTTCAGAGGGATTAATCTATCCACAGGAAAACAGAAGCTCACAATTGGAAAACAAAAACAAATGGTCTATGGACTAGGGTTCTTCAGAGTTTCTATTCCCACAGTCATTTTAGAAGCAGCAGAGACGGTGGTGCGAATTTTCACCCTTCAGTGAGTAAGGAAAATGACTTGATCAATCTTTAGAGATGCTACTGTTCAGAAAAGCTGTTCTGCTGATAGGATTTCTTCCTGCTTCTTCCTCTGAGAAATATGTATGTTATGAAAGCAAGTGGCCTGTTTATTACTTACATGTTAAATAGTCCATTTTCACAATTTTCTTTCCCTTTGACACGGTGGTCTAACTTTTCCAGGTAGGCTAAATAGCCTAACAGCCTAAATGTGGCTGTTCTTGTTGAAGTAATTTTCAAATACAAAGAAAAAGACAAGTTTGACTCAAATATTGTCTTCTCTGCTTCAGATAACTAGGTAGAAATAATCCACTTGCTCAATGAAGTGAACAATTTTGGAACATTTTAAGTAAGAATTCTTTCTTCCTATTTATTCTTACATGTCTGAATAATGGTTTGGAAAAAAAAAAATAGAAGGGAAACTAAAAATCTGCCATTCAGGACTTCAAGGCTAAGTCCCGCATCTGGAATGGAACTAATCTATGACTCACCTCAGGCCAGGGACTGACTGACTAGGGTACAGCTCTGCAACAAGACTTCCAACTTGAATGTGCATCAGTAGTGTAATATGCCTTTGTGATAATGCTATTTATCTACTTAGTCTGATGTATTAGGAAAAGCATCGCCATCAGGTCAAGAAAAGCGATTACTGCCTCAGCACAGATGAGGTTGCATGCAGAAAAAAGTCTGGAGTTGAGCTCTGCAGTACAAGAGAGACAATGATGAATTGGAGCGAGTACAGTTAACAATCACTATGATGCTTAGGGTGCTGGAGCACATGATATATGAGGAGAAGCTGAGGATAGCTAGTTTGTTCATCTAGAAGCCTGGGGAGATATCATTACTATCATCCAATACCCATGGGGGGAGGAGAAAAAGGAGGAGTCAAACTCTTCTCAGAACAACACACTGAAACAGAGAGGTGACAGGAGCTGGTTGCATTAAGGGAAATTCTGATAGGATATAAGGGAAAATTTCTCCTCCTGAGAGTGGTTCAGGCTCAGCACTAGAAAAGGTACCCAGAGATCCTGGGGAATCTAGATTCTTTGAGATATTCAGAACTCACCTGAACCGCCTGATCTGGCTCTGGAGTCAATCCTGCTGTAAGAAAATTCCAGAGCAGAAGCCACCAGAGGTCACTTCCCATCTAAATATTTGTATAATGGAAGTAGATTAAATTTCCTCTTCCTCCCTCCCCCCACCATTGAATCTTGTCTCTAACCCAATTATTTTTTCCAGGTAAACAAAAGCACAATTTTGAGAATGGTTAAGAAATTGTAATTTCAGTAAAGAAACATTTAACATGTTTTGATTAAAAATATAATGAAGAGTATCAAAGTACCACTTGCCTGATACTTCCATGCTCTAAAATACTACTGCCAATCTGTAGTGAAGTTCCAGTCAATGGAGGAAGAGAAGAGGGAGAAACTCCCTGCTTTTATATCCTTCCTGCCTTTCAAGAGAGGAATTAATCTCAGCTTATGCCTCACTAGACTTACTCTCATTCTTCCCAGACATGTTTGATTGATTGTGTTACTCTCCAATTATTCATATTAGATGACTCGAGCAATGGGGTTCTGTCACATCTCTTGGAAGCATATACCAGTATAAAGGCTTCTTATTGTTTTGTTATTAATCCTTAAAGCAAACCTTAAAACCTGAAGGTTGGTCACTAATTGTGATTTCAGTTTGACTGTCAGATAGCCTTTCCAGATTGTCCTGGTTTGAGGCAAAACAGGACCAAGTTTGTTCAGTAATTTTACTTTTTAGCTAGGCCTCTTCTAACTACTGAAACTAACAGCATATTTTGCAGAAACTGTTTGCTCTCAGAGTGATAAGACCGATGTTTATAGTTGATGCCAAGGAATGGTATGCAGAGAGGCTCTTGCTTATACTTATTGCTATAACAACCAAGGCCAGCCAACTTTGTTACTTGTCCCGTTGGAGGGTCAGAAGCAGAGGAGCCTAGAGGCGTCACCCCTGCGGGGAGGAGCGGACAGGACAGATGACCCAAAACTGACCAACAGGGTATTCCATCCCATCTGCCTCATGCTCAGTATAAAAGCTGAAGGATCAAAGGGTCAGCCCTCTTCAGTGGCTGGCATCCGAGGAGGACTCTGTCTCTTCGTCTGCCTTTGATCACAATCCTGAATCCAGATCTGGAATCCAGTTCCCATCCATCACTGAGTCCAGTCTGGGACTTCCCCAGTGCCTGCTGGTGGCTTGATTGTCAACCTGGGAGCTTGATACGGTTTTGTATATATTTCATTACTTTCTTTTTATTATTTTATTATTAATATTTTATTAAAGTAGTTTAGTTCCTTCTAAATTCTTAAGTGTCTCTTTTTCTCTCTCTCCTGCCTCCCTTTGAAGCGGAGCAGGAGAGAGAGAGCATCTGTCATTCCGCCTGATTGGGCCAATCTGGCCCAAACCACAACAGATTTATTGGTGCCCAATGTGGGGCTCGAGCAGTGCTCGACCAGCGATCTGATAGATTGCCTGAATAATTTGAATTCCAGCTCGCTCAGAGATTAGAACAGACAGCTTACATCATGACACAGATTTTGAGGCTATCATTCCATGTATGTTTGTTTAAATATTGCAACAATATCACAGTATTTAAACAATGACAGAACTTCAGGCCCCCAAAGTTGCACAGCACAGCCTTGCTTTTATTTGAGTAAACAGAGGATGTACTCCATTTGATAGAAAAGTTGCATCTTTCTACATAGCACTTCAGTGGTGGTCTCAGAACTGGTGCCACTTCATTCACCCATCTCTTACCCAAACAGCTGCCTCATGATATCCAGCTAGGATTGGCTTCGCTGATAGTTTAGGTAAGAACAGTTCTGACAGGTGTGTTAGTGGCCTACAAAAGATAAACATACAATTTTGTCCAGGACACAGAGCTGAGCAGGATGGATTTTGCTGGGAGAGGAGCAGCAGGATACATATATTGACCAGCTTATTATTGCAGTGCTTTGATTTGTTTGGGGTTTTTTCTTTGTTTGTTTCTTCCCCCCCACCCCCACCCCCCGCAAATATTTAGTGATACTGTCCTTAAGAAAACAAGCCCAACATAGAAATGGCAGCAAATCTGATGCCAGACATCCAAGGTATCAGATATACCTTGGATGTGAACTTCTCAGGACTGCAGAAACTCGAGAATTTCACAGACATACACTTATTTTGCACAGAAGTTGTAATTCTTTCTTCCCACTATGGTGGGAAGACTGTACGGATGAGGTTGCATCCATGCTAAAGAGGCAGAAAAAAGATCCAGGGTAACACAGGTGGGCAGATTCAATGGCTTGTTGGCCTGAATGGGAGACTTTTGTTTACACAAATCTGTAAAAATGCAAAGACAGATCCAAAAAAAAAAAAAAAAAAACGATCGAGAATTATCCTAATACAAAAATATCTACCTAAATTTGCTAACTGCCCAGAAGGGAATCCTGCATATCAGTTTCCATGCAAAGGCTCAAGATTTAGGTTTGAGAGTGATGTATTTTTTTGGAAATAGATGTAATGAATTTGGTCTGAGACAGGAACAATAATCTAGTCTATTTTATATTTTAACAGTAAAATCTGCAAAGAATTTGCTGAACTAAGAAATGTGTAGCATGACTTGGCACAAAAAAGGCCCACCTCAGATGATTACCTCAAATGCCTAAACTTGAAATTCTCAGTCTTGATTACTAGGAAGGATCCTAGTTTTGTGGCGAGAACCATTCTACTGCAGTGAAACTAAATGACCACAGGGTAGCAGCAGAGATCTGAGTGGAAAACAGGAAGGGCTTGAAGACATTACTCTCTGCCTGAACTCGAGATAAGAAGACTTGGTCAGTATATGTCTGTTTAGAGAAAATATATATGTGGCAATTAAATAAAAACCATTTGAACTAGGTTTTAGTTCAAACTGCTACAAACATCAACATAACCCCATCTAAAGTCTCATCTTTAGCTAATGTCAGGGATTTTGTCCATGGAACTATATACCTTGTTCTCATTCCCAGGCTTAACTCCACCATGGATCAGACAATAAGTCTTACTTACTTCATTTGAAGATGCTACTTTAACAGCTAACAGAGCTCTTGTAATAGAAAAACAATGCAGTCTTCTTCCTCTGCCTGATTTTATTACATTTTCCTTAACTGTGCCATACCTTCGGCTGCTGAACCCCACAGTACAAACTCTTGCCCTGAGAATTACAAACATATCCAGGTAGTTATGTATTGTGCCCTCCAGAACCAATTTTAGTCAACCAAGAGCTAAGTCAATGTATTGCTTCTTGCAGTCCATTCAGGTTTTCATTTTCAGTCTTTTTCTATGTTCATAACTAACTTTTCAACACGAGGCAGCTGCTGAAATGTTATATTTTCTGACAGAAAGATGAATGCCTGGCTTGCAAGAACTATTACAAAGACTATGCACATGTCCATAGGCTGTTGACTGTGTGTTTTGTTAAGATGAATCTTCTATATTTTTATTTGCCCAGCTTCAGTGGAGGAAGTGCGTGCTGCTCAGAGTTAAGCCATTTGCATGAAAAGACAACTAGTAGCTAAAAAGCAAGTTTTGCCCAAGAAGATCTGGAACATAATGATTCACCTTGGAAGAAAAGAATGCCTTGCTGTACATAGTGGTTTGCATTGTGAGCCACTCAAGGACCCTTTGAAAAGAGTTTTTGGTGAGGTTGCTCTCTCACTGCAAAAATCCTGCGACCTTTGCATAAAACATGTTACATTCTTCCATAACTAAAAAAAATCACATATATAAATGAGCAGATGATTTGGGCTTGGTCTCAAGATTCTGAAGCCACAATGGAATTTCCCAGGCAGCAGCAGAAGGTAGTGAGACGGGTGATTCAAGCTAAGCACAATATGCATCAGCTGCTGCCTAACTTCTCTCCACTGACTCACAATGTGGTGTTATGGTTAGCAGACATGTCCTCCTTGTAAATAGCAAAACGTTTTCTGTGTGGGTGGTATCTATTGCTCTATGGCTAAGCTCTCCATCGAAATTCATAGGAGTTTAGCTTTTCTGAAAATGAGATCAGTTGGATATGAAGATAATAATTGTTGAAAATACTCAGTCAAAACAGAAAATTATTTAATCTGTATTTGTAACACAGGAAAGTTCTGGTATGCATATCATATGCATATGCTTGCTGGACTGACGCTTTCCATTGAAATAGAGTTCTGCTTCAGAAGCCATAACAGGACAACATGAATTGTTTTTTTATTTTCTCAACCTGAGATGGTGACACGTAAGCAAATATAAAGCTTTCCTGATTTATTAGACACTTTCTTTAATAATTGTGTGACAATTTATTCTGAATAAGTTTACAACAATTGGAAAAAACCCAGCAATCCTGAAATTAGAACTCCTGTGCTCAAATCAGAGGTTTGAGACCCCCATGGGAAAGTTTACACCTGCTGCATCAGAGTCGTGTTTCCAGTACAGAGTTAAGAAGTCTGATTCTATCCAAAAGAAAGCTCATCTAGGCCAATCCCTCAGAGATTCTGGGGTGCAGTTACACTAATTTATGTCAGAATCCTACTTCCGTGATTATCCATGCCAAATATATATTAGTTTGCAATCAGCTGTGATCCAGGTGAGACACTTGGGCTTTTATATTCCCTTAGTGAATGAGAGTGTGGACATGTCCAAGATGCCAAAAGCAAGGAATTAATGTGTTTAGCCATTTCCTGAGGGCACTGATGCATGAGCCTTCTTTCTTACACATCACAGAAGTGTTCAAATCAGTGCCAGGAACTTGAAAACCACTGCATTCTGCCTTTCATGCGGATACAAAACAATCTTCAAAATGCATCATGGCTCTGAATACAGGCTGCACAGTTGTAAGACTTCCACATCTCTGCTCTGTGTGTACTGCACTTTCAAACAGCTGAACTATTAAGCTGACAGCAAATACAGCTGGTTTTCTCTCTCTGTAACTGAAAATGTTATCCTACTAGAGGATTTTAAACTGATGTCACTGCTGTGTCTTCAAGTTTATTTACCTGAGCTAGCTTTAAATGCAACCAAGGCAGCACAAACATCACTACAGGTGCAAAAACTTGCTCAAAAAGCCGAATAAATCCGAGGCAATTGACCTACCACAAACATTCCTATATCAAATGTTTCCCACGGGGAAAAATCTTTCTTGTTCTATTGTCTTCCTTCTTTTTGATCTATTACACATCAAGGCTATTACACACCAAGGAATACTAGCCACTCCAGCCAGTAAGTCAGCTTCATTGGGGCTCAACTTAAAAGTCTCTTTGCAAATGCATTTAGCATGGGGAATAAACAGGAGAAGTTAGAGACGTGCGCACACCTGCAGGGCTACAATATAATTGGCATCACAGAAATGTGGTGGGATGGCTCCTATGACTGGAGTGTTGGAATGGAAGGATACAGGCTCTTCAGGAAGGACAGGCAGGGGAGACGTCAATGACCAGCTGGAGTGCATAGAGCTCCGCCTGGGGATGGATGAGGAGCTGACCAAGAACTTATGGGTCAGGATTAAAGGAAGGACAGGGACAAGTGATATTACAGTGGGGGTCTGCTGCAGGCCACTTGACCAGGAACACTGAGTGGGTGAGGCCACGTTCACAAGCCATGGTCCTCATGGGGGGACTTCAGCCACCCCGATATCTCTTGGAGGGACAACACAGCAGGGCACAAGCAAGCCAGGAGGTTCCTGGATGTGTCGATGATAGCTTCCTTCTCCAAGTGACAGAAGAGCCAACAAGGAGAGGAGCTATGCTGGACCTTGTTCTCATCAACAAGGAGGGGCTAGTGGGGAATGTGAAGCTAAAGGTCAGCCTTAGCTATACAGTGACCATGAGATGGTGGAGTTCAAGATCCTTAGGGCAGCAAGGAGGGCACACAGTAAGCTCACTACCCTGGCCTTCAGGAGAGCAGACTTTGGCCTCTTGAGAGATCTGCTTGGTAGAGTAGCATGGGATAAAGCCCTGGAGGGAAGAGGGACCCAAGAAAGCTGGTTAATATTCAAGGATCACCTCCTCCAAGCTCAGGAGCGATGCATCCCAACAAAGAGAAAGTTGGGCAAAAAAAGTCAGGAGGCCTGCAGGGATGAACAAGGAGCTCCTGGACAATCTCAGTCAGAAAAAGGAAGCCTGCAGAGGGTGAAAGCAAGGACAGATTGCCTCGGAGGAATACAGAAAAACTGTCCAAGCAGCCAGGGACCAGGTTAGGAAAGCTAAAACCCAGATAGAGTTAAATCTGGCCAGGGACATCAAGGGCAACAAGAAAAACATCTATAAGTATGTCAATGATAAAAGGAAAGCTAGGGAAGATGTGGGCCCTCTCCAAAAGGAAACGGGAGACCTGGTTACCTGGGACATGAACAAAGCTGAGGTAATCAATTACTTTTTTGCCTCAGTATTCACCAGTGGGCTTGTGTGAACCTCATGAAATTCAACAAGGCCAAGTGCAAGGTCCTGCACATGTGTCAGGGCAATGCCAAGCACAAATACAGGCCGAGAGGAAAATGGATTGAGAGCAGCCCTGTGGAGAAGGACTTGGGAGCTGTTTGTTGATAAGAAGCTCAACATGAGCCAGCAATGTGCACTCGCAGCCCAGAAAGTCAGCTGCATCCTGGGCTGCATCAAGTGTGGTCAGCAGGTTGAGGGAGGTGATTCTGCCTCTCTATTCTGCTCTCGTGAGATCCTACCTGGAGAACTGCGTTCAGCTCTGGAGTCCTCAGCACGGGAAAGACATGGGCCTGTTGGAATGGGTCCAGAAGAGGGACACAAAAATAATCAGAGGACTGGAGCACCTCTCCTCTGAAGCCAGGTTGGGAGAGTTGGGGTTGTTCAGCCTGGAGAAGAGAAGGCTCCGGGGAGACATTATTGCAGCCTTTCAGTACTTAAAGGGAACTTGTAAGAAAGATGTGGACAAACTTTTTAGCAAGGCCTGTTGCGATAGGACAAGGGGTAATGCTTTTAAACAAAAAGAGGGTAGATTTAGACTAGATATAAGGAAGAAATTTGTTATGATGAGGGTGCTGAGACACTGGAGCAGGTTGCCCAGAGAGGTGGTAGATGCTCCATCCCTGGAAACATTCAAGGTCAGTTAAACAGGGCTCTGAGCAACCTGATCTAGTTGAATATGTCCCTGCTCATTGCAGGGAGGTTGGACTAGATGACCTTTAAAGGACCCTTCCAACCCAAACTCTTCTATGATTCTATGATTCTATAATTCTATGATTCTACGATTCTATATTCAGTGTATTATTGGAAATAATAAAACTGGGGCAATTCTTTAGGGACATTCCAGTAAACATTGAAAACGTAACCTTTCTTTCAAAATAAAAGCCAAAAGTGAATAGCTTATTTTCAAAGGTATTAACTGTGAGTGCTCTTTTACCTTCTTCAGAACCATACAGCACAGGGTAACAACGAAGACAGTATACTAGATTAGAAATGCCTCTGGTCAGAACACGTATTCCCCTTTCTTCAGTTTTCTTAAAATGCAACTGTACTATTGGGTATTGTTTGGCCAGGATACAGACTGACATGCAGTGAGCAGGAAACAGTGTTCCAGTACTGCATATATCTCATATATTTGCTATGGAGACCTACCGTCTCTTTCTTGTTCAAGGGGTACATGTGACATTAAAAAAGGATGAAAAATATAAAAGCAGGTAGAATATATATACACATAAAAGGGTTCTACCCTTCCATAATTACACGAGTAAAATGTTCTTACAGTGTCGGGAGGAAAAAAAAATATGTTGATAACAACAATGAAAGCCTTTCTGATGGGGAAAAAAGTGAAATTGATCAGCCTTGATTTTCAAACAATTACAGAAATAAAAATGATACTGAAACTGCTCACTGTGCTATACTATCAAACAGACTGAAGTGTCATTTACTTTCCTAATGTACTGTCAGTGTGGGTATACTTACACCAGTCCAGTTTCCCTATTTTTACCTCACTCGTTTCCATTCTTCAGTATTTTAGCTAGAGTTGTGTTCATACAGGAATTGGGAAAAACACTCAATCAATGCTGAAAACAAGTGAGATTCATGCCATCTGAGTGTAGATCCTACTACCTGTTAGACTGCAGTGCAAATTATCATGATGGAATTTCTATCCCAAATTGAGGTATGAAGTTACATATTTCACATTCATGTTGCTGTTTACATCTGAGTATCTGAAAACTTTTCATAACATGGCTGCATGTTTTCCATATATTATGCAGATGAGCAAATTGTCAATCAAAATTATAAGAAAATGCCCTGTCATACAGTCCCTCGGTGTAACCACTAGGCTCTACTGTCAGATTCCAGAGACAAAATTTGTCTCTTTCATTTCAAACACCACAGACACAGTCCAAGTTTAAAACCATGAAAATAATAGTTTATTATTTCAAATATATTTGATGAAAACAATTTTAAGGACCAATACCAAATAACACTCTACTACGGTCATCAAAAATTGAAAACTTGGGAATTTCCAAATAAAACTCATGATCTTTCCTTACTACACTAGAATTCTTTTCCAAAATACAGCTAGGGCAGCTAGGCTGGAAACAAGATCTACTACTCTATCTGTTCCAGGTATAGGTAACTCAGGAGATAAGGATTTCCTCTCACCTGGAAGATCATCTCACCTCTGATATATCTCGGTTTTAAAAGTCTTAGGGGTTAAGTTCTTTGAGAAAATGTACTAAAATGTGCTTCATTAGAAGGAATATAGATCGTATGATGTTATGAGATACTGGTGTCTATAACCCTTTAAATACTATATTTTATCCCAGAAGATGGAATTTCAGAACCACTTGCATGCTAAACTTCTGATGCATAAATGCAACAAAGAAGTGGATATCTTTGAAATCCTAATCAGGTTATTTTTAATAAAGAAAACATATGTGAACGTACAAAATGTCTATGGAGTAAATAAGTATTAAAACAGTATCACACTTGAGGTATTTGATTTGGTACACTGGAGAGTTAATTCTTTTTAAGAATGAACCTTAGGTTAGGTTAAGATTGAGACCCAATACTCTTGAAATTAGGACTCAACCTTATCTTAATTTTGGCCACAGGATATTGTTAGAGCAAAGTTGATGGAATGTCACCACAGGAACCTGGAGTAGTGTTGCAAATGAAGAGAATAGCTTTGCAGTTATCTGTGATATCCATTTGTAGAACCTCTTGACTAGAGTAATGCTGAGGCACATCAAACTTCTTGAAATCTATCAGACCTAAAATACTCTGCATGTCCTAATATTCATACTTGGGTTTACTCCACTTAAGCTAATGGAATTGAGGATTTGTTGGGGATGGTTATGTAATTTTTGCCAAGTAATTTATTTGCCAGGAAAATGCAGTTTGGGTTATCTTAAAGAATTCAGGAATTTGGAACTAATTTTACAACTAGTTTATGACCAAAAAGTATGAATCATTTATGGTGTTTGGATTGAGGCACAAATAAACAGAATTATCACACATACAATTTAAAAGAAAAGGAAAACAATACCTTATTGTGTGTTTCAATTCAGTCACCTACTCTGTGCCAGCACTGAATTTAAAACCATATAATATGTGATTCAGAGCAGGATTTGAAGCAAAGTCTCAGGAAATGGCTATGACCAGGCTTCTACCAGGTATTCCATAGTAAACTGCTCTCGGTATCTCCAGGCGGAAGATAGTTTCTCCCTTTTTGGACTAATTATAAGGAAATGCTAAAAGATGGAGAACTGCTAATTCTGGAAAAATCCTATAGTTCAGTAACGTGAGCAGTCTCCTGCAAGGAAAGACTCATCCCTACTTTGAATCAAGGATAATGAATATTAGAACCTGAGGTTCTCACATCACACATGGTGCTCATAAAACTGTCCCTCAGCTTTTGTTAAGAAAAGTAGACCTGCCAAAGACACCATTTTTGTATAGTAGAGTGCAAAACTGTGCTTAAGTAGATTTTTTTTAGCCTCATTTATTTCAATTCACTGAACTTACTATGCATGTCTGTTTACCTGATGAAATAATCTACCAAAGACCTTGGGAGTCTGGGGAGGTCATTGCTGACTGGAAGCTGGAAGCTAGCCAACATTATTCCAATTTACAAGAAGGATGTGAGGGAAGACCCAGGAAACTACAGACCTGTTAGTCTAACCTCGATACCTGTAAAAATTACGGAGAAAATCATACTGGGTGCTATTGAAGGCATTTAAAGGACAATACAATCATCAGGCACAGTCAGCATGGGTTCACAAAGGGAAAGTCCTGTCTAGCTAACTTGTTATGCTTCTATGAAAAGGTCACCCACCTAGTGGATGAAGACAAGGTAGCAGATGTAGATTTTCTGGATTTTAGTAAGGCTACCGTCCCCCACAGCATCCTTCTGGACAAGTTGTCCAACTGTGGAATGAGCAGGTACATGGTCTGCTGTGTGAAGAACTGGTTGAAGGGCAGGGCTCGAAGGGTTGTAGTGAACGGGACTACATCTGGCTGGCAACCACTCACGAGCAGTGTTCCTCAGGGTTCAAATCTTTCTAGGGCCAGTTCTGTTCACTATTTTTATAAATGATCTGGATGCAGGAGTTGAATGCACCGTTAGCAAGTTTGCTGATGATACCAAACTGGGAGGTGCTGTTGACTTGCTTGAAGGACAAGAGGCCTTGCAGAGGGATCTAGATAGACTGGAGCACTGGGCAATCATCAATGGCTGAAATTTAACAAGAACAAACGCTGAATTTTGCACCTGGGATGGAGACATGTATAAACTGGCAGAGGCATGGCTGTAGAGCAGCCCTGCAGAAAGGGATCTGGAGGTGCTGGTTGACAGCAGGCTCAACAGGAGTCAGCAGTGTGCCCTGGCAGCCAAGAGGGCAAACTGCATTTGGGGGTGCATCAAACGCAGCATAACGCAACCGGTCAAAAGAGGTGATTATCCCACCGTATACAGTGTTGGTGCAACCTCACCTTGAGTACTGTGTGCAGTTCTGGGCCCCACACTTTAAGAAGGATGTGAAGGTCCTTGAATGCGTCCAGAGGAGGGCGACAAAGCTGGTGAAAGGGCGGAAGGAACACCCTATGAGGACACGGGGTTTGTCTAGTTTGGAGAAAAGGAGCCTGAGGGGCGACCTCATTGCTCTCTACAGCTTCCCAGGGAGGGAAGGGGAGAGGGAGGTGCTGATCCCTTCTACCTGCTACCCAGTGATAGGACACATGGCAATGGTTCAAAGCTGCATCAGGGGAGGTTCAGAATTGACATTAGAAAACACTTCTTTACTGAGATAGTGGCCAAACACTGGAACAGGCTTCCTAGAGAGGTGGTTGATGCCCCATGCCTGTCAGATTTGGAGACATTTGGACAATGCCCTTGATAACATGCTTTAACTTTTGGTCAGCCTTGAATTGGTCAGGCAGTTGGGCTAGATGATTGTTGTAGGTCCCTTCCAACCGAAATTTCTATTCTATTCTATTCTATTCTATTCTATTCTATTCTATTCTATTCTATTCTATTCTATTCTATTCTATTCTATTCTATTCTATTCTACTCTACTCTACTCTACTCTACTCCATTCATTCTAATTTAAAAGGAAAATCAAACTGGATTTGAAACATGAAAAAAAACCCTTCAACTATTTGTGTAGCCTCATGAGATAACAGAAGAGGTGGTAAATACTGGTCAAAAGGTCATCTGTGCTTGAACCTGCTTGGACAGGCTAACTGAGGTCAATGGGTTTGGACAGCGTCACTGAGAGTAGGATTTAACTCATAAAAATGCAGCGGCTGTGGGCTGTTTGTGTTACATAATAAACCTTTAGATAAACCTGTTAGAAATAGCCACTCTTAAAAATACAGTCATTTATGGTAATGACTACTTTCCTAACACTCTATTAGCAGTGCTGCATTCCTCAACATGTTATCTATGTAATCATCGAAAAGAATGTCCCAGACATTTCTACATGAAATTCCAGTTCCTGCTAGGCAGTGGGGGTGCTTTTTAGATATCTGAATAAACAACATTGGTGTAACATGAAACATGCCATCGATAGTACTTGGCCTTACCTACAGCAGGAATTGTTGAAAAACATTATGCATTTTCTAATCATATATACATAATCTAATGATATATAATAATTTTTAAATGTATAATCAAAAATATATAATAATTTAAAGAAATAAATACCTTTGGAAGATTAACTCATTCCTATTTTTAATGCAACCAAGAATTACAATATGTTACCCCCTATGATATAGTCAATGTTTTTAATCAACATTGGGAGACATGAGTTAACGAAAAGGGAAGCTCTACCATGCAGATTGTAAGGTTGAAAACGGGGAGACGTAATACAAGTTATTCAAGGCTATGCACCACAATTAATATTCAGGTTTACATGATGCTTGTAATGATTTCTCTTTTTATTTTGTGACACTAGGGTAACATAGGCTTGGCCATAATGTGACACAATGGCAGCTCACTAATTCAGTGTTCTGTCAGAGAACAGGGCCAGTGACATGTATTATTAGGAAAGATGCCAGAGGTTTTTTAAATGATAATATCAGGATCAGATCCACTCATGAAGTATATAAAGCAGTTAAGTGTGCCTGTTGTGGGGTGGGCATCATGTAAACTAGCATAACAGCATTGATGATCAGAGAATCTGCAGTACATTTAACTGTCCCTTTCCTGGTAGACCTTCACCTTGAGAATGTCATTAAACAAGTTTCTTGCATCTCCAACTGCATACAGTAGATTTATGCTACTAGCCATGGTATGAATGTAATGTACCTTTAAAAAACAAACAAATAAAAAACAAAAAAACCCCAAACTCTAGATTCTCTACACTATATTTTTTGATTGTGCTGTGCTTTTTACCTCACTATATCCTGTTCCAGAAGTAAATTACACCTAATGTAAAAAAACACTTTTTATTTTTTAGTTGCCAACATCTCTTATTTCTTCCATTATATGAAAGAGAGGATCATCCTCCTCTTTCTCATTTGTTTTTTTAGGAAATCTTCCCTCTATGTACACACCCTCCCACTTGCTAATCTTTCTAAACCAAAAAATTTCAACTCTGTCTCGCATCATGGTTTCTTCATGCTTTAAATAAGTTTTTGTACCAATTCTTACATTCCCCTCATTTTTTCAAGATAGGATAACCAAGGCTGAACACATGATTCCAGCAGAAAGTTGTCTCACTCATTTACAGAATGGCACAGGAGCAAGTTTTCTGAAGGACGTTGGCTCTGTGACTGTTCACTTCTTTCATTCAGCTTGTGGCTGCTTCTAGCCCTAAGCATTACAATATTCTCATTGTTATTCTCTTCCTACTTTTAAATAGGCTAAAATTTTAAAAAGAAAGTCACTAACAATGAAAATATTCTAACATCTCACCCCTTTCCTGTTTTCAGACATGTTGCATTAATTTCATTATTTGTTTTGAACAGTTCATTAATTCAGTTGTAGCGAACATTGGTATAGAGCACGAGGGCTTAGAGGAAAGGTTTCCAGTTGCTAACCTAGTTACTGTACAATTACTGGCCCTCTGGACTTCAGTACTCAAGCCACGTTTTACTGCTTTCATGAATTCATGAATTCCTTAGATGCAAGTCATCATGATTAAGCCAAACAGAATTATAGTATGCACACCCTAAGACTTAATAGAATAAATAACTGATCAAGCCAGTCCTGTAATACACCTATTTGGCCACCCACAGGAAATAATCATCCACATTGCAAGACTCAGTTTCCTCAAATATCTTGTAAGAGCAGAGTCCACAGCAGCTACTGTCTCAGTGTCAGCACTGAGACAATTTTTTACCCCGACAAAAGGGTTTTTTACTTGCTGTATTCTGACCCCCCAGCTATAGAGCAGCATCTCACCTTGATCATTCCCTCCCTCTCCTAAATGTCATTTAAGTAGCATTGATGCTATGTCCTCTATGCTATGAATCCTGAAAATTAGTAACAATGATGATTGTTACATGTAGCTCCCTGCAAGTAAGGATGAGATCCCAGATAGCTAAAACTCAGAGGAACTAGTTTGCTGCCCATTCACTAAGCACATTTCAGTGTTGAAGTGGCAGTCGCATTGCTAGCCTAGTTTCAGACTGTTTGGCTATCCCCCCACCTCACTGGATGTCACTGTCAGAGGAGGAGGATGTAAAACCATGGCAGCAGAGCAAGGTGGATCAACAGCTGATACATTGTGTCTTGGGTTGCAGCTGCACAACCATTTTGGGGGGGGTGTCAGCCCCACCCTTGTCTCTGCCCCAGGTAGGCATTCGCCTGTACCTCCTTGTGCCAGGGTTAATTCTTGTTCAGTTCACAACACATCAAGAACCCATCCAGCTGAAAACAAACCTTTTTTTTTAGGTTTCTAGTCCGCAACAAACTCCTCTGCTACAGTGCACAGCACGGCCATGTTAGCATTAGTGCTAGCACAAGTTGATAGAGTAGTTGTAGAAGGTTTTGGGCACAGGGAGAAGACTTCTGCTTTCATGGCAGCCAAAGCACATAGCCTCATTTTACTGTGACCATGTAAATTTAGTCTTACTGCAGACGCTATACAATTTCTCATTGGCTGACTTTCTTCCTCCTAGGACTTTGCATGTGAATGGTGGAAGATTCCTGTAATCTCTGTTTTAGTCTCCTCCACAGTCACACAATTTTAAAATGCTTTAAAAATTTGTCCCTCTCCACAAACATTTCGACAGACACGAGACATATCACAAAGGATATGTAACAAACATGGGTGTGACACATCAGATTTCTGGTTGCAATTGGGCCAAAGGTCAGGGTATGGCTCCCTCAAGACCGCAAACTATTAATGATGGCAAAGATTCCTGTGATCTCTGTCGTGCTTTCCCTGACAATTTGGAGCTGCTGAATTGTCCGTTGTCAAAGCAGCTATGCCATTGTGTTGTAGTGTCCTTTAGTCTGTCCTTACAGCATCTTTGGAATGGTCATTTCTTGACATCTGTTTCCAAGCTGCTTGGAGACAATTATTCTCTGCATCTAAGTCTAGGACAGAAAATAGGTAAACATCAGGTTGGGACAGCAGACGAGGAAAAAACCTGAAGCAAAAAGCAGAAAAGAACATCAAGTCTTGGACATACCTTTTCTGCTGCAGTAGGTTGATTTCATCCAGGCACCTATCTTGAGTTCTTTCACCCTGTAAGCAGTGCAAAAAAGAGCCCCAGAGCCAGAGGAGCAAGCCATGATCCTTAGGCAGGACCATCCCCATGATCGTGCACCCTCCTCAGCAGAACTTAAATGACCACCTCCATCTCTTTCTCCCTCTAGTGTGTGTCTGTAAATGGCACTCCCCCCACCCCCCCCAGCCCCGTTCCACCTGGGATAAGACAATCCGAGTGGGAAACAGGTGCTTCTGCAGAAAAGATCAGTGCAGAAGAGGGCAGAGAGTTGCAACTTTTGGCTAAGGCAGGCAACTTGGCTGAGTTCCAGAGACAGACAGCCTGCTGGAGAGTTGCTGCATGAAAGAGAGCAAGCATGCACCTGTCTTCCAAACTGCTTCCCGATTTAGAGAGGTGGCTTTCTTCAGAAGCTGTAAGAAGTCTACTGTGTTCCCCAAATTGTCTTGTTTATATGCCAAAAAAGGACTTCCAGAACACATTTTCAAGACCAGATTTTTTAAGAGAAACAGCAGAGTTATGAGAGAAATGCCAAAGGTTGTCAAGGGCTACTTTTGCCTCCTCTCCTTTCCCCTTTCTTTCTCTTTCAGGTGTATTTTGTCCCTGTCTGCAGAAGAGGGAACAATGATAGTGACAAGAGACCAAATGGGAAGGATTGCTTGGAGCTCTTTTGCTTCAAGTTCCAGGCAAACTTCCCTCATCTCCTTCCACCACAAGCAAAGGCCACATGCATATGCTTAAAACCCAGCCCTGAGTAACAGCTACCCATGTCCTTCGGCTATCCTAAGATGTTATTTTCCCCCTGTGTGAGTCATTAAACCAAAAGTATATCAGCAAAGGGACTGAAAATGAGTATCCTCTGTAAGTTATCTTTAACGCAGAGCTCTGTTGCACCTACAAAAATATCCTTGCAGGCACTTGTTATTCTTGAATGAAAATTTCATCAGCTAGATTGGCAATTAAAAAATGTGAGGGCCCAGGATATTGTGTCTTCTCTCACATGCTACTCAACTGAAAGAGCATGAAAAGCACGCCAACCCAAAACTGATATGTGAAGCTGAGTTAGGTCACAAGTCTCTCGTTAAACAGACATAACAAAGCCACAGTATCACCTAACTGTCACTGTAAACCAAGGGTGGCAGCCTCATTCTCTAATCACAACCAGAAATCAAAGAAAACTTGTTTTGATCCGTAAAGCATGAGTTGGAATGATTGTAATTGCTGCAGGTTTGGCAGGCTGGCTTGAGCCAGGTCTCTGGGTACAGTCTGTCTGCTGAACTGCATGAGGATAAACTCTTTGAACTCAGAGAGTCTCACCACCCTGATGGGTGTAAGACCACTGTTTTCCTTTCAAAGGGATTAGGGGGTGGGGGGTGGGAGCAGGACGGAGGGTTTACATGGACAAGTGTGGGAACTTTAGTTACTGGGAACATAAACCTGTATTTCCCCCTAGCATCAGGGACAGTCAGGATGAGAAATCTGTCTTTGTGCAAATGAATGAATGGCTTTAAAGGAGTGGGGGGGAAATATGTAACTCAGTCTATATAGCTGCCTATCATCTTTCTCTCCTGACCGTCTTTGTAAGTGAGTTCAGGTTAGACAGGAACGCATGTGTTCACAACAGTGAACTTACTTTGTATATAACTGCTCTGCTGATGGTTGTGACCAACCTTTCCTTTAAGGACAAGCAGTGATGCTTGTGTTCTCAGGAACACTTATCCAAAATATGAGACAAACAGCATTTGTTCTAGTTCTCTTAGCTGGAGAATAGTCTCTTGAAAAATGGTCAAATATCAAGGGCTTGACTTTTGACAAGGAAAAGGCCTTGAAGGGGTGAAATCCTGTACTGCCCTCTCAAAACAATCTCTCACTGCCTAACAACCATTTCAGTGCTTTGATAGAGCTGGCCCATTATCTTTATTCAGAAAAGTCAAATCAGACACAGCAGATAGAAATTGTTTTCCTTATAGTTCAGCAGCCACCAAAACAAAGTACAAGTTTATCCACACACACAAGTTTGGATGCCACAGCGTTCACATTGGTGCATATACCAAGAGGGAATTCCTACCGACCAGTGATGGGGCTGAAATACAGGTTACAAACATAGCAGTCAAACTGAGAATTACTGTTTTAAATAAGGTTACTCCAATACACACACAAGAAAATGGAAATTTGTCCAGACAAAAAAGATCATGCAACAAATGCTCAAGAGACTGTTTGATTGATTGATTTTCCTGAAGTTTGTGGGGAAAATATTCTGGAATATCAAAATATTTTTCTGGTGTTTTCAAAAAACATTTCAATGTCCTTATAATTTAAAATTGATCCTTTTCCTCCAAATTTTACACCATTTTTATCTGCTTGATGGGGTACTTTTATTTCTGAGAGCTATTTCTCATCCTGTAACATTCAGCTTTGCAGCAGCCTGATAGATTGATTTGACTAAGTAAGGAGTCATTCTTTTTATCAAGAATTTCGGTGTTTGGAGTGAGAGGAAAGACCTAACAGGAATGAAATCAAGCTGCAAAGTAAAAGTGAAATGAAGTGACCTATACAATGCTATTGCTGGTCATCTAAAATATGTTCCCCCTCACACTTGTGGGTCTCAAAAGTTTAGATAACTAAGCTAGACTTCTGATTCCTATCAGACTTTGGATTTAAGTGTTCAAATTTTTTGTGTGTCTCTAGCACCAATCTTATCATTGCTACTGAAAAAATGTAAAAAGAACACTAGGGAATCTTCAGATTTTGTGTGCCTGATTTGACAGACACAGTATCTAAGGTCCCTCTAAATTGTGGGAATTTTAAATTAGTCTTCTTTTTGTGTTCCTTAAATTTGATTATTGTTAGGATGAATAATTATGTCCCACTTTATAGGATATTTCAAGTGTTTTGACATCTTTGCATGATTCAGGATATAGAAATGTAAAATGTTATTGACAATTGAACACCCAATATAAAGTTAGGAGAAAGCAAGTGAAAGCCTGCTATATATTACACATTCCAGAAACAAAACAGAGAGGAAGGTTTTGAGCTGAATTGACCATGTGATTCAGTCTTACAGAGCAAGATGCAAGTAGAAATTAGGAGCATATGTCCAGCATTATAAATCTGAACTCTTCTCTCCTCAACCTGGAGAGTGGATGCTTCCACTCTCCATAGGCAGGCTACTTATTTATTAAAGTAAGTCTTTACCAGAAGGTCACCAAGTATCTAGAATTAGTACCACACATGCCCAACACCTTCCAAAAAGGCTGAGCAGTTTATTGTCTAGAACATCTTCTAACCTCCTTTGGCATCCAGAGAATAGATCTATAGCAGAAGACTTTTGAAGAGCTTGATCTGTTGCCTAAAAGTGCTGATTCTGACATTGTTTTCTTACAGACAGATATTGCAGAAGAGTTGTTTGTTAAGACAAAATGGTCAATGATTTCAAGACAATGTTTTACTTTCACAAAGCAACTTCTGTCAAAGACATTGAAGAAATTGCACACAAAACCAGAAATTATGGAAGTGTTCTTCAGCTACTTCCTGTAAAGCAGAGGAGTATCATGTCAATATGGAAAGGCAAGAAGAGCTAGCATAATAGTAAGGTCACATCAGAAGAGCATTATTTTCATTACAAGACCAGACTTCCAGGCTTCTCCCTTCTTCGTGTGAAAATACTAGTGTCCTGTAATTTATTGTCTTATTTTCGTTTATACCTTACTGAAGAAGTGGTAGCTTAACTTGGTAAACCTATACTTTATAGCACTGAGTTTTCTCAATGGTCTGGAAAATATAATTTTAAAGGCAAAACCAGGGACCAGTGTAAGTGATCAGCATGCAACTGGATTTGCACGAAAGGAAGGATGATTAGTGCTGCATTTGTTATGAAGATCCTCATATGCAAAATCCACGGAAATTTCTAAAAAGCTGTCTGGGTTTTCCCTTTTCTTACATGAGGGAATGATAATTTAATTTCATGGATTTTTGCATATATATAATTTTTATAAATGAATTTGAATATTGTAATTCATTTTTATATAACTTTAAAAAATGGAGTACAGACTTACTCTTATGTCATTGAGAGCCGAAGAAAAAACATGCTAGAAATCACGTCATTGGAAAAATTTGAATCCCTATTCCATAATCCTAGTCATCATTGATTTTGGTGATGCCATAAAAAGTTTCTGTATTTCTTTAATGGTTTTAGGTATAAGACAAATGAATACTGTGTTACAATGACCAATTATTTGATATATTTTACCATGTAAAACCAGTTGGTGACTCTGGGATAAAATCACTATACAGGCATAAAACCATAACTGCTATGACAAATATCTTATTTGGAGGCTTCCCTTATTTTGACTACTGAATTTTGAATAAGTTCTTCTGTAATGATGCTGATAATTCCTGAAAAATGTTTATGCTCTCTGGTAAATTTGCAGGGAATTTTTAATAGTACAGAGCATTGTTTACTGAGAGATTTTTACAGCGTAAGTAAAAAGACAAAAATAAGATATACTATTAGTTTAAAGAAGCAGGTATGAAGAAATTGTTCCTGTGGAGCAGAAAAAGAGACAATACTGTTCAAAAAAGCAACAGCTGTAGATTTTCTAAACATTTATTTAAAATTTTATTTTCTGGTGACCTTTATTTTAAGAAAAGGAAAATCTGGTTTTACTTTTTTACTTTTGTCATTGTTTTAATTAGAGCAGTCAGCAGTCTCCAACGTATACACACAAACACACATAAATTCTATTCTTTCTTTCTTTCCACACTTACCTTCAAAGTTGACTTTGTAGTTCTAACTCCTAATTTATTGGATTTTGCAAATGTATTTAATTCTTTTTTTTTCAGTTCCACTTATCCATTATAATTTTGCAGCATTCATATTTTCATCAGAGTAAAAGTTTGCTTCATACATTGTTGTTTCTTTTTGAAGCATAGACCCAACACGAACAGGTACTGAAACTGTCAACTGTAATTTAACAGTTTATTAAGTAAATTAGGCAACTGTTTTTTTGATATGACACCACTCAGCTAAAAACATTACCGAGATACAAATGTAATCTTAACAGACTGCCATCACACTGACATCTGCCTTCCACAGGTACTGAGAGGAAAAAATTATTACCTTCTGTCATAAACAAATTCATTAAAGCAAATTCATACACATGAGTGTGCACACATGAATATTCACAAAGTGACAGGCCCACCAATATGAATGAGGCCAAAGCTAAGAGACCTCTATATGCTTACCTAAAGGATAATATTTTTTATTTTAATCTTCTGTAATGAAATTGTTATCCTTGGTAAGCACTGTGGGAACATCCAGACAGCCAGGAGTCATTGGCCCTTTGAATAGTCACTAGTTTTTCTAGTTTGCTTTTCTGTATTTCATTCCATGTCCTCAAAGGCACTCCTCTGTCTGTAAAAAGAAATCAGAGCTATTTTTTACTTCTGCCTCCTTCAGTCTATGCAAGATTTTTTCACCTCTTCGTTCTTTGAAGTCACTGCGTTCACAGGGAGAAACATAAATAGTCTGCCTTTAACCCCTCTGATCCTCTGTTATCTTTTTCTTTTATTGTTAAGATTTTTAAGGTGAAGCCAAAACAATACTTCATACTATGTCTGGCAAACCAATATCTGAGGACTGTTGTCTTCTATTTATGCCTTAAGCAAAAAACATAAAGAAAAAGACCTGACAGAATCTGGTGTGCATTGCATTCGATCCATCCTCATGTCACAATGTTTTAGGGTTTCCTGTTGCATTTGCTCCATGTGTCTGGGAAACACCTCTCTTTCACATATGTACTGTCAATCTCAGAGCTGGGGAAACAACTTTCGTGAGATTCAGCTTCCATTTCTCATTTTAGCCATGGGTTAGCCAAGGCTGCTGATCAGGAAACTCTCAGCCACAAATGGAAATTTCAGAATATCTTTTAATCTTGATTCATTTGGATCTCTGCTGTGCCAGAATTTCAATATATGCTAAGGAAAATTATTTGCACTCCTATTTTAGCAAATCTGGGCAATGTTGGACCTAGCAAATTATTGATTCTCTCCTTTCTTTTACACCTACTGTTTTTGAGAAATAACTTGAAATAGTAATTAACGCCTTTATTTTGTAAGTACTGAGTACTTATGATAATGCTTGGAAGTCTTAAAAAAAACCCCAACATTGTTCTATTAGACAATATACATTGTGAAACTATGTCTATTGTCTTGACAAATAGAAGAAACAAGTTACTGGAAAGGAAAATTGACTTGGCAAAGAGGATACCACATAGCAGTAAAGGAACTGGAACAATTGAATCCACATCTCCAGATGGAATGATTCATGCATTTTCCTAATAAAAAATAAATCATACACACAGCTCTGAAGCAAGCTTAAGAGACACTAAAGCAGATTCCTCCAAGCTGTCCTTTCGTTAAGAAAGTACTTCAGATATTCTTTACTGCTTTGATGAGAAAAGATGAATGCTGGGAGTTAGCAGTGCTCTTCTATCTGTAACAAGAGCACATCCTCACTCTGTTGGCACGTCCACAGATGTTGCTTCCCTTTTTGTGATCTTCAAGTAAAGGCTGTATGAGCTGAAGTCCTCCACCACCATTCCAATGACAGTTCAACCAGTGACATAGAGCAGAACTTCGCTTGCTTATACATAAATATCCTATGGAAGTCATGCCTCCTCCAAGACTAATATAACTTTACATCCATGATACCCTCCACTTGCTTCTAGGCTTTGTCCCAAGATTAAGGCAAAATGGATCATGGAGGCCTTTCTTTTCTTCTGTTTCAGACTGTGGTATTTTACTAGTTGTAGTTAGATTTTACTAAATTCATATGCCCTCTGCTTACAAAATGAAAGAAGGAAATCTGAGGCAATATTTTTATTGTTTCTTTTTTATCTCTGAAGTTGTAACTGCAGATCATAATATCATTAGGTAGAAATCTCACCCCTTCATCTTCAGTGGAAACACTCATCACTCCTCCCTGCAGATCTGTGATCACGAGTAGTATGTAAACAGGGTTCAAGCTGTGTTTTAGAGGGACCATTCACTTCCTGTGATGATGTTAGAGAAGCTTTTCCTTATTTTCATTTTGGCATAAAATCTTATAGATCTTATCTAAACCTTTTTGGGAATCCCTTAACACTTGCCTTTTTTCCTTTTTTTCTCTCTATTATTGCTGTCGTCCTCTATTCCTCCATTTCTGGTCCTATCATTTTTCCTTTTGCCTTCCCCTCATCTTCTCCCACATGAAGAAACATGTTTATTAGAAATGTGGAATGTAAGAAAGTAGAAAGACAGAATGGAGAAAGACTGATTGTTCTAGTCAGACAGTACTCTGAATCTACAGTTGTCGTCTTACGGATAAAAATTGGATTTCTGCTGTCTTACACCTAACCCTCCAATTTTGATCCCAGTTTCTAGACTGGAGGATTGGAGATCAATTGCCTAGTCTTCCAGACTTCATGTGTGATATCAAAATTCTTAACCAAAGTGACTTACCTTAAGGTATTCAGGACTCTACTTTTAAGGGAGGATTCTTTGAGGATCTGCCTGGGCTATGAGCATTATTCATCTCACAGGAAGTTGAGAGGGCAAGTGTACTACAACATGTGAGCTCTTCAGATAATATGGTAATGCAGTCTTAAAAATACTCAACAAGGTGGACATTTCTTTATAGATTTCAGAAAATTATAACATTAAAATATTTACTTCAGTTTAACTTTAACTCCATAAAATAATCTTGATGAAATGCACTGAAATGAACTAGATTAAAAAATAATTTAAATATTGTGTCAATTTTGTCTTCTCAAATGTAGGTCTGAGCTTAGCAGAAATTTTTCCTTTACAATCCAGCTGATTTTATGTCCAGTTACACAGTCACAAAGCCTTCTGAAAATATCTAGGTAGTACTATCACTGCAGAGAACAAGGTTGTTCTTAAGTATAGCAGTTCCTGAATAAAGTAATTACAGCATTGGGCCCAATTTTAAACTGCATTTTTACTAAATGAACAAAGTTAAATGAATCCTCAAATGGAGGAGTCCCTGACAACTTCATGTTGTTTTGATGATAAAATCTTCCCTCATTTACTTGCTAAAAGTTATTTTATCTGCTTTCTTTTCATAATTATGTTTTTTTCTCAGACACATTTCTAGTTAGTCAGTAGAAATGCAAAAATGTAATAAAATTATGAGACTTGTCAAAAAACATTTTTCATAAGTTCCTAATTTTTAGAGGCAAGTGTCTTGACTTACTGAGCTGGCATAACTTGAATAGTTAGGCTAACGTCAGAGGCCCACAGTCTAACCTTCTGTATGTTACTAATAGGGAAGTCACTTTAGTTAAATAAGCACAATTAGAAATGTGTTACGAAAAACACCCGCATAACTGACAGAAAGAAAACTTATACAAGAATATTTGTCTGGCTACTTGCCATATCAGTCAACAAGCAGCAGCTTGAAGCAGTTCACCAACCAGTAAAGATGAAACTATTTGGAAGATGCCCTCCACCTCATAGAAATGATCCACCTCAGTGCAAAGTGGGACAGTGCAACCCTACCATCAGGGATGTCTGACTGTGGAGGATCTCCAGGGATGTCTGGGACCCAGCCTGACGCAACGTGATTAACACCCTGTTCCTCCCAGCTACTGAAAATTGCCATTTTGATTACTCAATAAGCTGGAAAACAGGGCCTGAATAAGCCCTAACAAACAGATGTTAGCATTAATATTTGAAGTCTAACATTAGTATTAGGACTTTCGCAGCTGGGAAGCTCATTCATTCTTGTGAGATTCTTGGGATTGGTATTCATGGATTATTCACTTTCTCACCTACGTTGAAAACAAGCTCTTCATCATAATGTTTTGAGAGAGAGACACAAAGGGATTTTCAAAGTAGAAAAGCTTTAAAGAATTGAGAGCTGCCAAAGACTCTTGTGCCAGTCTGGAAAACATAAGTTCAAATTCAGGAGACCCTGTGTCCCCCCAGGGTGCAGGCTAAACACTGCCATTAGCACAGCCTGAGAATGTGCCTAGAAGATCATGCTTCGCACATGAGGTTTCCAGGGGAGTCTGAGTATCCCTCCAGGGTTTAAATACTTTATAAATCAGTGTTGCCAGGATTTAGGCAGTTGCATGCATGTCTTGCCAAAGAAATGTTGGTGATTAGGGTACCTCATGGGCAGAAACATGGGGTCAAGAGTATTTAGGAGTCTTCAGCATTAGACTGCACCTGTGCAAAGGATTCTGTCAGAGGAATGGGCAATTTCTTTATCCCAGTAAATCAGTATATTCATATTACTTTTCTCACAATTTTTGCATACCTTTGTTTCATTTTTTTTAGTGTACTTAGAACCTGATCCAACAAGACTTAATGCATTTACACTGTAACTTTGATGTTATACTTGGAGATTTTCCCAGCATCTGTGTGAATAAAGCAGAAAGGGTTTGGTTCCCAACATGACAGATCACCAAAGTTTCCATTGCTCCATATGTAAACTGCCGTATACTACTTCTTTTAATTTTCCAGCAGAGCTACATAAGAATAGTTCCATGTTCTTCCTTAGCTTCTTCCTCAGCCTCAAGTGTAAAAGGACCTATACATCTTCCTGTTCGTTGTTAAGAAATGTTTGTAATACAGCAGTGCATGGTGTTTCCACCCTGTAAAACCACCTCCATTAATAGGATCTGAACTCATCATGGGCCCTGTTCCAACTACTGTGTAAAATTGAATTACTACAAAACCACAGTCACTCATTGCATTGCCTGTGATCATGCTTTCTGCACTCAGTAATATGTGGAAAACTCCTCATTTTCTTCAAGTCATTTGGAAAAACACTTACTTTCAATGAAGTTCTCATTGCTTTAATTTACCTATGCATGGTCAGCACAGTTACATCTGCACACAATCTAGTATGAGATTTTTCCACTTTTGTCCAAGGAACCTCTTCCTGCTCTAATGCAGTGTGCGTGTATCTCCTCTTGTAATTATCAGATCTTACAGTTTGCAATTCCCCATGACTGCAAAATGGCTTCTAAATCATCTGGGTCTTACTGAAATAGGCTGATTTTTAAAATATTTTTAACTTAGCTCTGGATCCAAAACACTACATCTACGCACAATTCTTTATGCTAGTCACTTCAACTCAAGTAGCTGTTGTAATTAGTGAAGAGTGAGTAGTGTCTTATGGCTGTAAACTCTGTAACAATGCCCTGCCTCTGTCATAGCCTGAACAGTAAGCGCGATACTCTCATCTAGTAGCTATACTACAATACATAGAATATATTCTCATGATACTATGCTAAAGTTCACTCTGAAGCAGACTTCAAGCACTTCAAGATCATATGGGATGCTGATGAAAAGCTGAGTTTCAGCTTTCCTCCTTTGTTTATGCTTCCATCATCCATGGCAACCTGACTTTAATTCAGATGTGTGCTGCCATTAGATAAGCAGAAAGCACATTTATGTGATGAAGTGAGATGAAATGTGTACTCACCCGTTAGTGGCCAAGCAGAATAAAATTACACACACGTATACCATGATGGCATTACAATTGCTGAAGGAGCATCTTTAAGATTTTGCTTTGTCAGTCAACCATGTGTTTGCTGTGGATAGATTAATACAGGATTTAAGGAAGAGATGAACATCATATTATTTATCCCTATTTCCAGAGAAGGTGTCTCAGATAAACACCAGTAATAGCTCAGTGTTACCTGCCTTTAGAGCATAGGCCTACCCATACGCAGACACAGACTTACTTCATATGCATTCAGACTGTTTGCATAAAAGGATTTGGGTAAGGGGTTAAGGACAGACAACATAGACCCAAACATGGAATTGTTTAGAGTATGGATGGGTCAGACACATTCATTCCGCTTTAGCTGAAGTCTAGCACCAAGTATATCTCATAACAGTTTGTTGTTGCTCATCACTGGGTAATAAATAGGTCGTGGCTGTTGTGGATGCTCCCTCCTAGTTGCTCTATGCAGCAAAGAAGGATGAGCTAAACAGGACAGCCTAAACTTAGCAAGGGCATGCTGTACTTCAGCACATGTATATTGGCTTAGTGGGCTTTCCAAGGGAAATCCACCCTTTAGGTCATCACACACAGCCAAGGTGGCCTATCAAAACGAACTTAGGAAACCCTCAGCAGCAATAAAATACACCATTTTTCTTGATACTTTGCTTCTGTAGGTATTACCTCTAGTATATCTGGTGGATGCATTCAGTATATTTTCATTATTATTATTGGTACTATGCCTGAACATAGATGGATAAGAAAGTTCTTCTGAGAAAACCACTACATCACTCCTCTACTCTGACACAGGTAGTTTTTAAGGAGAGTGGAAGAATACTGTTTGGAGGCAGAACAGAGAGATTACCATCAGGGTGTCTTGACTCGTGTCAGCAACTTATGTCAATTCATTTTGCTTGATATATCAGACTTCCAAATCACTTAGATAACTAGGTGTTCAATGTGTTACATACATTGTAGGATTACATTGCAGGATATATTACATTACAGGATGACAGCATCTATTCTTAAGACTTACTTTGATACCTTTTCCAAATTAAGGCACATTCATTCCAGCACACTCTTTTTGCCACTGTAGTGAAATGTTATCAAATAGAGAGTACCAAGTACTGACTAGAAAAGGATTTTCAAGGCTTCAAACATCTCCATATGCTCTAAGGAACACAGACCCTATTTATTATATAGATTAGTATGGGAATTTATATAAAGCCTGGCCTCACACACTAACTGAGCAAAACCACATCCAGTAGCACAGAAAAATTAGGAGTGGAAGGGCTACCTAAGCCCAATGTTGCTCACATGAAAAGGGAAAAAAAAAAAAAAAAAAAAAAAAAAAAAGCACTGTTGTCTTGTCATACTAAATCAGTGAATCTTCAGTTAAACTCTTTTTCAATTATTAAGCAACTACAATGAAAATGTTAGCAGAAGGACTTGATAAGCAGGAAGAACTGGTTGTAAATGTGATAATCAGTGACATCCTTGAAATAGGGGAGTTCAAGATACTGAAGGGTGTCAGAGTAGCACGGTACAGATCCTGGATTTCAGGTGAGCAGATTTCAATTTCATAGGAAACTGGTGGGTGGGATTCCACAGGTGGAAGCTCTAGAGTGAACTCTAAAGGAGCTCAGGAAAACCTGTAGGTCTTTAAGGACAGCATCCTCCAAGTGCAAGAACAGTCCATCTCAGTACTCAGGAACACAAATAGATGTGTCCAAAGATTGGTTTGGCTAAGCATGGAATTCATGATGGAGCTCCAATGCAAAAAGGCAGCATACAGATGTGGAAGGAAGGTCAGGTTACAAAGGAGAAATATTGCATAAATAGGTAAGAAAGGTGTTAGGAAAGCTAAATCTCAACTAGAGTTGACACTCACAAGGGTATCAACATCAACAAAAAGAGCTTCTATTGCCATACTAGTAGTAAAAGCCAGAAAAAAGAAAATGATGGCCTATTGTTGAATGGGTGGGTAATTTAGAGTCAGTGCACCTAGAAAAGGCTGAGGTACACAATGCCTTCTTTGCTCAGTTTTCATCAACAAGCTCTCTTAGACCTCTGTGCTTGGCAGCAGAGTTCAATGAGAAGGAGAACTACCAGAGGAAGACTGAGTCAATGATCACAGGCTGGGGAACTTCAAGCTTAATATCTTCACTCGGAGCAAATCCTCTGATGACGTGAGGAGACAGTCAGCATGGATTTGCCAAGGTTAAATCATGCTTGACCAACTTGATTGCTTTCTGTGATAAAATTATTTGATTTGTGGATAAGGGGAGAGCAACAGATGTTATTTGCCTCAAATTTGGCAAAGCCCTCAATGCCTTCTTGCTCAGTATTCCTGTGTTCAAGTTAGGGCATTATGGCCTAGATGAGTGGACAATCACATGCATAAAAACTGATTGAATAGTCAGGCTGGAGGAACTGAGCTTGTTCAGCCCAGGCAAGGGAAGGCTTCAAGCAGACCTAATAGTAGCCTTCAAGTACGTATGACTTGAGAAGATGGAGCCAGGTTCTTCACAGTAATGCATGGTGGGAGGACAAGAGGCAAGAGACAAAGTTAAAATGAGAGGTTCCAACTGGTTATAAGGAAAAAGCTTTTCACTGTGAGGACAGTTCAACATTGGAACAGGTTTCTCAGAGGGTTTGTGCAGTTTCTTTCCTCAGAGGCTTTCAAGATCAGATCAGAGAAAGCCCTGAGCAAGGGTCAGACCTCAGAGATGACCTTGCTTTGAACAGGAGTATGGACAAAATAACCTCCTGATGTCCCTTCCAACCTGAATTATTTAATAATCTTATTATCCTAGTTCCATAATCTTGCCCCAACAGACACTATGTCAAAAAAAAATAGATTGTACCCTGTTCTATCCATGTTCTGTATCACCTCCTAAAGATAGAGAATAAGATGGTTAGAGAGAAGATTCTCAGTTCTATCCATAGGCCTCCCTAGCTAACTCTTTTTAAGCTCACATGTCAACAAGGACCTACACTTGAAAACTCAAAGTCTCCTTTGAAAATGAAGTCATCTCTTCTCTGGTAGCTTTATGATCCAATATCATGAAATGGGGAGCTATTGCATACTAAACAGCTCTACCTGGTTAGGTTTCTTTTCTTTTGACTTTTCAGTGCCAATACAATGGATGAAACATCATCCACAGAAAGGTTAAATAGTGTTTAATCATTTTTGGATTTCTTTCATACATTCACTTTCCTTCAAATCACTTTTTAAAAACTCTCCTGTCCTTAATGGATTTTGTTTTAGTTATTGACATGTAGAATTAGTCAAACAGGGCTCTCATCATTGCTGACTTTTTTTTATGCGCGACAGGGCTTTCCCAGTCTCAAAGGTGAAATATACAAGTATGTGGCAAATATAATCAGGCATATTAAAAAGGGAGCTTTTATTTGTCACAGAGCTGCAAAACCTTCTACAGCAGCTTGGAAGTCTATCATGTAATAAAACTAGGGAACATCTTGGTCATATCTTTTCCCATCATGGAGTGGCCCCAGTGCTACTGATCGACAAAAGGCATTTTGGGATAAAAATAGAGAGTTTTAAAAGACAAGCTGGAAGACTATTCCATACTCAAAGAATTATATGGAAGTATATAGGGAAGGAGCTGCTAGACTAGTGAACAAAGAGGACAGAAGGACAGAAACAGAAAAATACTTCTTCTTTCCTACTAAAGAAAATCCAGACATATAGGAGGTTAAAATATGAAGACAAATGTACATCTAGAGGAAGTATTTCTTAGCATAGATTATCAAAAGGGGTGTCAGAACCACTTATCATCAACAACACAGACACAACTGTTGTGAATTAAAGGATTTATTTAATTAGCTATTAGCAATATCCTCTGACCCATCAATAGGAGAGCTAGTCTCACATAGGCAGAGACACTTAAAAGTAAAGATTTTATTACTTTGGCATTCAGTCATATGCTGGAGTCTTTGGACTTAGGTCTTTGAAAAGCATTGGTGATGTAAGGTTTTAGAAAAGATTTTCCCAAGAAAATACAGAGTTCCTGACTGTATTGCTTTACCTTTTTGCTTTTAATAGTGAAGAGTTGTACTATAGTTAGAAAATGCCCTCACTTTTCAGCATTCACATATATTTGAGTTTAAATAGGTCACCTAGTTTGTATTGCGAGGAGACAGTTCTGACGCTAGATCATTTGGTCTACTGTTCTGCCAATAAGAGAAGAACCATTGTGGCTGCATTTGTACTTTCCTAAGGGAGCATTCCCTCAGGCTCTCCTGGCACCCAGCTCACCAACTACTGATATTGGAAAGCCCTCCTAAAAACACTCAAAAATCACTTCCAATCATGCTCAGTTTACCTGAGCAGTGTTCAAGGCTATAGATCAAATACTCATGAAAGAAAAATGTTGAACAAAGCCATAAATGGCAGCTGCTGTTTGGAGTGATAAAGAGGAGGAAATACATTGCTACCATATGTAAAAAGCATTTCAAAATATCCTATCTTTGCCCTTCACACAGAATATGAGGAGAACATCCAGGCTTGTTGTGAAAAGGTGGTGGCTAAAAATCTTTGCACAACCAAATAACCTGGATTGACCACATGCCTTTTTTCAGCATGGATTCCACCAGACCATGACTCTGATGAAACTATTATGCTCTAAGTCCAGCTAGGATCACCACGTGCAAGCTGGTGAACCACTCCTTCCATCAGCTCCTCTTTGGTGAGATTAGTATTTGTTAAAGGTCACTTGCTTTAGAATTATGATTGACACACAGATTATGTGTGCAGGCTAGCCAGAGCCAGTGCCAGCTGTTGACACAATGCCATGAAGGTGACCTTTTGCACATTGACATTTATGATCCATTCCTAATTATTTCATATGTGGAAGATCATGTGGTCTTAGCAATGGGAAGTGGTGAGGCCCATCCCAAACATTGAGACATAGGAGGAATAAGCATGCCAGAGTTCTCAAGCATCCACATCCCCAGTGTATCACATTACAGTAAGACAGTCTCTATTGCTTCAACAGTCCCTATGAGACCAAGCAAGACCATAGCCTGAATAAAGAACTAACTCTTACCTGAATCCATCAGATTCTGTTTCATGTCTGTCATAAAGGATAATATGTGGAAGCAGTATGTGCATCTACGTGCAGAAGCAGCATAGATGGAGTTCTGGGAAAATTATGAGCAGGTATGATCTTACTGCTTTGTAAAAAATAAAAAAAGGAAACAGAATCATAGTTCAAATTCTTCTGCTTGCCTCTGGACCTCCTTAAAGCCTATTATTGTCATTTTATCTTTCAGTTGAAGTGCAAGAAAATTAATTATATCGCACTTAGTCTTTTCATCTTTGCAATGTTTGGATTTGTCACATTTAGTTCAAGTTCTAGCGTTTGCTATGTAAGTCATCATCATCTACAGCTTTCTTCAGAAACCTAGTCTGAACTCACAGTTTATAACCAGTTTAAACAAATAGTTGAAAAACTCCTTTCAGCCTATAATGCATATTTCTTGTTGATTTACAGTAAAAATTGCTTCAGGAATTGGATTTCTGTGATTCTTTTCTCCTTTTCTGACTATAGCAGTACTATGAAACTCTTTCTCCAATGAGAGAGAAAAAAAAGCCTTTAAGGGGATATTTTTTGTAGAGGCAAAGTGGCCCCACTGTCATTTACTAGGAATGGATTTTGCTTTAGTCAGGTAACAGCATGTCAACTCAACTTCAGCACTTCAGATGAAAAAAAAAGTCATATAGACCTCCCTCCCTTTTCATCCTCCCTCTCTCTCACTGTCTCTTTCTCTCCCCCTTACTTTGTTCTTCCCTCCCTCTCTGCCTCTGTCCTTCCCTACTTCCTTCTTCTCTCCATCCCTCCTTCCCTCCTTCTTCCCTTCATTCCTTCCCTACTTCCTTCCTCCTTTCCTCTCTCCCTTCTTTTTTTCCCTCCCACTCTTCCCCTCCTTCCTCCTTCCTTCCTTCCTCCCATATGATTTGATCATAACACAAACACCCTAATATCTAAATGTCCATGTCTGCTCCTTGTTAATCCCAAAATGTCTGCATTAGCACCTACTAAATTTTTATGATCACTAAATTTCAGTCTTATTTCTGCCAAAGCAGTTCTTCTGTTTTTTGGAATCTATCAACTCAAAGATATTTAAAATGTACCACAACATTGCAATATTATAAAGATGTATTACTGTTGTAAAGCAAAGTTTTCAAATGGTGAGCAACTTCCTCTAAAGTTAGGAGCTAAATAGTCGTTCTTCAGTGTTTACCCACTTTATTGTCCCAAAGTTTGGAAACAATGTTTATAAAAATCAACTTTCCTAACTTATTCACAGGGACAATAAAAACTGTATGACACAGCAACCAGTTTCTTCTCCAGCGTGTACAGGCCTAATCAACAGTACTGATACCTTTTCATTTCAGCCGTGGCCAGCAAGATTGAGTAGACCTGGGGCAGTGTTTTAAATGTTACATGTGTGTGCTGTGAGCTTGGTGCAACCAAGGAAAGGCTGAATCATGAAAAACTGCACATGAACTATGATTTAAGAAAAAGGTGCCAAGCTAAGGTGGGGTGCAGATTCAGTGACTTAGGAGGAAACCCTCATACTTTCTTTAATGACAGGCCAAACTATTCAAGGCTTATCTTCTGTAGCACATAAACTGCTAACTTTGCAAAATATGGTGAACTTAACACTTCAGAAAGTCTTCTTTGAGGCTACGAAGCAAAACCATCTTTCTGTTGTCTTGTTGATGTGCCTTAAGCAAGACTTTCAGGGAGCACAGTTTTTAAAATTCTCGTTCTTGTCCTAATTATCAATATGTGATGTTTTGTATGAAGCCTACTAGGAAATTTATGAAGACCCATACCCTCCAAATTATTTCCAGAGGTCTTTCAATATGCTTCAGCTGATGTGTGTCAGCAGGTAAGGACTTCACAACTTACTTGTTTGTAAGGTGACCCATAAGGCTATCTGAATGGCACTATCAAGTATACCCTTAACACCAGGGGATACAAGGTTATTGTTCATACTGGGAATCAGAAAAAGACCAAGACAAATGTCCAGCTTTATACTATTTGCTAAGTGGCATTAAGTAAATTTTTTTAAGCTCAAATTTTTCACCTGTAAATATAAAACACATCTTTTCAGTACTGCAGTAATTAACGTGGTTTGTATATGTATATATCTAAGCCTATACAAATTCATATTGAGCTCTAAAATGCTGGTGGAGGACAAAATATAAGCACAAGACGAGATGGGAGAGGGGAAATTACAGGAGACAGTAAAGATGGACTTGCAATTTAATTTTATTTTAAATCTTCATTGTCTGGGGGGATGAGGATTCAAATAAAGAAGGCTATTAATGACTGAATAACAAGGGATAATGATCCATTGTGAATTCAGAGGTTCAGGTTGGACATTAGGAAAAATATTCTCACCACAAGGGTGGTGCAGCACAGAAACAGGTACACAGAGGAGTTTTAGATCTCCATCTTTAAGATTTTGAGGACTCTGGAAGGCAAAGTCATGGCAGACAGGGTCTGATGTTGAATGATGTCAGATGTCCTTTACAGCCAACTCTTCTACGAGCCAATGGGTAAATCCCACTAGAAATCAGCTAACCTCAAATCTTTCATTCATATTTTTAATAATTTGCTTTTCTTATATCTTCAAATCCAAGATAACTTGTAAAATTCTCCCCTAGGCAATGCCACTGATTTGTGATCAGAATCACTGGTATTTATTTGTGGGAAGAGTTATTCCAGTCTATTTCACCTCTAGGTGAAATCCTAGAGCTTTATTTGTCAAGCACAGAACACTGAAAGAAAGGGTGAAGGGTGAATGAGTCAAATTTCCTCCCAGAAGAGGTTTTCTGGGCAAGCTAGTGAATGTTGTATTATTTATCAGAAGAATAAATATCAGAACAGTTTACAATATAAATGAGAATAGCACTGAACAAGTACTTTTTGTAATTTACTCTTAT
Organism: Burhinus oedicnemus; assembly: GCA_008921705.1. Classification (NCBI taxonomy): domain Eukaryota; kingdom Metazoa; phylum Chordata; class Aves; order Charadriiformes; family Burhinidae; genus Burhinus; species Burhinus oedicnemus. Next base: position 257,039 of record VFFE01007655.1, read on the forward strand.
TTCCTGAAAGGCAGGAATGTTTATTCTGCTCCATAGAAATTGCCATAAAATTCTTCTTTGATGCAGAATCAGATCACATCTTTTCCTATTTAAAAAGTTTTCCAAATTGAGATAATATGAAACAGTGAGGAGACAGTAACTAATACCCTAACATCTGGTTGGGTCTGTGGGAAGCCTGAAACCACAGCTACAAGAGGTGTGAACTGCCTCACTCATGTCAGTCAAAGCTTTAGATATTCTGTACTTAAGCAACTGGGCCGTTGGAAAACTTCTTTTCAAGATGCTACAGAAATCAGCACATCTCAAAAGGAATCTCTAACTTTTTCCATCTGGTTGCTGACATTTCATTTCCCCTTGGGAATTCTGGGAAGCTACCACTTTCACTTCAACTTTCCCTTGATGTCCTGGACAGAAGTGGGGCTAGAATCAATGTACAGTGTGGTTTTGCCAAGTGGCTGTCAGTCCAGATTGACTATACCAGTAATATAGTTGATTAGTATGCGCTGCAGGTATTGACCCACTAGAAGTTTTCATTTATTGATATTTTAGATTAAAATTCCTAGATCAACATAGAACTTCTCAGACGCTTTTAAAAAACACTCATTCTGATACTATAGGCTGCTTGAGCTTATGCAACACTGTAGTATTTTCTTTCACAGTTCTGCTTCTTTCTGAGATACAGTCTCGATTCACTTTAACAAAAAGAGAACTTCGGCCAACCAATGCATTTGATTAGTGAGTAGGAAGGTGTTCTAAAGACGAGGTTTTCATGTATGGAGAGGGATAATGGTAAAGTGTGCTTCTGTTGGAGCAGCAGAGGGGAAAAAAATAGTAGTAGATCCTACATATTTTGCAATTATCAACCCAGCATAAAACAGTAGCGAGACCACCGCCTTATTATATGGCCCATCTCAGAGACACTTGCTCACACCTTCACTAGTTTCTTGTCTTGGATTGCAGATTTCTCAAAGTAGGCCCAAAACTCTTGCCAAAGAGTTCCCTGTACACAGTTGAGAACTTGATTAAAATGCTATCACTTCTGAAATAAAAATAACCTTATTCTTAATAGTTAATGGCCCTAATCTTCTGTGAACCAAGTATTTGTTGGATTGATTTATTCCCATTTAGAAAGCTTTCAAAAAATCAACTTAGAGTGTTGTTTTAACTTGTTTACTTCTATACAAGACATAGATAAGGATGGGTTTGTTATTGTATTATAAAAATCTGGAAAAAAGCACATATTACTGGGACTAAAGTTAGATACTGCAAACGAGAAAAAACAAGTGCAAATACAAAGCCCAATTAAACTATTGTTTCAGTATATTAGCAATTTTATTGACATCTAACAACAATCCTTTGCTTACATCTGAGTTTCTCCAGAGTACAGAAGGCACTTCAGTAGGACTTCATGGAAATTTATTAATCAGGATTCTTCCCATTAGTCTGACTTGCAGTTTCTTTGCCTTGTTTGCTTTAATGTGTAATAAAAGATGAAGCCCTTAACCAGGCTAGAAAGGAAATCATAGTAATCCTTTAAGATGCAGTGTAAACATCAGATTCAGCAAACCATAATTATACAGACAAAACGGGGCTATCTGTATCTGTTTTGCATGTGTATTACTGAGAAAACCCTCTGTACCTCTGTGTATTTTATTGCAAGCAGCTATAGCAAGGACTATCACCTCACTGTCTGAAACAGGTCATTCCACCAAGAGGAAAATGTGGCTTCTTCTCCAAAGAGTTTGTACTGCAGTTTTCACTAAACAGTCAATGACTTTAAAAAGTAAGAGCCTTGGTAGTTCTTATTTTGAACTGGAAACCAGTATATGAAACTATACAAATTTTCTATAAAGAAATTTCTGAAGTGGATTGCTGTGGAAAAACAGCTTTAATCCAAAAAAATTAACATGGACCTAAACATGACAATCCAAACAATTTGTCAACTAATGTCTGTGATTGCTACCAGAGAAACAAACACAAAAATTGGCCCATGATATTTATTTTAGACATAAAGAAGCAGACAAGATACTCCATATATTTAATATTTTCATTTCAGCAAAATATTCTCATTTTACTACAAGCACTTGGATCAAAACATTAATTCTTATCATGTTATTATAAACTCAGAAGTTGCTTCAGTAACGTAGAAGATAGTTTGAGGTTAGTAGTTTCAAGGAGGGGAGGAATGTCTACTTTGAAATTATTGCAAAATTGTTAGGAGGGAGAAGAAAGACACCTTGCAATAGCAAGGAGGAGCAATACTGTTTTGGAATTTTAGGATACAACTCAAAATGCAAAAAATTGAAGTAAATCTTGAAGCAGCACATTCATGCAGAATATTACAGCAAAACTACTTTGCCTTTGTGTGACTGTAGTCATTGCTGTTTCCAAGTCTGAGCTAGGTTGCATTGAACCAGCTCAAACGTTAGTCTAGTGCCTCCTATTACTTCATCCTCTGAGGTTCACATGGGCACAGCTCATGTGTATATGTTCTAATGGAAGAGGATAGGTATTCCACATTTATGTATTAAATTTAGTATTTCCAGTTTCTGGTGTGCCCATTATATCTGCTGACTTTTTCCACCTCAAATTTTCTTCTATAGCTGTTTATCCTCCAGATCAAATAAATTATGCTAAAAATGGTCTACACCACTCATCATCAACAAAAAGATTATGCCAAGTTGCCTGGGGAATCACTGACTTGGTAAAATATTCTGCTCCCTTTTGTCTTCTTCCAGGACTTTTTTTAGTAGGCATGTGTCCTCGTTTCAGCAGGGACAGGGTTAATTTCTGGCCCGGGACACAGGTATTCCATACCACGACGTCCACGCCCAGTCTATGGGGGGAGCTGGCCGGGGGAGGGGGACGAAGTCGCGGCTTGGGAGCGGGCTGGGGCTGCCCGGGGTCCGGTGGGTGAGCGCTGGTACAGTAACCCTGTGTGTGCATTCCTCCATCAGCGTTACTGTTGTTTTCCTCTTTCCTTTGCCGTTCTCTTAAACTGCCTTTGCCTCAGCCCACGGGTTTTGCCTTTTTCTTCCGATTCTCCCCCACCGCTGTGGGGGGTTGAGCGAGCGGCAGCGTGGGTCTTTGTTGCCGGCTGAGGCCAAACCGCCACAGCAAGTCACCTCAGGAAATTGGAAGCCAAATTCCAGTAGCAGTCAGGAAGAAATTTTTTGCAGTGAGGGTGGTGAAATGCTGGAACAGGTTGCCCAGAGAGGTAGTAGATGCCCCATCCCTGGAAACATTCAAGGTCAGGTTGGATGGGTTGAAGATGTCCCTGCTCATTGCAGGGGGGGTGGACTAGATGACCTTTCAAGGTCCCTTCCAACCCAAACTATTCTGTGATTCTCTATCTTATTTAAATTAGGCAACTCCAAAGAGAGGAAATAAATCACACAGTTCTGGTGCTGTTCTGTACATGCGTTCTGTGCAAGGAGTTTGAAAGCTAACTATTACAGAATGCAATTTTACAAGAGAAGGCACTTCCTTAAAAATATCTGCTAATGGATTTTTTCTTCTTTTATGGAGGGTAGATACATAAATCTATAAAGGCCTAGCACCGTTAACTGAGTTCTGTTCTGCCTCCTGCAATGTCAATATGTTGTTTTGAGTTCCAAGATCAAAATTCTTGTTACTGTTTATAGCAATGAAGAAGAACACAAAATGAGAACCAGGGCTTACACAGCTTATACTTCAAACTGTCTTTTAAAATATTATTTATTATTATTATTATGTCACAAAGAGGAGCCCTTTTGTAGAAATAGCTATATGCGGCTCCATCTTAATTCTATTTCTGCAGGTTTTCAAACTAGTGAAAAGACTACTATACTTGGGGCAGGGGAAGGGGGAGGAAGCCATCAGTTCTCCACTTCCTGCTCTTTCCTATTGATTATGAAAGAAAATTAATCTATAATTAGAGCAGCAATCCACAGTTGTGGTTAATGTGCCACTCTGTTCCCATCTCCGTAGACCACCAGTACAAATCCCAAAGGTTTTGGGAAGGACTGAAAGCCAGTTTTGCCATAAAACAAAGTAAGGTGAAGGGACCCACACCCACAAGCGAGACCAGGCAACACTTGAAATTCAACAAAATGAGTCAGCTCAAAACTATGCAGTTGAATTCCAGAGAGACAGCCTTCTGTCAGTTCTTCTGTTGGAGCATAAATACACATTCAAGTAAGAGGACATTTAAATAAACACGCATAATTGCAAAGATCATGATGCTCATTACAGCACCTGCAAGACAGAAGATGTAGGAGATGTTTGCAGTGATATTTCAATATGATCAGAAATCCACTGGATTCAGCTTTTTCATTATCTGCTTTGATTATCACAGAGTGATTTCACCCAGTCTAATGCTAGATAATAATCCTTGGTTTCTTAAAAAACAAAGTTTTTGTTACCGGTCCTGTTGGAAGGAAATGTTAAGACCATGGATTGCTTTCCACACTCCTGAGAATACAAAAAACCTTGAAATGACAGTCCATTTCTCTGAACATTTCTCTTCTACAGGGTTTTTTTTTCAGTTCTGTACCAAATCATAAAACGGAACTTCAGTCAGCACTCTTTGCTATGAGAGCATTGGGATTTGTGAACTGGAGGGAGACATTATACTGTGTGTAACCATCTGGGAGAGGGCTTACTGATCACTTCTTTGTAAATGGATGAAATCCATTGCTGGCTTCTTTTGCTCATTTCTGTAGGGCATTACAAAGCATAACAAACCACCACAGACCTTAGCTCAAGCCCACCAGTTTGGTGCAAGTACCAGTGCAACAGCAGGGACACTTAAAACTAGGAGAGAAAAGACTGCATTCATATGTAATGCATTGATGTCACGAACTGTTCAGCAGCAGAGTTCTTCGAGGCTGACAAATGTGTGTAGTACGCTGGAGTGTGTATGAACAGTTGGAGAAGACAACAGCTGCAGCAAAAGTGATCCATATTGTGGAGTAAAAAAAGAGGCTTCTTAGACATCATAGACCTCCTCTTCCATGGCATGACCAACCTCTCCACGAAGCTGGTGGAAGGTGTTGCGCCTCAGGATCTCCCAGCCACGGTGAGAACTAGTCCTGGATGTGCTCCGTGACAATGACAGAGCAGACAGTTCCTTCTTGTACAGGACGTTGCTATTGATTTCCAGTTTTTCCAAACCTTTGTCATAGTTATCCCTATCTTGAACCTTAAATGCTTCTGTGTACCGCATCATCTTGTGTTTGTTGGGATCAACCCTGTCTTGAACTCTGTAAGAGTATTAAAAAACATAAACTGAACAAAGTAGAAACCTGCCAGTTTATCAACAAAACCAAGCAGCCACAAGAAGCAAGCCCCTCCCAAAAATATACCTTCTGACCCAGACATTCCAGAAAATCTACACAGAAATAGGAAACTGATTATAGGCATGATGCTAGCAGCTGCTGGCACACAATTATCTCCTAGATCTTCATCCCCGTCATTGACTTCAGTACCCTTATCTGCCCATGGCTTCCTGTCCTTTAACTCATTTCCCAGTCACGATTTGCCCTTTCCGTTTTGCTGGCTGTAAGCCGTTGGCAGACCTACCCCCCCGACTCTAGCTCCAGATCCTATGTACATGTATCTTGTATATTCATCCATTCATCCATGTATATATAATGTATATTCATTCATTTCCTTTGTTCTTGTCTTTCCTTTTCTGATACTCCATGGTTGCTAGCCTCAGGATGTCACTTATCTTTTGCAGAACTTTTATTTAACTGCTCCACTTCCACCAACTCTTCTGTACATTACTTATAACTTCTCTTCTGTAATACTATCCCACACTATATTCAATGAACGTACATGTAATTTGACAGAACTAGATCACACCAACATTCATTTCTCATAGCATCCAGCGAAGAATTGTTGCTGCGATATTGCTCTTGCAAAGTTATATTCTGCACCTTGGACTGAAGGTGTTGCATATTGGTACCACTTTAGGTCTGCTTGTTATGTCTAGCAGACCTGAAAATCCACAAGGTTCATTACTCTGCTAAAACCTGCAGAAAGTCCTATTTCATACAGCCACCACTTCCCCTTCTGTCTTGATCAGCAGAAGATGACGCATGCCCAAACAAAATTTAATCTTTTCTCACCCTGGTATAAATATTGATTAAAATCAGAAATAACCAGGAATCTAGTGTTATCTAGACTACAGATAGTTTGCTTGTTATGGGCCTTATAACCCATGTAATTTCTGGTGTTTGTCTCCTGTGACTACTGGATAAGAAAACATCAGCTGATTTCACAAGGAATTGCACAGCAGAGCTTTGTGAGTGTAACAGTGCTTGTCTATCAATAACAGACAGAAAACAGATTGGGGTCTGTATTCTGGAAGGGAAGAACTCTAAACACTCCTCCCCAGGCCACTGGAAATACTCTTTATTAGATCCATACATTGGATTCTTCTTCTGGGATCCTTATGTGCACACACTAGAAGATAACTCACCTCAGATACCATCGGTCCCCTAGCCCATACTCCCGCCCACAGATTCCAGAGCGAGGCCAGAGACACCGTGGCAGTTTCCGCTCCAGCATGACAGTAGTAGCGACAACCTTTAGAATCAAAAAAATAAAAAAGACCAACAAAGAACTCCAATGAATTAGAAAAATATGACTGTCTTTCAAAATTACCAGTTTCATGAGTACTGACACATTACTGTACTTCATTACAGCTCCATATGTAATGAAGAAAAATCATAGCCAATACTCCATTTATTATAGGGCAATTCACTGTTTTAGTCCTAACTGTGCCATTTTTTGAGGAAGGAATGCTGCTCTTAAAACACTATTAAATTTCTTTTCTTTTATACCTGATGGCAATGAGTAGGGTAATCAGTTTGCAAGCAAGAGAAGAGGACAGTATTTATATCTGCGTTAACTATCATCAGAACTTATCAATGTGGCCACACAACTATATTTAACCATTTGACTTACTGCTTTCTCACAGAAAAATACTAGGAAATGGATTTCCTGTTAAGCAGGTATATAACTGATCTGGTTGAATTTTTTTGCCTTTCGAGCTAGAGTCAGGCCAACTTCTCTTGATGGATCTGAAGAAGTACTGACCTACTTGTAATCATTACATTGCATTCTACCTCCCCTCAGTCAATCCCTATAGTTATCATTTAACTCTCAGTTACACAGGAATGTGATTTGTATAAAAAGATGCAACTTTAACTCTATTTAACAAGAGATTCCATGCGTAAGGAACAAATGGCTAGGGAGACACAGGATGGACAAGAAAGTCCGGATGGGCTTCTAGGTACTATTTGAAATAAGATAGGAATACCCGCATAGCAAATATATACTAGAAGACAGTTTCTATGGGAAGATGTGCAGAAGAGTAGTCTTGCACTTAGACACTTCACACTCATAGAAAGGATGAAAGAAATTTGGTGGCTGATGTACAGAAGCTGTAAAACAGAATTAAAAGGACACGGCTTACTGTATTAGTGCCTGAGAAAAGTGAAGGCCAGGGAAAGTTTTAAAGTACCTCCTTTAGAGCACATATGGCAGAATAAGTAATTGCACTGTCTGGCACATTTTTCCTGGACAGTTTTCCTCTTCTTTATTCAAAGCAAACCCTCTACCACCTAAGTTAGATTACCTGGGCTCTCCAGAGCTCATCCCGCTCATGAGCCACTCTCCAGTGAGTGTCACCCATCATGGCAATTAACAAGTTGAGCATAAGGAGGGTGGCAATGATGGCGAAGGCAAAGTATACCACGCTGTACATAAAGGGCAGGTCCACATCATAGTTTGCAGGGCCATCAATGATAGTGAGGAACAGCTCAAAGGTGGTGAACAAGGACATGGGATAGTTGTAGAACTGCCCAAGGTTTTCAGGGTTCTCTGTCTGGAAGATGATGTAAAAAGCTAGAGGACAGCAATGGGGAAAAAAAGAGAGAGTTTAACAATGAGAATCACATTCCAAGAGCAACAACAGGGTCCTATAAGAGATGCTGACAACACAAAGTGGTCTGGGAAGGAGCCGCATGTGTTTCTATGCAGTACCCAGCTTAATAAGGACAAATCCCTGACTAGAATCACTGACCCAGAATACGACTCAAAATTACTTTGATTATTTATTTGTTCCCAAAATAGTGATCTTTTCTTTTTCAAGGATATAGTAAAGCTATGTGTGTTAACCTCATTTTCCAAAGACAAATACCATAAACGCAGTATGTTTTTAAACCTTGACTTACATATATGTAAGTCTGGATTGTCCTAATTTCTATTAACCTGGAAAGAGCAAGAATTGAAAACCAAACTCATGAGAACAGAAATCAGTACTGGGAAAGTGACCATGCTCAAAAAATAGAAGCTATACATCATCACCACCTTTGCCAGCTAAGTCAAAGGGCAACCTGAGAACAAATCAAAATCCATGCACTTAATTCATACTAAGGAAGTTGGCAGGGGTAACATAATGCTGTTTTCCTTTTGTAGACTCACCTGATGCAAAGCCTAGTATCACCACAGCCATGAGCCAGCAAAAGCGCATAAGATCTCCAAATATCATCTGTAGAGCAAAGACAGAGCCACCATAAGGCCCACTGTCTCACGAAGCCACAATACAACCCTATGTAAACCATTTTCCAGAGTCTAAGGCTAAAGGAAACTTCTGCACTAAAAAGAGAACGTGAAAGTCCCAAACCCTCTGTGTAAACCAGAACTTGTCCATTTGCCATTAATGCCAATCCCGAGGGAGAAAAAGCATTCTTTCAGTTCTCCCTATCTGCAAAGAGGTGTCAGGATGCGTGTAACAAGCCCATATTTCTTTGTGTCTTATACCTTCTGGATCATGATTGTAAAGGGTCCAAGCATCTGGAAGCCTCTTGCGAAGTACATGACATTGCACCATCCTAGCACCAGGGCAAAGGACATGGGCACAACCTCACCAGTTGTGCTTGTGAGACGCATCACCATGGTTACTAGAATCATGCAAGCATATGTGATGCTGCAAAGGAAGAAGAGACAGTGAAAAAAGTTCAGTAAAGAAATCTTACCCTCCTTTTTCTTTTCTTTTCAAAAATTCCAAGACAGTCACATATAGAAAACAGCCCCATAGGCAGAGACCTCTCAGCGCTATTAACTCTACCTGTCCACTTACCTGGCTTCCTACAGTTGAGCCAGTAAGAAAAGTAAATAAAGAGAAGGAATACTCTAAAAGAATGGAGAAACTGACTCATCTGGCAAAAGACAGCAATGGCAAAAATGAGAGACAATATATTTATTACACTTAAAAAGTGGTGTACTTACACAATTATGTGAAAAGGCCCTCCCAGGATGGTTTGTCCGAAGTATTTTGCTGCTCCAACTCTAAGGATATCTGGGATCTATGAGAGACATCCTATTGACTTTAGGACTTAGATGGATTCCATTATACTGTTAAATGTCATGGTAATGGTTAATATTCATAGGATCTTGGGGCCAGCTGCATCTGCTTTGTTTGCTGGTTCATAGCTTGATTTCTATATTACTTTAAAAACTGAACGATTGAATCAGGTTGGCCCCTGTCGGGATGTGACAGAGATTGCTGGAAAATCTAAGAATGCTTGGGCAGATTGAGAGACTTTGGTTTGTGGCAGAGATATGTTGCAGCATAGAGCTGTGAGCCTGAAGTTTGTATAGAATACTGAGAAGAGACCAGACAAACAGCTGAGCCTCAGAAGTGAAGACCTTCTTGGGGAATCAAAGGAGTTTGTTATAACTCAGACTCACTGTGTTAGTTGTAGTGTAGCCCCAGAGTCCTGACCAAACACAGGAAGAAGGACCTGTCCTTCTGGAACATATACGGGCAGAGAGAAAGCTGTTTACAAGCCCCATTTCACTTTGGTTCACCCTGGCATCGTCATTTGAGTTTTCTCATATAAAAGTTTCAGTCTTCTATTTCATACTATAATAAAACCAAGTGGGGGATGTATTTGTTTTAATTCAAAGAACTTCCGCCTTTTTTTTTTTTTTGAGCGTTCACGGTAAGGACAACACCTAAATATGTCCACCTCAGAAGTCTGATTGAGTAAGGCTCCTATTATAGGCCCATACAGTCACTGATCTCCAATTAAATATAAACTTTTCTGTGTATGCCTGAGTATTTAGGGGTGCTGGGTGAAAAATCTCTAAGAATCTCATGCAACAGCTGAGATTCAGCTGGACTCACAGATGATACTAACTGAAACTGTGGCATGACCCTGCAGATAGTATTTGATAGCATTGCCAGTCCTTTTAATTGCTTCCTCCACACCTGGAATCTTACTAATATATTGTCACAGTCTCTGTTTCATCCAATAGATACTGTGGACAGAGTCTATTGCCATATCAAAGCACATAGACCAAATAACCCCTACCAAGTCATGAGCACAAACCCATGTTTATCTAGTAAGTAAAATCTGTCTTGATTAAACTCGATTCTATATAGCTCACTGTTTGTCTTACCTCAAGGATCAAAATTACTACAGCTCCAATGACTGTGATCAGCTCTCCCACCAGCCTCAGCTCATCCTCATACGTCATATAGGATTCCTGAAAAAAAAAAAAAAACAACAAAAACAAGAGTGAAGGGAAATTAAAATTAAATTTTAAAGGGACTGAAAAGAAATTAGAAAAGAGGATGGGGGAAACGAAGGCCCACTGTTAGTATAATGAACATGACTAGGCCTGACAAGGCCACAGGAACCAGCTCAGCCCCAACAACGGGGAACAGAGCATACCCAATGTTCCTCACTGACAAAGGCCAGCTGGCAGAAAGAGAGAAGGAGGACAGCTGCAGTAACTGGCAAGTGGGAAAGACTTGGACTTTCCAGTTAAGTAGGTTAGATTAGAATTGCCCAACGCTGCCTATGGGGCCGTGACTCCTATAGACACAGTACCTGCAGCATTTTCTGGACATAGATTGTATTGTCTCTGCTGCTTGTTTTGTTGCCTGTTCGGGGTTTCAGTGGTCGGTAGACACAGCACATAGTGAAGCAGACCATGTAGAGTATATAGAATAAAGCCAGGAAACAGAAATAAGGACGACCATACATATTCCACTTCAGGCTCACCAGCTCCTTCACAGGTGTTAGGTCCAAGATCTGGCGTGCCTGAGAAAGACAGAAGAAGGAATTAATTGCCATAAGGACATTTGTTTATAAGCATCATTCACACTGTTTCCGGGGAGAATATTAACAATCTATTCAGCATTAGGAAGCTGAATTTATTTTGCAAAAATGGAATTCTCAAGTGGGTTTGGATTTGCTCAGTTTGCCGGTAAAGAGCTTTGAAAAAAAGTAAAAAATATATCCTGCAGAGAACTAGTGGGAAGTGCAAGAGAAGCATGTTAGATACTGGAATAAGTTTGTTGTCTGTGTAGGCCTGGACGCATATAAACACTTGAGACAGACCTATGATCTAGGTCCATATGAGGATGTGTTACAGAAAGTAAAAGGTATTATTATTAATTAATTATTAATACTATTATATTAGGATATATACGTATTAGGAGTGTGCTAACTTTACAGTATCAGAAATTTTATAAATCTTGTTAACTCCAGGGATTCAAATACATACAAAACTACTTCAATTCATGAATTGTCTTTTACTGTAACTGGAATCAATTTTGAATAATATTTTGTGTTAAGCAAGACAGTACAATGCATTTTACAGCAGACACTGTGAAAAATATACATCATTATTAGAACATAGAATTGAAAATGAGATAATTTGAACTCTATTTTCAGCTACAGAAAAAGGTTTCTGTGCAACCTTGTGAAATTCACTCAGATTTTTTTCTCCAAATTAGAGTTCTGCATTTATATATGTAAGTTAACATTGGTTTCAGCAGCTGTTTCTATCAACTTCAGTAGCATTTGTGGAAACAATCTCTAGGAAACACATCATAAGGTCCTTTAGATCATTAGCTCTTTTTGAAAAAATGACAGTGATACTACCTTGATTTAGCAGGCAACTAAGAGGACTTTGGAAAGATTTCTGAAGTTCCTTTATTTCTGCCTAAATGCAGCCTGTTTACGGACTGGATTTTCAAAAGTTTTCACCATTCAGCTATGATGATAAAAGCTTCAGTATACCCTCAGTGAGATATAGTGTAAAAAAAAAACCCAAGCTCTTTCAACTTACTTCCTTTACATTATTTATATTATATTCAAAGTTTGGGTCCTTCTTTTTAGAAGCACACTGGTGCAGCTCAACTATATCTAGAAGACCACATACATTTCCAGGAATAAATAGAATCTTCAGTGAGCATCTTGCATGATATGAAAAATAGTGCTGCTGCATAAGTTGGGGTGGTGTTTCTGTCAAAGATCTGCATATATCCATACATACTGTGTGGCTGAGGAATTCTATACAAAAAGAAAGCTTCATCAAAAATAGTTGAGACCATAGTTTTAGAAGTGACAAAGATGCTCCGTAAAAAGAACAGCAGAGTTACGAGCACTGGAGGGAAGAATCCTCTCTTATCATACAATTCAATTTCAAAAACTAAAAGGAAGAATCCAGAAACTTTTTTAAGTGCCCTCATGGTTGATCTGGTTGATTTGCACACATGTACATAAAGGTCAAAGAAAATACAGTGAGACAATATGGAAAAAAAAATTCAACATCTTTTCCTCTGTTGAACATTGCTAATCTATGCCTCTGAGTGAATCTATTGATTTGCTGCTGGGATGACAACTATAAAACTTGGAAAGGTCAATGTCACTCCACTCTTTTTAACTGTTTTCCTAGGACAAGATGAAAATGTGGCTATGTGAACTGTCTAATAAATGTCATTACTTCTTCCTACAAATTTGCCTCATCTATGTCCTTAGAGTATCACTAATACAGGTAACCCTATCACATAACTTTAGGTACCTAAAGGAGTTATCTTCATTAGTGATGTGGTTATCCTAAGATTTCTCTCCTTGTAGGCAATAGGGTCCTACAGACTGCCACTCAGCTCACCTAAGGTCTAAATTGCTCTCTGGAGATACTTAGTTACTTGCATTTCTCTATCAACCACATGTAAAACTTAGGGAATCTGTGTTACTTAACACCTCAGTTGGTGACAAAAATTAAATGGGATGAATCTAGACCAAGTGCACTTTTTTAGCTTAATTTGTCCGATATGAACACACAATATTGTGTGCAAAAAAGTAATCAGTCTCAAGCGTGCCCAAAACTAGATGTTCTGCTTAGTAAACAAGTCTGTGAAGAAAAAATGAACCACACAGGAAAGATGTTAATTTTAGTATATAACACACTATTGGCACGTATTCAACACTGTAGTGACAAAAGCCCTGTGCTGATATGAATAAAATGGAAGAGAGAATATCAGGGTCTTTTCATACTGAGTTCTTTTCAAAAATTTGCCCTGTGATTCCCTAGTGGTCATAAACTACATAGAGTCCCACTGTGAGGAAGTATATTCCACAGATGCGACAAATGCTACTTCCAAAGTAGATGGATTATACTGACTCAGGTTATCATGGCCTCCAAGATCTGCAGTAGTTGAAGAGATAGATCTCTACTTTGGAATTAAATGGATCATGCTGAAGTATTTTCAAAACAAAATTTTTTTTTCATTCAGTTAAAAGCCATATTCTGTTAAAGTGAAAGTAAAACAAAGCTATTTTGTTTACTGGCACCTGAGAGCCCAGAAAATCAGCATGGAGTCTTTTTGTATTTTTATGTCATCTCATTATAATTGTTCAGGGTCCATTACTAATCTGGAAGAAATCAGTATAGCTGAACTGAAGCCATAATTGTAATGACTTCCTATAGTTGAAGAATGAGCCTGTAGTCCTTCATCTGTCTTCCCTGTGTGAAAGTGTAATTCCTATTCATTTAAGTAGAATATGTAAATACTCAACGTCTAGAAACAGGACTATGACTAGTATGTTTATGAGGGATCAAAGTTTGCTTTGTAGGTCAAGAGGCTTGGTCTACTTGAGAGATAGTCAAAAGCAGTTAGATTCAGCTATTTTAAGACAGTTCGTGTTATTTCATTTGCAGATTCTCTACCTATAAAAAAGGGAATAATTTATTTGGCCATTCTCAGAGAACGTATGCAGGGTTCACATGAGCAATAAGCTACTTTTCCAAGTATCTTTTTTGAAGTTGCCAACCGAGTGCCAAAATACCAACAAGGTCTTTTCTGTAAAAGGGAAACAAAGGCATACATATAATTGGTTGGAAATGACCCTCAGTTCTTATGGCATCTTGAGGGTAAAAGAAAAGACTAACAACTAAAAGTTATCTGATAAACCTTTGAAATGCTTTTGTTGTATGTGGGAACATAGAACTGAGGATGACAGAATATTCCTGTTAGTACAGCAGTAAACGTCTTTTTGTACCAGATGATTTAGGGTAAGAAAATATCCTGGATAAACTGGATGCTCAGGGCTTGGACAGGCATACTCTTCACTGAGTAAAAAACTGGCTAGATGGCCAGGCCCAAAGGATTGTGGTGAATGGAGTTAAATCCAGTTGGCGGCTGATCACAAGTGGTGTTCCCCAGGAACCCAGGTCCTGCACTTGGGTCAGAACAACCCCGTGCAACGCTACAGGCTTGAGGAAGAGTGGCTAGAAAGCTCCCCAGCAGAGAAGGACCTGGGGGTGTTGGTTGACAGCTGGCTGGATATGAGCCAGCAGTGTGCCCAAGTGGCCAAGAAGACCAATAGCATCCTGGCTTGTATCAGGAATAGAGTGGCCAGCAGGACTAGGTGATCATCCCCCTGTACTCAGCACTGGTGAGGCTGTACCTCAAATATTGTGTTCAGTTTTGGACCCCTCACTACAGGACAGACATTGAGGTGCTGGAGCATGTCCAGAGAAGTGCAATGAAGCTGGTGAAGGGTCTAGAGAACAAGTCTTTTGAGGAATGGCTGACAGAACTGGGGTTGTTTAGTCTGAAGAAAAGGAGGCTCTGGGGACACCTTATTGGGCTCTAGAACTACTTGAAAGGAGGTTGCAGTCAGGTGGGGGTTGGTCTCTTCTCCCAAGTAACAAGCGATAGGACAAGAGGAAATGGCCTCAAGTTGTGCCAAGGGAGGTTTATATTGGAAATCAGGAAAAATTTCTTCACTGAAGGGGTTGTCAGCCATTGGAACACGCTGTCCAGGGACATGGCTCAGCCACCATCCCTGGAGGTATTTAAAAGAAGTGTAGATGTGGGATATCTTAGATACACAGTTTAGTAGTGGACTTGGCAGTGTTAGGTTAACAGTGGGACTTGATGATCTTAAAGGTCTTTTCCAACCTAAATGATTCTATGATTCTAAAATTGGAACATTTTTCCAAATTAGATTAGTACTTGTCTAAAGCTCCATGGCTTACATAAAAATATTATATTTTAAATTTCTGCATTGTAATCTGAGTGATACTTAATTGAATCATCTATATCAAGCCTTCAGCTTCTGCTAGAAGACTGATGCTTAGAACATAAGTAGGACAAACAGGGTGTACCTTACACCTTGCTTATGAATTTGACCCACACACTTTATTAAATGCTTCTAGACCTACATCCTATTGTAACGTTTAGGGGACTACAGCAATAAGCAAGGAGGAGATATAAGTCCAAGTGGCATAAGTAGGTTACTTTAAAGGAAAACAACTTATTGCACTCTAGATGTTTTCCTTGTTTTACTACATTGCTGTGTTTCCTCTAAGTCAGCCAAAGACAGACTGCGCAAATTGCAAGGAGTATGTATGTTTCAGTAAATCGACGTGACTCTTGAATGGCCTAAAGGATCAAAAGGAAGTGAGAGATAATGAACCTAGCTAGATAGTCTTAGGTGCTCTGTTTTTTGTAGAAGTCAGTATTATAGAATTTTTTGCATAGGAGAGTAAATTTCATTTTCAAAAGGATGATACAAGTTTAGAAGCTTACTGTAATCTTCCTGTAGCTTAGTTCCCTTCTATTTTTGCCACTTTTCATCCACTTAAGGGCCAGAAAATACATGTTAGTATCTATTTGTGTGTGCATCCCCCTTAATACATGAGGAACCTGCTTATATATCAAATAAGAAAAATAATTACTATTTATGCATGCAAAAATTGCAATTACTCATATTTAAGAGCATTCTGGAAAATAAAGAAGTCATAATATCTCATGGTATTTGGGGACATCTTACCCTCTGAAATTAGATATCTTGGATCTGCATGCAGATTTTGGGAGAAGACAGAGGCACAATATTCTTTCTTTTAGGATTATGGTTTAGTCTTCTGGACAACTTCTAAGGTTGTTCAAATTTTTTGACATAGACTTCTTTCCTCTGTATTTCTGTATGAATCACTACACATAGAAATTTAGAAGATTTTAAATAAAAGCAAATGAGAGTTTCATCGACTTCATCCACATTATGCAAAGCTCTTCAGTAGCTGAAACTTTTATTAGAGAAGTTTGACTAAAATTTTGATAGATTAAAATAATACAGAATGGGTAGAAAGTGTCTTCTGATTACTTTCCTTTCCTATTAGGATTATTTAAGGTGATTACAACTGATAGGGTAGTGCACCTTGAAAGTCTTAAGCAGATCTGTCTGAGCTTCCCATCACACTCTGCTATTTTTATCTTAGTGATCCCTTTACAAATTTTTGAGCCTACAGCAGAGATAATTCACCTAGTTTGTTTTGAGTCATAACCTGGACAAGCAATGTCATTAAATGAAGTGAAGAACAATAATGAGTAGTTTTAAAATGCATTCCAGTTTAGCATTTCTGAACATAGTCATGTCTCACAGGGACATTGTGAGAGTTAATCAGTATCACAGTTATAGAAAGCTATTTGCTAGAGCTACTGTGGAGCTACTTTTTCCTGGTATCTTTGAGCCTGGTGAAAGAGAGAGAACTCTTCACTGAATCACACAATGTCATTTCCTGTAGCTTGCTCATACTAAGTTCTTTAACACGTCAGAAGAAACTGTGTATAAAACATCAGATGTAGCCAGATCATTAAAAAGCTGCTACATTTCATGTATTCCCTGCAGAGTTCTTGCTCTACGGATAATATAAAAGAGCTTGAACCTTCAAACTCATCATTATTCTCCTTTTATAATCACTGTGGTCTGCACATAGAAAGCATGTAGTGCCCACAGTACCTCTCTCTTCTTGGCTGAGACAATGAGCTCAAGGAAGGACTGATCTTCAGCCCAGGAGTCAATCTCTGTGAGATCATAGAGCACAGCGGTCAAGGGGCCAAAGGACAAGAGATTGTGCTTCCGCTTCTGCATAAGGTATTGAAACATCTGAGGAGAAAAGAAGGGGATGGAGGATATCAGAAGCATTCCAGTATATGGTGTATTTGCAATGAAAATAAAGTTGTTAAAAATCCTTTATTACAATGTATTTTCCTTGTATTTGGTAGTTGTTGTGGTTCTTACATCTCTCAGGAACAACTATAGCAGGTTAATAAGTGGAAGAACTTTTTCTGACTCCTATTTGATTATCAGCTCATGCTTGAGGTAAAGTATGAGTGATGTTTATTCTAAATTCTAATCAAACTGCTGAAGTCATTTGACACAGTTATATATTTTGACAATAGATTTCATATGGATTCATATGGATTTCATATTGATTAGAAAAAAAAATTCCATTATACTTTTCTGCAAGTTACCAAGAAAGAGGTGTGGCAAGGGAAATGATCTTTTGTGGATCTACAGAAGAAACATTAACTATCTTTGTCTTATTGTTAAGGGGAAGGATGAGAGTTTGCATTAAATACTGAGTTCTTGACTACGAACAAGTGTCTGTGGATACCTGAAGAAGTTTCCTGTGTGTCACATATAGGGTAATGAAATCTAGACAGCAAAGACAATTTCAGTCAGACTTCTAAAAAATTACTTGGAGTGGAACTCTCTGTTAATACCTGTTTAACTCAAATGCTTCAAAAATTGGGTCAAAAGATCTATTCTTTAAAGCACTTATTTCTTTCATTAGGGTAAAGAACTATCTTTTCTGGGCCTACATGAGACTTCTGGAAAAAAAAAAAGTACTTGTTATGTATCTTCCACTTGCTAAGAACAAGCACAAACTTGCTTGGTCTGGATGATGTTATTTCAGATTCTCCATTTCTGAATAACCTCTTTTGTATGGAGGCAACTGTGTTACTTAAACTCACCACAGTGTTGCCCTCAACTCCAGCCAGTTTAAATGGAGTAAGCCCCTCATTGTTAGGAATCAATTCAAGTGATCCCGGTCCTTCTTTGTTCCTGTCATAGGAAAGTATCAGGCTGTACATGTGGCAGGCAAATGTCTTATTAGGTTGGAGAACCAGGATGTGAAGAACAGTGTTACCTATGAAGGAAGCAGAGCAGATGAATTATAGGGAAAAGCCCAGCCCTGTGCAAAGGCTAGCAACTGATGCCAATAACAGTGACTTCGATTTTCCTTACATCCCTCATCCCACAGTTGTTTGTAATGAGAGAAATGATGACAGAGTCTGATTTAAAGTGACCAGATCCGCTGTATGCAGTTCACTAGGCCCCACAGCACGTACCCAGATAATCTTGAGCTCTAATGTCAGCTCCATTTTCAATAAGCAACTGTACAATTTCCTCATTTCCCACACAGGCAGCAAATGATAAAACATGCTCTCCTGCAAAGAAAGGAATGGGGAGAAACAACATTAAGACCCCAGGTGGCAGGAGAGGTTGAAGCACGCTGAGGGAAAGCTATCCATACTATGAAGCCAGAGGTTATGAAAGCAAAAGTTACTTCAAGTAACCTGCGAATTTCCTGCCCCATTCCTCATCCTGCTCAGAAAGGAAAAGACTTGCCCTATGCAACACTAAAAGGAAGAAGTATTCTTTTCAGAGTATCTTCATAAGAAGGTTGATGACTAAGTTGCAGTATATGCTGCTAGGAAGAAATTAACTTCTAATTCTTATGCAGTATATATTTTTTGTATACATGCAAATATATAAAATGTGTATGATTTATGTACTTATATTTATGTAATATTTACATACTCAGATGGAGTCTTACTGTTTGCTAAATGGGGTATGACACTTGGAGACAGGAGCTTCTGGTTATCCGGTTTAGATCGGGACTAAAGCAAGCCTCCCTTATATTCCCTCATCACTCTGCTGGTTCCCTCCCATAGCAGCAAGGGGAAAAGATAAGGCTGTACCGAAATAGAGAAGATTCTGGGAGCTGCGCCTGAAGAAGTGCCCAGTGGCCTGTGCTGTGCAGGCATTGGCTCCTGTCTTGAGTAAAGCCTTCACCAAAGTAACATTCTGGTTCACTGCTGCAATGTGGAGAGCTGTCTGCCCTGTAAGACACAGAAATAAAACCTTGGCTTCCAAGAAGGCAACTTCAGGCTGATTAGTAGCCTGCAGTTCACATTTCAGTCATGCTAAATCTAAGTTTTTTGGAACTGCATCCCTGTGGCTATATGATTTAGCTTTGAAGTTATCCCTGTTGTGTGCAGAAGGCTGGGCTACAGATTTTCCAGAGGTCCCATTTTATTTAAGCCTTTTATGAATTCATGAAAACTGACTTTACAACCTGCCAAAAGAGCCAACAGGATGCACTTTCTAGATTTTTTCTGGGGGGAAAACAAGATATGTCACACTTTTCTGGGAAACACACTGAAAGCTCATGTCTCTCAGAAAGGACTATGCTTTCCTTCATGGGACATGAAGGCCAGGTCAAGACAAAGCTCCCAAAGAAGACTGTCTCTAATCCATCAAACTAGGTATTAGAATTTTTAAACACCCATCATTACTATTTTAGTGATTTCAGGATTCTGTCTGGCATTTCTGTGTAGTCAATGAGAACCATTCTTTAAAAACCTGGCTCAGAGCCTAGACTCAAAAGCAATGGCCACATTTGCTTTCAATCCCTATTCTTTGTCAATCAAAGAACCATTTTTTCTCCTCTCAGAGGAGATCACGTAGGTGTCCGCTTTGTTACATGACTATGTCAGAAAGCAAACTGTACAAATCCTTGCAATCCCACTATTGCCAACAGGCCTACCTGTGGTTACGGGTTTCTCAATTTCACATTTGCATCTTTGCACATATATGTACTTGGGTTTAAGATAATTCCACCTTCCACAAATGGTCAGTAGCCATTTGTGTGTTGATTTTGCTATGTAACAGTTCAGCAACATATTGAACCAGGAACAGTATAAGCAACTTTCCTAAATATACAGGTAGTACTTCTTCCCTACCCCTGCAGAAAATCCTGCCCATCCTTATTCCCTGAGATGTTACCTTCATAGAGCTCTGATGTCATCCTTTCATTGACAAGCTCAGGAGCCGCTTCCATCAGAGTCACTGCAGCCTCCACGTTATCATACAAGGCAGCTACATGAAGAGCGGTCTCCCCCACTGCACCTAAAAACAGTAGGAGAAGCACATGAGTCATCTAGACATTCAACTATCTGGGACAAAAGCAGAAATGGATTTATTGGGGTGGAGAATTATGGGAGTGCTAGGTCCTCCCTCAGGTGCTGCTAGGTTCTGCTTCATCATATGATGTGGTAACAGCCACATAACTGCATAGTCTCTGTCCTTCATCCCATCAAAACCTGAAAGCTGAGCAGAGACTTCAGATGTTTGTAAGTGAAAGCAGATGTAGGCGTGAAGTGAATGAGCACACAGCCTTTCCACTCATCACCTTCCACAGTAAACCACCTCCTTCAGTCCCTGCAGAAAAAAGGCCCATTCAAGCTGTAAACCTCTGATCTTCACCATTCCTTTAGGGTTTGATGAGCTCTCCAAGTTAGAGAACTCACTTTGTTGCAAAGCTGCTGACATACAGTTAAGTAGTTTGAGTCTGCTAATGCAAATGTTTTAGCAAACTAACATACTACTCTAATTGTAGCAGGCTCTTGCCTTCCACAGAAAGCCATTTATTGGAAATAAGCGGGTTACCTCTCTGATAGATATCACATGTTCCATCAGTGACAAGTTTCCTAATGGCTGGAAGGTTGTTCTCTTTGGCAGCCTGGAGGAGTGGGGATTCCCAGATCCTGTAATCAAGAAAAAGTGGCTGATAAGAAACACAGTCAAACACATGGTGCCTCTCTCCAGAGCTAGCATGGCCTTTGCTTGGGTCAGTATGTATCTTCAACATTTTCACTGAAATATCAGTAATGCACTTCTACAATCTGAGGTATTTTTTGAATGCAAAAAAAAAAAAGAACCAGCAAAAGCATACAAATGCAGTGCTTAAAAGCCAGGTTGTTGATCTCGTGACTTACTGACGCTTAACCATATGGTGGCAGCAGAAGGAGAAAAAGGAGAAATAAATAACCAAAATGTTTCTGGTTTATATAGCCTACATTTTGAGGCACAGAAGATAGCGAATGATGGGTCATTTGATACCCCTCCTAAGAGTAGACTAGTTATCTCAGCAGCCAGAGAAAGCCAGCTTTTTTTTTTTTACACAGCACAATAAATTAAAAAAAGGTCGGCATCTGAATATATGGAAAAGAACAAGTACGAACAAGAATTCCCTCTGTGTCATAGCAACACTTCCTACAGTACAATTAAAAGAATGAGTTCTGAAATGTAGTTCCTCATCATGCAAGGTTCTGAGGAAAAATTCAACAGCTTAGCTGTACCATTTTGTTCTCTGATGCTGAGAAAATTGAGGAAATTGTTGAGAACTGAAATGTATGCCTGTCCTGGGAAAGAGCATGCCATCAAATAAGTTCCAGACTGGAAATTGTTCATTTATAGTTGAAGAATGCCCTTGGGTCTTCCATGAGGCTTTGGGTTATTTCAGTAGATCTTTTGGGGTTTATGTAGAATTTACAAGTAGAGCCACCAAACTTCACTACAGCAAGGTCCTTTGATGCAAACAGCAAATCAAAAGAGCTGATCCTCCACCTCTACTCAGCTCTGATAAGGCCATACCTACAGTCCTGTGTCCAGTTTTCAGTACAAAAGATCCTCAGTACAAAAGATATATGGAGCTACTGGAGAGAGTTCAGTGAAGGGCCACAAAGATGATAATGGGACTGGGGCATCTCTCATATGGGGAAAGGCTGAGAGACCTAGAACTGTTCAGCGTGGAGAACAGAAGGCTCGGGCAGGGTTCTTATCAATGTGTATAAGTACCTGAAGGGAGGGTGCAAAAAGTTACCTGCAATGCCTGCTTGCTCAGCATCTAAATAAGCTTTGCCAATGTTCAAAATGAGTTGGCCACCCAAAAATCACAAAAAATAGAACAAAATGTACTAATTTGGGGTAAATATTTCTGCTATCCTTGAATATTTTCAGATTTATCTTTTAACAAATAAAAAGTGTTCTGGGGTGGAGTTTTTTGATTTTTGTTTTTATATAGATTCTAAGTAGCCCAGGTTCAGGAGCTAAAGATTTAAAGGGAAGAAAGACTCTCAAACCCAAAGAAACAGCCTGTGTTTCATGAATTTTCAGTATGAAATAGAGATTCGTCTCTCCAAACAGGGTAAGTTCAGTTTTAGATGTCTGTTCAGATGCAAATTTTGTGCTTTTATCTCACCTCTCCTTTCTGGTAGTACAGATGTTTAATTTGTTCTTGGCATGGCTCAGGTCAAGCTGTAATGTGTGATGTGGAATGAGTCTAAGGAACACAGTAGAACAATGACAAATTCAAGCTGATATGAACAAGGAGAAACTCAGGCCTCATGTTCCTACCAGCCCCAGTCTGTCCTTTTACTACAGTCTAACAGCTGCCAATAGACTGGATGTGAGTCTCACACACACACACAAAAAAAGAAAAAAAGCGTGTGGGACATACATTAGTCAAACCATATATCTGGTGATATATTCAATGTTTTCTCCTTGTGATGTCCCAGATTTCTTCCTTGTATTCTAACATTATTTAGTAACAAGATTTTGGGGGTGCAGTTTATAGGGCAAATACTATATAAAGCAATAGGTGTTTTGCATTAAGTGATAACACTGATGTTAGAATAAATTATCTATGAATGTAACTCTATTATAAGCCACAAGAAAACTCACATCAGAGAAAGAGAGAGAGAGAATATAAATGTCCCATTGCACAAAATGTTTTCTCAGAACTTGTGCTTATTAGGTATAGGGTAATTTAACAATACAACTGTAGGAAAACAGGCAGCATAAATTCTGTGGCTTACAGAAATATATATTTCTTGCTTTAAATTATTCTTCTATAAACAATAAGATCCTGAAGAAAAAAAAATATTTGATATGCCATTATCTCTGGATTTAATCCACTTGAAATGTGCAAGTTCTGCACACCTATATAGCAGAAAGATACTGACACACTTGAGAGAACTTGGGGAATAAAGCCAAACAGAGAAGTACCAAAATTACAAAGATAAATAGGAATAATTTGAATAAGTAAATTAATGGGCATGGGTTACAAGTAATAAAAGCATAGCTGAACATTATATTTATCATTCCATAAAAGGAGCATTTTCTGTCACCAAAAGCACCCCATTGTCTAAGTCACTAGAAACTAGTTTAGGAAAACGCTGCAGAGGAGAAATAAAAACATTCAGAATATAAAGAACCATCCTGAACAAACCAGGGAGCCATTCTGAGATATTTTTATGTGTCCTTCAAACTCTTAGCCTTGCTGCTTTGAGAAGTATTCTTTCTTTAGCTTACTCATGCGTCAGTTGCATTAGTTGCTAATTACAACCTGAGTTGATGTGAACACTGCATCTAGGATCAAGCAAGTAGGAGCGAAATAAAGAGGCACTCTGAGCAAAAGTTGTAACATTCAGTATCAGTGAAGCAAGCCTGCTACCTCTGCTATTATTTTGGCTGAGAAAGACTCTCTGTTCCTGGAGAATGTAAGTTTCAGAGGCAGGAAGTGGGAAGGAGGTGGGGTTTCAATAGCATAAACGATGCTACAATTACTATGTTGATGCTACTGGGTAGGCCTTTATCCCTCAAATGACCTCAGAGAGTAGGAAGGATTGGGCAAGAGACAATGTGGGAGGACACAAACACAATACCTTTCTCACAAAATTCTCCAAAGCCCTTGTAAACAACTAATTAAATTACAAGCCTGCTAAGAGGGAGACACCTAATAACTACTATACTCAGCTTTCAGAAATTTAGGGCAAAATTGTCAAACCTTTCTACTTATAGTAGGAACCTCGAACTGGGCTTGAAGAACCAGAGATCCCAGGCCAAACAGCAAGCTAGTGAAGAACCCAGAAGTGTTAGTAAATGTCATGGCACACTGCCTCTGATGCCTCAAAT
Organism: Burhinus oedicnemus; assembly: GCA_008921705.1. Taxonomy (NCBI): domain Eukaryota; kingdom Metazoa; phylum Chordata; class Aves; order Charadriiformes; family Burhinidae; genus Burhinus; species Burhinus oedicnemus. The sequence continues at coordinate 281,227 of VFFE01007655.1, forward strand.
GTCCATGACTTACATCTTTATACCATATGCTTTTATTCTCATTTAATTTTCTGTCCCATAATTGAGGAAACATTTTACTCTCATTTAAAACATACTATCAACTAATTTTAATACATTACAGCAATGTGGTGTGCATACAAATGTCAAGTACTAGGTGAGCCAAATTCACTAATATAAAAAATAAAATAAAGTCACTTGAGTCTAGAACCTTCAAAACATTTTAATTTCTTTAAGTTCTGCGTATTTAACCAATTTTCTTCCTGACCCATCAAACAGCATGAATTTTACATTTTACAACTTTGGTTCCCGTGTGTTAAAGCAGCAGCAGGTAACATCTCTAACTTAGTCTCTTAACAGAGCTGCCTACAGTAGATGTTTAGTTTTCATAAAAGTACCATTATGTCACTGGATGGAGAGGGTGGCTTTCAAAAGAATGATTCAGCAGAGACCTATTTAGACACTCTGAGAAGATAATTCAGCACATCTAAGTTAAGCTCCTGTTCTAAATCATTCTCTTCATCAGCTATGGAGTCAAGGGACACTAAGCTCCTAATTCAGTCAGCTAAGGTAGGTTGGTAATGCTAGGCAGTACTGATGTTGCCTTATACGATCAATTTAGGATAAGCACAGATACATAGCTAACCAGTAGTTCTGATGGACAATGAAAACCACAATAGTATCCACCTGGTAGTGCTCCTGGGTTCTTCTTACTGAGCTAAGGACTGTAGCTGTGTTGAGGTATTTAGTAAGCTTTGATCATGCATTATTATCAATCAGTTTTCTTAACAGATGATTCAATGATATGCTCATGAAGCTGTGCCTTATTTTTCAATATAGGTGAGGACGAGATCAGGAACACTCGAAAATCCATTGTGAAACAAAGAGAAGATAGAATGTAGGTCAGATTCTGACTGAGGGAGTCATGTAAAATAGTTTTAAACATGGTTAAGGATTTCACAAGCACTTTCTGCTGGTAATGTGTACCCTTTTGGATTTACGGCATTACACTTATGAAGAGATAAAGGACGCAAGGACAAGTCCATAAGTCTTAATTCCGTTATAAAAAGAAGAATTTGCATTTATAGAGTTGCTCTTTTAAAACAAAGAAATACATTAAATATGTGAACTGTCTGGACAAGAACCAATCTGAAGCTTCATTTTCAAGACTGTGCTCACTAGAGGTGCAATGGAGCATCTCTTTCTCCTCTTTCCTCCCCCTCTCAGATTCTACTACTTGAGTCATTCTCTGTATGGAATTTTCCTATTGTTTGCTCTAGTTTAAGTTCGGCATCTGCTAGCTTCGTGCTTTGTCCCTAGCTATGTCAGTTACGGAGGGTCTAAAGCAGTTCTTTCTAACAGCTATAAATTCATCAGCAGGACATTATTTCAGCTTTCTTTTCTTTCCTGGTTGTGCTGCTTGGTATATCCATGCTCAACGCTCCGTCATGAAATTGCTGAAGGAGGTTCATCTTCCCCCTTCCTTCTGCTAATAATGTTTATGTGAATGTGTGCAAGACTTTGGGACAGAAGAGGAGTGCTCAGAGGAAGATAACCAATCAGGAAGAGGATCAAAGCAATCATCTAACAAGATGCTAAATAATGAGTCAGGAATTAATAGCACAAAGTGAAAAGGAGACAGATAACAGGGGCTTGGACAATCAATGCAGGGACAGGGTCAGCAAGTTACTTCAGCAGTGACAGCAAGACTCAGCCAATTAATTGGAACCTCTTGTGCATGTATGTTGAAGCCCCTTCAGCTGACAGTAAACAGAGGTTCTCTGGAGATAAATTAAACAGGTTACTAACTGCTGATGATACTAGACAAGAAACTGATAGGGAAGTCTTATCCCTTCAGATATATAACTATCTACCACACTAAGCAATAGAAATCTTGCTCAGTCACTTCCAGCAGGGCAATCTCCTTGCATTAATCTCCTATTTTAGTTCTATATCTGAGACTATCCTAAGAATAGTCTCATGGTAGAACTGGATTAACAGTTCAGCAGATGTTAGTTATTATTTATTATCACTGAGTTATTCATAAAACAATTTTGTTCTCTGAAGCATAACCTCATCCTGTATCAAAACTTCCAACCCTCTTCAACAGGGATTTTCTTGCAGTTTTATTCTAGATTGTGTTCCTCACCCTGTGTCTAATTTATTTTCTCTAACAACTTTTTTATTTGCTGTGGGGCTTTTTTCAGAGCACAGATTTCATATTTACTGCTTCACAAGGAAACCTATAGCCAAGTTTAACAAGGCAAATAGCTTCCTAAATCTATGAGCCTAAACCATGTCTTAGGCACTGAGGTCAGATGTGTGTATGTCTGCGTATTGTTGAGGAAAAGTGAGTTCTGGAGGACCTTTACACTTGTGAATTTAAGGGGGCTTGTTTTCCATAATTAGACTCAAAACTTCCATTAGGATGAAGGTGTAACAGCATAAGAAAAGACCAGAAATGCTGCCAGTGATGCCTTTGACTTTATTTGACATGCAGCAGCAGAGTTTCCAACAGGCTGTTCTTTGCACCTTGACTACTCAGAAGCACTGTTATTGAAACATATTACAAATTAAGTGGTGGAACTGGGATCTGGCACCTTTATTTCACTGTCACCTTTGGAAGCAAAGGAAACAATTAATACTGACAGGCATTGTGGATTTTAAGACAGGACAGTCCTATGTTAATTCATGCACTGAAAACTCAGCAATGTTTAGACAAATGAACAGCAAAACTATGGTGACATCTCTCATTGACTACCATCTTGAGAAAGATTTTCCTAGAAGCTGAAGGCTCTCTGTGTCCCTGTACAACTCTTAACCAATTCAGTTTAACAGCATTAGGCTGAGCTACTTTTTATTTGTGCTATGTTTGCTTTCAGGGTGAGCAAAGCACTTCACTAGTATGTCTGTGAGACTAAAGAGCCACAGAAAAATTTGGAAACTAAAGGGGATATAAAGTTTTTTATTTTGACATGTTTGTAACGACCATAGTTCTCAGCAAGTTATGCAAATTGTCCCAAGCACCTCTAATGCATTATTTCTCATGGCACAGATTTCTATAGTAAATTAATGTGTAAAAATGCTTTGCTTTGTTTTATGGGTTAATACAAATTAAATATTTTATTGACATTAAAATAATTAATCTCAGAGCATCCCATGAAGGCCACTAATCCCTAAGCAGCAGCTGTGAGAGAGAAGAGACACAGAGAAGGTAGATTATTTATCAACCAGAGTTCGAGAGGCAGGCAATAGCAGAAAGAAAAATGTAACATAACTGTCCTGGATCCATGTAATCACTTGGTCTAATTTATTTATTAGTTATTTTTTATGAACAGTGCAATTCTCATTTCTAAAATTACATGCTAGGGAGATTTTGTTCACATTTCCTTAGAACCTCTTACACTGAAAGCCAGACAAAAAAAAATTAATCAAGCAACGGCTCTTGTAATTTCTGGAAGGCTGTGACAGGCATGTGATTTCTCTTCACCTCTATCAGTATTTTCGTAAGTATTTATCTCTTTGTTCCCCATGATTATGAACTATGTTGGGTTTTTATGTTCATATGCTCCAGGCTATATAGATCCCAGAGCTTACTTCCAAAGTTAATGCTAGAAAGGATATATGAGATGTGACCGCTGTGCCTGGGACTCCACACTGAGCTACACGCTGTTTAAAAGAGAGTCTTGAACAGAAAGAAACAAGCAGAGTTAGGCAAAATAAACTCAAAGTCCTCTTTAATATTAGGATATTGTATCACATTTCATGAACTTAGTGCCCCTTTGGGAAATGTTATACAGTGCAGGATTAAGCCAAAGAAATCCCTCACTATGGATAATGTGAAGATCAACTGCCAATAAGATTCAAAGAACTACTACACATGAAGAAAGAGAATGAACAGCAATTCCAGTGAAGGTGAGAACTACCAAAACCAGTTACCTTTCAGGTATTATCATTACCAGTTGTAGGACAGGAGAATGTATTGTTCTTCTCTTGCAGACTTTCTGTGTGCAGTCAGAGCATACTAGTTAAATAGTAATATATTTACCACTGGCTTTCAGTAAGATAATAGTATTATTTAATTGCTGCTTATTACTGTATGTATTCCAGCACCATTAACATTATGAAGAGCTCAAGCTGAAGCCACAACACTGCAATTCCACACAACAAAATGACAGGATGAAGTAAAAGCTTCTTGGCTTACAACGTCTTTTCCACAAAAGCAAACGTAGCTCCCATATACAAATCACCACAGAAGGTTTTCCTGTTGTATTTTTCTATCTATACATAATTATGAATATGAAAACAATAAAACTGAATCCAGTCTTCTGCAAAATATTCATTTTCTTTCTCCTCAAACTCCGAGCATCTCTGGGGACACAAAAGGAAAGGAAAAAGCTGGGTAATAAGATGGAGAAATGGTCCTGTCCCTCTTCAGGAAAATGGTATCAACACACTGGCACCATGTAATTTCTGACCAAATATCAGAAGGCTAAGTTAGTTGAAAGCTGTGGGAAACATATAGACCTAAAATGGAAGGGAACAATTGTGTCCCCATGCAACTCTGATTTCACAGACAATGATTTTGTATGCACTATGTGCATTGTTACGCAGAGTTTTATAAAGAAATACAGAAATGTTGGTTTTGGGGACCACTGGGGTTGCACTGTAGTTGTCTAAGCGAGATTATGAAGAAGGGTTTATATGCCTAACAGTTTTTCTGTTTTCCTCTGTCAACAGCAACACACATGGGCCTGCAGCACATGACTAATGAGGATTGTCAAGAAAAGAGAAGGTTGAATGGCAATCTAATAGCAGCCTATATGAAAGGGAGCAACAAAAAGGAAGACGCCAAACCCTCCTTGGTAACAGCAGATGGTAAACCAAGGGACCACAGCATCAAATGATGATTTTGGAGGTTCATGTTGAACATTAGGAAAAAAACTTTTTCATTAGGAGGTTTCTACCACACTGTAGTTGGTACCTAAAGATACAGTGGAATGTGATCTATTGCTGGCAATAGTCCAGCTTCAAGCAGGAGGTTAGACAGAGACCTCCAGAGATCCCTTCCACATCTCTATGACTTAAAAATGTGAAGATAATATTATAATTATAAAAATATTAACATATTTAGATTTTTCTTTTGCACACATTTATTTGGATATTACAGAATCTTCTGAGAACTTATTTTTCAGTTACCTGTGATGCTTTTCATGAACGTACCAAAATGTAAACACTTCAGCATTCTACAGAGACACTATTGTTTCCACTGTCCCTCCCATTTTAAGTCCCTCCCATTTAAGTCCCACTGCTTTGAAGTAAAATGGAACAGGCTTTTGGTATTTGGTCAGAAGTTAAATGATGATGTATGTAAGTTTTATCCCTAAAGACAGATAGGTACATTTTCCCTCTTAAGGTACTATCCTACTTATTTCTATACATATATGTGTGTATACATACATACATATGTACAGATAGATTTTGGCCCACACAGCCACCTTTTTGTCCCCAGAGAGGTTCACTGTTTTGTGAGGCAAGAAAAAAAAAAATTTTACAAGGAACTGGAAGCAATTTCTTATTTGAGTACTGCAGTGTTTGTGCATGCAGAAATGACAAGAAACAAGGAAAAACAGATTCAGCTGGATTTCCGTGAATACTCCTGCATTCCTGTGTGTGGAGAAAGCAACCCTGCACAGCAGTAACAAACAGCCTTGATTCAGTATTCACATGTGAAGACAGATGCAATCTTCTTGATAATGTAAAGTCTAAGAGGAGCCACTGTACATGTTGCCACTCAGGCCGTGGGGGTGAGAAACAGCAGTCTGACCCAGGAAGTGACTGACCACCAGAATGTGGAACAACATTATGTCTACTCTATCCCACAGTAAGGGCAACCTTTAAAGAGACAGAAAGCAGAATCCTTGCAAAAAAGCCATCATTTCAGCTGAATGCAGGATATACATCACACATGCTCTTAATAATAATTTAAAAAAAAACAAACAAACCCTCATGCATTTTATTGTGAGCTTTAACAATGAAGCAGGAAAGACAAGAGTAGACATTATTAGTTTGTGACTGAAGTCCTGCACTCAGGGTAATTCAATTGCGACCTAGTAAACCCACCTGTGAAAGCAGATAAGATTGGAACTCTAGAAGCATTCCATGTTGAAAGAAGAAATCTGATTAGAGAAAAGTGCTCCAGGGTTGTTTAAAGTTTGTCTACTGGCAGAAAAGCCTCAGGGAAAAGAGTGAGAATCAGCTACAGAGAACAGAAGGAAGGGAAGACAAGAAGGCTGACATGCACTGTACCTTTTCTGCTGGAGTAAGTAGATTTCATCCAGTTGTTTATCCCAGGATTTTTTGCCTTGCAACTTCTGACTTAGTCCATTCCAGATCCGGAAATAGAAGGGATTGCTATCCCCAAGTAAAGGTACCCCCATAGCACGTCCTTTTTTCTCTCTTGCCTAGCTGCCTGACAGCCAGCAATCCCCACTTTGAAAAAAGTCAGGGAAGGCTCACTACAGGTCAACACTCCTCCACGCCCAGTCTGTTACTTACAGAGGACACTGTCTGTCAGCTTCATCAGCTGATCAAAATACATGCAAAAACACAAAATAAAATCTCTTGTCCCTAGCAGACTATACCTTTAGCCTCATCAAGCACTAAGTTTCCAAAACAGCCCAACCCAAAGGTGTGTCTGATTTAGAAGTACCTCTCCAGCAGCCTTACCCCTCACAAAGACCCTATACAGCACTGAAGAATTCATACAGCATCAATGTGCTAGGCATCTCATATTTTGTTTCTGAAGTCTAGAATTTAGAAGTAATCATCCTCTTTATATATCTTTGAATGCCTCTGGAAAGCAACATCTAAGCAAGTTTGAGACAGCTGAACAAGTCAGGCAAAACACCTTTTAGGTGAGTGAACATGTGGGAACGTGCCCTAAAAGACACTGCGCTCTGCGAAGGTAGTATAGGACACACCTCCCACTCCAACTGTCTGCAAATCCCAATAAAGAAATTATCATTGTAGACTCCACCTTCTCTGCGTCAAACAAAATCACAAGTTGGAAGTTTATGTAGATTAATGTATAAACTTTATGTATTTCACTTTCCTTTAATGTTCTGCAATCTCATTGTTTCTTCACATTTCTTCCAGAAAAGCTTATTTTGGAAAGGAATGAAAATTTCTATTTAAAAAAACATAGGTTTTGATATTGAAAAACATCATCAAGGTCATGGGGGGATCTCTGCAATGCAGTAGACAAAACAGTAAAACGAAGAGTGGAGATATCCTTCTTCTTGTTAAGAAGCTGGAAGCTACATGGGAGAAATAAACAAACAAACAAAAAAGGTCCTAGTTTCTCATCTTCTTTCCCTAAAGGCCTCTCCTGATATTCTTGCATCTTGAATCAATAAAAATGTCCCTTCAGTCTTACTTCTGCTGTAGTAGAAAAGGATTCTGTTCAGGCTGCCTGGACCAAGGCAGAATCAGTAGGTAAGGGAGAAAAGTGTGTAAAGCAATAGGTCTGAGTCATCTCTTTGAAACTCCTGATTTATTTAGAGATTACTGAGACCTACCAAACCAAGACTGACGTCCAAACTTCGGTAAACTCATGATATATCCTATCCTATAAATACATAAATCGCCACACAGAAAGCAATGCTTTAAGGCAAACTTGAGGAATCGTATCCTAAAATGTAAGATTCACTGAACTGTCCAGTTCTAGGAGGAAGTGTCAAGTTAAACTGTCATAATGGGAAAAATTTATTACTTGCTACATTGAGAGGTTAGAATGTAACATCAGCCAGATGTTATGAGCAAAATGTAAGGGGTTTTTAACAATATCAATAATGTATCCCTCCTAACATTCTTGAGGGGAGGAAGCAACTCCACTTAAAGTTGAGAAAGGTTTTTAGACACTGAAGTGTTAAGTGCCTATGATAGACAAACACAATCTCTATTTTCCTGGGCTCTTCTCCCAAGCAGAGAATACTTTTTACTGTCTGTCCAAACAGTAGAAGCCCTAGAAGACGGGTATCAGCAGGACAAGTAAGCAGTGACATATTCCCGCCTTTTCTGGGCAGCAGTGCTACTGCCACCCATCAGCTCTAAGGTATATGAAGGCAACAGCTGCAGCAGCCAAGGCAGTTCAAACAACTGCAAACCAGTATCTCAGGTGGACCACCCACATTGTCATGGGGGGCTCATTACAGCTCTCATTGCAGTAAATCTGACTCAATTGTTTTCCTTTACCCACTTGTACGGATATGAAGTCTTAATACTGCAAAAGAGTGTTTTCTTGTAATTCATGCTAGAGGTCATTTTCAAAGGTAATAGATTACAGATATGAAAGATGGATGAAATATGTAAGAATATTGCATGGACCAGAGTCTCTTTAGCAGATCATGGCCATATGTCTCAAGCACTGTTGGACATTCAGTCTTGGAGGAGGCTGTAAACAATTTTTCAAAAACTAAGGACCTGATAAAGCCTAGTAGTTAAGGGATGGATTGTAAGTCTGTATAGTTTTGGTGTATGTGGTTGCCCACATACCTGATATCTGTTTTTAGCTCTTTGTATCCCGTTCCACAGCTCCTGAGTCATACTGTGACTCTGGCTCCTAGCCCTCATTCTCAAGGCCTACCTTTAGCTCCTGAGATTATTATTGTTCCAGGCTCCTACTGCAAATAGGGTCTTTATCCTGGCTGCCAGTGATGCCCTTTCCTGGTGTGTGTCTTGACTTCTCTTCTTTCTGACTTGGGCTGATTCTGACTGAACTGATTCCTGGAATGTCTTGATTCCAGCTTGGCCCTACCTAACAAATATGACAGCTGATGTCAGAATCTCCTTAGACACAATTTTCCCTACTATGTGCATAGGCCATGAGTAGCAAAGTAAGCATGAAGAAATACAAAGCACGACCTGGCCAAATGTGTTCCTCTCACCACAGTGTCTAACAAACAAAATTAGGAGCAGACTAGCAATGATAGGATGATGTTGGTTCTGTGCAGTTCACTCACCTCATGGTTCTAGGGGGTCTATCAATATTGCATATGGTACAGTTAGGATGTGCTGCCCTTCGCAGAGTTATAGAAACTGTGTAAGTAAGCCAATATGTGGAAACACTTCAGCAATGACCAAGGAATTCCTATTTTCACATACCCGCTACAAATACAAGGGAACAAGAAAACCACTTTTGCCACCGGGGACTGTGATCTTGCCAGACACACAACTCTACACTTTTTTATAGTGCGCTGAATTTCTTTTAGGTCAGCCTAGATTAAAAAACCAAACAAACAAACAAAAAAACCCCAACAGCATAAATCTGAATAGCTGAGTATGAATGAACTGACTTTTGGTGACCCTGAAATTTAAGTTAGCCTTTTCCAGCAACATGCCTGAAAAGGAAAAATTATTACAGAAAAATTGTAGAAAAGGACTACAGGAAAATTTTCTACATAGTCTCCAGTTTTCTCTTCATCCCAGCCACCTCTTCATTTCCTTCTTTCTTTCAAACAAAAATCAAAATGACTATTACCTGGCTTATTACAAAAGTAATTTCAGTGATAATGTAGAGACAGACATAATTTGCACAGTACATGGCATGGATTCCTTTCCTTCTGAATGGCCCCGACCCTTACATTCCATGTTCTCATTTGTGAGAGTTTTGCTCCTGTTAACCTTCCTGGAAATTCTGAGTGCTTAAGGTATGTAGGATTGAATCCAATGTGCTTATCTGGTGACAAATCAGGATAGGAGTGCATGTTCTTTTTTCTTTTTCTCTGTTTTTCTGTTTTTCTCTTACAGTTTCTTTAGAGGGGAGAAAATTGCAAGAGCTGGGTGATATTTTAAAGTTACTACAAAGATGTAAGTGTAATCCCAGTCTTTCACAAAATCCATGAGAATGTGAACTGTGATTAGCAGCAAATGGAGAAGATAAAAGGCATTGTAAAAGTAAGGAAGCTTGTGGAATCTAAAGGAGAAAGAATATTAGCTGCATATGGTAGAAGTCCCCCATTTTTATCTTCTGAAAAGATTTCAAAGGCTTCTGTTAAGCACAGAAAAGTGTGTAATACATGGTATCAGGAAAACTTACACAAAGTGGCTTTCGAAGAGAAAGGGAAGAAAGGGAAGTCAATTTATTTATTATAATGAATTGAAATTCTCTTCTACATTTGCCTTCCAAATTTGCCCCCCAAATCCATGTTAAGCATCTGTTAGACAAATAAAGTAGCATAACTAGATGCTTAACACATCTTCAGAGCATTGTACAGCCACTGAGTAGCCAGGTTGTCTTGGATAGCCTATAGCCAACCCAAGTTGTCTATGTCAGACATAAGTATTGCCCCAACCCACCTGCTTGGACAAATTTCAGCACAAAAATTTGCCTGTTTTTCTGTCTTAGGGACAGCATCAGTGTCAGGCCATTTCAGAAGCTCTTCTTCTTCCTGTCTTGTTTCATATATTCTTTCTGAATCACATGTTTGCTCAAACCTTAAAAATAAAATGACATTTTCCATTTTTTGTTCCAATTCACAAAAATCTTTCACCTTACCTCTCATAAGAATTTGCTCTTAAAAATTCACACTTCAGTAATCAGAAGAGAAATTCTGTTATTTCAGCAACAACAAAAACAAAATGCATGGATTCCACACCCAAGTTTAGGCTACCACCTTAAGAGCAAGAGTGGAAGTGCAGCCTACAACCAGACTTCAGCCTTTCAACATCGCCCCTGTACATTTCTGGTTGTACTGCAATTCTTTGTCTGAAAATGCAGCATGTAATAAAAGCTCTAAAGATGTAAGTTGTGAGAGAAAAGAATGAGAGAAGAAGTCCAGGAAAAAGCAATGAAAAATAACATTTTCTGAGTATAGTCAGAACACTGAACAGAAAGTCAAGAACTCACCAGGTCAGCAGTAAGCAGTGATGTAGTTTCTCCAGGTGTATAAAGGATAATCTTCCATCTGAGAAGGCTGTAATAATGACTAGCCAACAACTGCTTGATGTATCACAGATATGTTAGGGAATCCTGTTGGACTGTGGTATTTCCAGTCATTCAAGTTATAGTATCTTACTTGTGTAGTATAGGAAAACAAAGCTGTGGATGATTGTATGCAAATGCACATTATTATGTACAGCTTCATATCACACAACTGAGTGGTGATACATATCAAAAACCAGAACTAAGTAACAGAGGAAAATAACTAGATATTCCAGAAGCAGCATACTAGTAGTGTTATCTCCAGCAGTCTTGAGAAGTTCTCATCTTCACAAGATATCATCTAATGTGTAAACAGGAATTACTTAACCGCCAGTAAATCACAGATAACTCAGAAACAAAAGTAACTTAAAAATGCATTATAAACTATATCAGGGCATAGGTGTCCTTTAAGGATCTGCTGTATATTATGCAACTAATCCTGATGTGTAATTCTGTGATTCCATCTCCTGGCCTGAAGGAGTGCAAAAAGCTGAAGGCAAGCTTGTTTTAAATAAAATATTATGCTGAATTATCTTAATTAATAGTGTGTGTTTGTTGTGTGTCAACAAGTGTGTGCAGTAAGCCTGGTTAAGCAGAAACTTAAAGTGGAGTGGTTCTCCACTTCTTGACGTGGAGTAGCAGAAGCAAGGCCAAGTACTCAGTGGTGGAGAATGGCAGCAGAGGCACAAACTCCTTTGAAAGATGCATTCTGGGTCCTGGTGAGTTGGAAGAGGGATCAGCAATAGTTCCATTGGCTGTTATGGAAAATCCTAGTGCAGCAGCACAAAAATCACTAGACTTCATAAAACTGACCCAACTAACACTTGCAGCAGACTTTGTAGCATTTCCAGGAAAAGCCAAAAGAGACAATAGCAAGAAGTGAAGACCTCTGGTGAGTGCAGCTATATTGGCAAGTTAAAGGAGAACTCTTAGTGAAATAGGATCACCAAGAAACTTCCTAATTCATAAGTAACCTTGAATGAGTGGGTCAGTAGGATTCTACCTCACTGGGGAAGCCCAGGTAACTGTCTTGGATGTTTTCCTACAGTTGTGATTTGAACTATTAGATTAAGCCAGAAAGCTTTCTGTTGGTGAGTTGGGAAGCTTACTGTTCGTTTAGGTAAAAGACCAATCCCCAGCCTCCTGTCGAAGGAGAGTGTCTCAGCGGCTCATCTACTAAATAAAAGCAGAAGCATATTCCTTTGGAAAAGATGGAATGAGTGAATGTGAAACAAATATTCTAGTCCTACGCATAGGGAACTGGTAGTGGGCCCTAACATAAAAATAGGTAATGTAGAAAAAGTAGAAAAGGGCTTAGAACCTCACCTGGACTGGACACTAACATAAATATTGTGACAGTAGGATTTGAAGCTACAAGATATTGAAATCAAGCCATGAGAACCTTCTCATTTGGATTTCTTCAAAGGAGGTCTGGGGTATTAAAGATAGCCTAAGGGTGTTACTAGGAATCTCTAAACCAGCCTGCAACACAGCGGGAGAAAGCATTGGCAAAAATGAGCACCTCACTAATTAGTTTTACCTTGTGGTCAGGAGTGCCATAAGAATACCTAAGTCTAATTCAGTAATTGTAAAGTTCTCTGTGCGAGTCTTGGAACTGGTAGACCCTACATTTTTAGTAGAAGTTCTCCTTGCTCCAAAAGATACACAAAAGGGTGAAAGTATGTAACTGGGATGCATCCATGGGAATGTTAACCCCCAAATCTGTGGCTAGCAACATTTTGCTGTTTGGAAAAAGGAAGAAGTTAGTGTGCCAGCTGCTTGGTGTTCATGCCTGATAGTGTTCAATTAAGACTGGTGTGAGTACGCTGACTCCCAGTTTTATAGCTAGCATCAGGCTTTAGAGAGTCTCAGAAACCTCTGAAAAATGAATCCATCTGGATGTGATTTTGAGTTTTTTGAGTCTTAGCCTGTAGTAATTGTGCTACTATCTCAGGATAGCAGACAGGAAATCAAACTTGGATTGTGACTAGTTTATTTGTATGACAACAGGTGACACCACAGCTCTGAGTTATGCTGTTGCCCAAAGCATCATTAGGGAGCTCCTGAATATATGTTTTGGTGGAAGAGGGAGAATTTTGAAGGTAACTGCTGATAACAAGTGTTTAGTTTTTGTCCTGGCTAACATGGGAAATCTGAGACCTGTTAAATGTTTGTCTTCAAGAACATTGCTTGCTGATGGCTTGGCAGAGCCATTCAACTATACATCACAGATTACAGGGCATACTACAAACATCTGTAACCTGTGAAATCCCAGAGCAGAGTCAAAATATTTCACTTCTTTTTATTGCCCTCTCCTGCCTTGGTCAGGTCCCTGAGTGTACTAAAAGGCTTTAATGGCCCTGATGAGCCTCACCTGGGGTCTCCACCCACACACTCATCACCTCAAAGCCTGTCCAGCCTCCCAGTTTTCCTAGGTATAGTTTGGACCCTTTCCCCTGCCCTGCCTTCAAAGCTTGTCAGGGGTAGAGTGAATTTTTGCCCCCCTCATCCCCTTGCCTCTCAAGCCTACCCAGCCTTTAGGGGCTTCATAGGCAGCCTGAGCTCCACTACCCAGTCCCAAGTCTCCCATGCCTTCTGTCTCTCTCAGTACCCTGTCCTTGGCTGTGCATCCCCTGACATAGTCTTATGAAACCCCACAATTAAACCACTCTACAAGCAGTCCTTTCTGACCTCAGATACCTGTAAGGTGTGAGGACACCTGTTGCTGGGAGGGGACACTATTGTTAGGTTCCTGAGTGCACTAATGGGCTTGGATGACTCTGAGCAGTGTAACCCAGGGCCTTCACAAACACACACACATATGCCCTGCCCATGAGCATAGGAGGTCCATTTATGATGTTTCTTGGGTGCTCAGTTTCTGCCTTAGCTGTTTTGTAGAAGCATAAATTTTTAGCTCAGCTACAGCTATGCTTGTGTTTGGCCATGGGCTGCAATGATCTGGACCCTGACCTGCTGACTGACTAGAAGCTTGACTTCAAACTTGCCTTGTCAACATGGACCTACCTAGTGATAAGTGGACCTTGGTTACCATCACTGGACATCATTCTGATCAACGGATTAACTTCCTAGCTTGATCTGAAACCTGCCTCATCACAACAAAATTGCCTGACAATCTAGGCTCTTGCATGAACCTGGCTACCATCTCCAGGTCTGCCTACTCACCTTGCTCAAGTAGTGTGGGGCCATACTCTAGCTGATGAAGCCCCGGTACTGTCTGGTGTGAAGTCATGCTCAGCTTCCTATCCCTTCAGGTGCAGCCAACCCTTGCTTCTTCCTAACATTTCCCTCACAATTTAAGAGGCCCTGTAAAGACCTCTGCACTTACTACTCTTCAAATTCCAATATCAAAGATTGTCCTAGTGAAGCCTTGAACTGTTCTGAAAGTTTTGGCAGTAGCAAGAGATCATGGGAAGAGGCCAGATCTGACTGGTTGTTCTGCAAAATTAACTTTGTCAACTCACTGTTTGTAGAAGTAGTATTAAAGTAGAAACAAGTATCTCTGCTTATGGGAACTTGCTGCTTTCAACAACAGAAAAGAAACAGTCACTGAAAAACGGTAGAGTCTACATTGGGTATCTGAGGAGCTGCTTATAGAATTTTCCTGGGAGAGAAGTGACAAAGGAGCCAGTGGTTTCTTGCATTAACTATTGGAAGGCCTTTAATTAGGTAAGTATATCAGAATTTGATCCCAAGCAGATAGAGTTTAAAAAGGTCCCCTCTGAAAAAGAGCAGAGAAGATAGAAATGTTCTTCTCAAGCAGGTTACCCTGAAGAAGGATATTCATCAAAGGACTTGCCCATAGACAGAGGAAGTATTTCACTAATCTTTGGTTAGCTAACCCCAGGAAGGTTCAGGTTATTGTGTTACTGTGTGAGTAATCCTGTTCTTTCTGTGGAGGTATGGTATTACAATAGTTATGAAAGATACTCAAAGGCTGTAGCACTCATTGTCTTGAGCTTCTGGGAAAAGGACTGTTATACACCTCATGGAAAATTTTATGGTAGAAACCAGAGTATTGTATGCAAAGCAGGACTGATTCAGGGAGAAGGCAGTGAACTAAACTTTAAAAGAAATTTTAACAGCACTGAGAAAGACAATGACAAATCTCCTGTAAAATGGAACTGGGTTTTTTTCTATTTAATTTTCTATTAAAGTAACTACTAAAACTAAAATAATTTATTTTTAAATTTTGTTGCTTATTAGCAATTAGGGGTTTTTTCCCTTTATTTCTGCTGGATAAGTTGGTGATTGAGAATTTTTTGTTGTTTGGATTTTTGTTTTTCCTCAGATTTTGTTGTTTTCACTCTATTTAATAATGCAGAATTATTCTTTTTTTGTGCCTGCCATAACACTGTGCTGGAACAGAGAGTTTCATTTCATTATCACTCTTTTGCACTTCTTGCAATATGCTGATGTTTTTTTCACATTCATGTTATCCAATTAAACTTCATCAGCTAATGAATTTTGAGCCTGATATACTATGACACCCAAAGAGCTACAACAGCTGTATTTGCATTGGTGATTTGTTCCCCCCATCCCTGCCAAGAATTTGGAAATTTTACTCTATAGGAGAAGCAGGTTTGTCATTACAACCACATAATTAAGAACATCATGAGTGATCAAAATTGAATGTTATCCTCTTTTCCCCCCTGAGAATGTTGAATATACCAGAAAGCTGTTCCGTAAAACAAACTTGCACTGATTAAACACTGAGTACAGAAAAAAAAAGTTATTCTGAGAAGTCAGGTCTTCAGGCACTTGTACATACTCCAGGCACTGCCTGGGCTGAGCCAAAGTGATGAACCTGTTATCTCTGGGTCTTTTTTTTTTCCAGAAATGCTTGAATTTTTCTATCATGAAGAGACTCCTGAGGCACCTGAAGCATGTTTGCAGTGACTACTAACTAGGTTCTTAAGGCAAAAGAAGTTCCATTGACCTACAGAACTCTGAATAGGACAGACATTTGGAAAACAAACTATTAGAGCAAATTTTCTATCTTCCTGAGGGTTTCTGAGAATAGAACATGGAATAAGAAGTTACCTTTCCCTTTGCAAGTACAATTCATGACATTTTCCAGGCAGAGGCTCATTTAGAACCTCCCTGAAGTCTCTTACTGTCAGTGGCCACAGACCAAGCAATTAAGTATGTTTAAATCTTGCTTAAACTACATCTTAACCAAGGATTTCTTTCTTTTGTTGTTTAGATGATACAAAATGACAGTTTTTCCTTGAGTGAGCAACAAAAATATCACTCCTGCTGCTGAAGGGAGTATAGGTAATGTGACAGAAAGATCACAACTTAACAAAGCACCAAAAAGTTGATATCATAAAATGGCATTGGGAGATGACTTAGGAGTAACCTCACTTCTCCTGACTCTGTCCTTATGCTCCAATATGGAGGTGTGGTCACTGTACATCCACTGTCACTAAACACAAGCTTAAGGCTTAATGTAATGCCCAACAATTGAATAACAAACATAAATGCATATTTTATTTT
Organism: Burhinus oedicnemus; assembly: GCA_008921705.1. Classification (NCBI taxonomy): domain Eukaryota; kingdom Metazoa; phylum Chordata; class Aves; order Charadriiformes; family Burhinidae; genus Burhinus; species Burhinus oedicnemus. The sequence continues at coordinate 297,725 of VFFE01007655.1, forward strand.
AGTTATTCCCAACGGTCTCCATAGTGGGTGTCCTAGTTTTTAACCTACTTATCTATGAAACACAACAAGAGCTGGGCTAAGGGTGGTATGCTTTGACATTCCTCTGTGCCCTGTGTGTTAATTAGCAGAGACTGACTGCCCTCTACTGCCTTGATTAAAGTTCGTTCACATTGTTAATGGTATCACAAACACATTAAAAGTACAAAGAGCACCTTTGTCAAGTTTGTTGATGACACCGAAGTGTGGGGAGTGGTTGCTATGCTGGAGGGCAGGGCTGCCATTCAGAAACTACTTGATAAAATGAAGTAACAGGCCAACAGGAAGCTCATGGAGTTCAACAAAGACAAATACCCAATCCTGGGTTCGGGATAGAAAAACCTTTACATGTCAGTACAGGCTAGTGAAAGATTGGTTGGGGAGCATCTCTGCAGAAAAGAGCCTGCAAGTTGAACACAAGTCAGCAGTCTGCCCTTGCAGTAATGAAGGTCAACCACATGCTAGACTGCATTAGCAATACTCTAGGCAGTACATCAAGAGAAATTATTATTCCCTTCCATTTCAGAGGGGTTACGCTGTATATAAGAGACTGCATCCAGGGCTGGGCCCCCCATTGCAGGAGAGATACTGGCAAACTGGAGCATATCAACAGAGGGCCTCTAAGATAGACAACACTGTTCAAAGAGACATTGAGGGAACTGGTTTTGTTTATCATGGAGCTAGCTAAGGCTGTGGGGGGAGGAAGGGAGAAGAGGGGAAGGCACAGCTCTAATTGCAGTAACCACATTAAACATGGTCATAGAGAAGACCAAGCCAGACTGTTCTCAGAGGTACCAAGGACAAAACCCAACAACTTTCAAACACTGCAGTGAGAATGGTTCAGCAGTGTTGTCAAGAGGCTGTGAAATCTTGGTTCTTTGAGCTTTCCAAAACTCAGTTGAACAACACTCTCAGCAAGCTAATCTAGTTTTGATGTTGGCACTGCTTTGAACAAGGAGACAGTGCAGACGTTTTAAAGGCTATGAATCTGTAGAAGTGCTTTTAAGAACTAAAAATTTGACAACTCTCTAAAATTTTCTTAATTAACATATGAACTTCCTGTATCTGATCATTGCCTGTCCACTGATGTTGGTGCATGCTAGACCTGTACAGCCATCAAAATTACATCACTCTCACCTTCTTCCAGCATTAGCTGAAGCAGATACTGGAGGTGAACAACTATCCAATAAATGTGACTCTGTTGTCCTTCAGGGGTTTTTGTGTGAACCAGCTCTATTTGTATTTTCAGCACTCGCTGAGACCTGAATACTGCTTACAAACACACTTCAGTTTGTGATATAGTCATGAGTAACATAACTAAATCAACAAATTGTACTTACAAGTAACAAAGAGCTAAAGGTACCTCTCCTCTCATTTCTGCTGAAAAATAATTCTTAAAGGCTGACCTTAGGAAACAAGAGAAACTTCACTTTCTAATATTAATTTTTTAGTTATTTTCTGAACTGAAGTGTATGAGGTTTGGAGGATTTGAATTTTGCTAAAATAAACTTGCAAGATCTCAATTTGCAGGGAAAAAAAGAAGCATTTGCCTTTCATAACACCCGGAACACAACTGTCTTCCCAAGATGTACCCTCTACCAAATAATTTTAACCTTGACCTGTTTGGCACATATGTACACAGAAAGGGTATGACCACACTGTAGTCACTGTGGTATCTCTGTGTATTAGCTAAAGGACTTTGCGTGAGAACCTGCCACCAAGCAGCCACAGCAGCTCAGAATTCAGTGTAAACTGATACTGCTGCCACCAACCAAGCTAGCAGATTTCGAGCTAGCTCGGGTATCTCACCACTACAGACTGCAGGGTAAATTTGCTTCAACACAGATCCTTTTAGCTTTCTCTGCACACAAGAGCTCCCTACAACCATTCTGCTTCTTAATCTGGTATCCCTTGAAACATGTATGAGCTTTGCATTTATAGTTAGGAAGATACAACTTCTCATTTGCTCCTTGTGATTTCAGAGTCAAGTTGCTGGAGGTTCAATGCCATCATTTTCCAAAAAAATAAAATGGTAGCATCACAGTTTTCAGGAAGACACCTCTTGAGATATCCAGTGTAACCTCCCACTTAAAAGTGAGACCTCCACAAACGCTAAATCAGATCAGCTGAAGCTCTTAAGTAGATTTCCCACTAATATGGCAGAGTAACCAGCATTAGGGCCCAAGTTTTTGCCCATCTTCTGATTTTTAGCCTGTAAGATCAGAGGTCACATCTCTAGAACTGCTGTAAGAACACTGTATCTGGGTGACCTTCATCCAAACCCTGGGGAAAAGACCACAAACTATTTTTCCACCTAAACATCCCCTGTGCACCCACGGCATTTTTCCATAATTTGCCCTTTGGAGTCACCAAGTTTACTGAAAAAGAAATGCTAACTGAATACACTTATTCCATTTGGCTCCTTCTGTATGTGGGATTGCCAAGGAAAATTGTTATGTATTAAAGCCTTCTCTGCCTCTTAAGTTCCTTCTGAAGTCAACTATAAATATTGACTCCCAATCTATTCTCATGTGATGCCACATACAAACTTTATTTGAAAGCTGATTTATTCTATTACAGACCATATAATCAGTTTAGTATTTTGGTTCCAGTCTTTAAAAAGTGTAATGTCACCTCTTGCTCTTTTCTTCTTTAGGCTGTGTAGTGTTTGTGTAGTGTTTTCAATCTTTCCTCATTTGGAAATTTCCTTTTCCTGACAGTTTGAGACATTTTCATTTCCACCATCCAGTAACAAAACTCTGACACCTGTTCTTTCTCAGAAATAATGTAACCAAAACTGGGAGTATGGGAAGCTTGTACATACAATCAATATGCTAATGCTTATAAAACCTGTAGGAATTATTTTGCCAGCTCATTTCCACAGTTCACAAAACACTGATGATTTGCAGACCCATGAGTGCTCTGCAACTCTGCAGCTGTTTCATGGACACTTTTAGGTCTGTAACAATTTTGGTTAAAAGTGCATTTGAAAAGGGTACATTATTGTCAAGGAGAAGTTGAGGACTGATTGTTACTGATTATTTAAAAAAAATTGAAAGCGACAATACTGACACTATAAACTACTAAACTTCTTATCTGAACTGGTAGTTCCTTCAGCTACTGCAATTATGTCTGAAAGTACCTATACTGATTTCTTTACCATGGTATCATGAACACAAACTCTTAGCTGCATTTTTAGTTCACGTGCTGCCATACAGTGAGTATTTCATAAAGATATCTTGGTGATGACTCTATGAATTAGAGCAGTCATTCAGCTACTGTTCCTTTTTTTACATTACCGGTGGGACATGTATTTTTTTAACAATAAATAGAGAAATGATAAACTGATAATAGATTATAATATAATTTAATGCTTAATAATTTAAATGGTCAGTTTTTCCACAGCTATCTACCCTAAGGGAGTGATATACATTGAAACCTTACCCAAACGAACAAATTACTTGAAAAAAGAGAGTAACTTACTGTAGGGCTAACAAAAGATGATTTTGCAATTTTAAGAATTACCAGGAAGTAAATGTAATTTCTACCATTTTATCTTTTGTGTCAGTTTTTTAATATTGCCTATGATCTGTGTACTATCATCCTTTCCTATGAAATGATATAAAATATTTTTATATTAAAAGCATGTTGATTATGTTATGTAGAAACAGCAAACATTCCAAGCCATGACTAGGAAGTCATGAGAAGAAAACCCTAAGAATATACCTTTTAACTATGTCATTTCACATCAAAAGAAGATCAGAAGGCAGTCACATAAGTTACTAAACATAAGGCATTTGAACTTCTCCACCTTTGGGGTTCATCTTCACAAAAATATTTGTGAATCTGCTATCTTTGGGAAGAAGGAGGAACAAGAGCAAAAAAATCTTCAAAACAACTTCTGCTATTTGTTTCCCAGGGCTAGACTACAAGGCACACACAAAGAAACTCAAGATACAGCAGAGCTCAGGTGCTGCAGTGGTGGGCATGGTTCACATTGCAAAACATACAGATCAGATTACAGGTTGAGCATCACATTATCAAGGCTATTATGGGAAGAATGTACATACTTGCAACTTCTGCCCTGTGTTGCCATTCTGAGAAAGCACAACAGTATTATGGTACTAGGGCATACTTCTGACACAACTACCCTTTCAGAACATGTTCACTTGCCTTATAAACAGGAAATGTCGTTGTTGGCAGTATCAATATATTTCCATTTTGGAAGGAGTATCTGTAACAGAGAGGGTCCCAGCTTTAAAACAGCTTTATCCAATTGATAAAGAGAAGGTCAAGCACATTACAGAAGATGTAGATAATGCAAAGCACCTAAGATCATATCTTTGAAGTTGCAGCCCCATGTCTGTCCTGCAACACAGCCCTCTCAGTCTAAATGCTTCACGGTGGGACACAAATACTTCTTTCTGTCTCTCCAGACAACTCTCTTTACACAATTAAAATAATTTACCAAGAATTACCATCAAAACATTCAATTTTGGGTTAAAAGGGTTTTTTTCAGCAAACTGAAAGAAAAAAAAAAGGCACTCTAAAACTTCTAGAGTACAGTATTGTGTAACTGCCTACGTCAGACACCTTGAAGACTATTTGTAATACTCCCACTTAGCTAGTACACATGCAGATGCTACTTAAGCAAAATCTTGGCTCCAAATGAAGCCATTTCTATTTTGCAACTGACTTCTTTTCAAAATCAGAATACAGTTATATTTAAAGGGGCAGTGTAATCTCATACATCTGCCTATTCCATTACAGCAAGTCAGTATTGCAAACCCGGGCTTACAAATACCAAAGGAAGAAACAGTGAGACTGGAAGAGTAAAAACTTCTCTGAACAGAGAGAAACTGGAATGATATCTATCCCATAGGAAATTCAGAATTGTTCCATGGCTATTTAGAAAATAAGACTAGTTTTTTTGATAATCATATTTAATTGTTTAAACACAGAATTAATTATTTATTTAGTTATTTTACTAAATATTCTTCCTTGCTAGTTAAGAGTGACTGAAATATATTGCATGACACAGATTATGCAGCTCAGGGGCAGTTCATAGTAACACCTCTGAAAGCAGTGAGCTATCACAGTCTACAAACTACCTAATTATCTTGGATCTCCATCTTATCATTGTACTGCCCTCATTTACCCCAAACCAAATTACAGCCTGGAAGGAGACTGCAGTAGTGATTTGTGTACCTTATCTAGTGAATAGTTACATCATGTGGTCAGTTCTGGAACAGGTTCAAGAGAAATTAAGACAGAACCTTGTATAATTGCCCATTCATAAAGAAAACATTTCAGAACAATGTCACTGTCGTTTTTCCTGGGGAGAAAGGAATTCAAGGCCCTGCAATGTACCTAATGACTTTTGCATTCCCATGGTAGCTATACCATTCCTCTTCTCTCTACTTTCGATAAGTGCACAGAGAGTTGCCTCACATTGTCATTTGCAAGAACCCTGGGTTCTATTGCCATAATGATATACATTCATGTATTAAACAGTAATGACTAATTGTATTTATTATTTTAATTAAATAATCATGAAATTGTATCTTTTTCCACATAGGGCATAGATCACTTCACAAATGAAGAAAAACATTAATATATACATCATGAAAGCAGAATCAAACAGAGGGATGGATAGATGCAGATTCCATGAGAAATGAATATAACTTGCACTGTACAAGCACTACAGTGCCTTCTGCAGAAAGACCTTCGGAGCCTGCAGTGTGTATTGGACCGAGTCCCTGAATTTTGCCTGCTTTTTAAAAAGTGACTTCCTAGATTTCATTACTAAAATAAGAACCCCAAAAATATTAAGCAAGCATATTCAGAGAGCAAAATTTCCCATATTGTGTTTCTTATAATCTTACAGATAGTTTATTAATTTTCTTAAGAACTTGCTTAGCAACTGTGACTTTCTGAAATAATAAGAAGGTGAAAGTCTTTTGAAGTCATTTATGTTTTATCTTGTGTCTGAATTTGGCCAGGGTAGCCTGAAGTAAATTAGAGAAAAAACATAAGCATGCTTTAAAGCAAACATAATAAGACCACTGTAAAGGAGATTTCAACATTTATTGAATGCATAGGGAGGTGGTTGATGATTGCCATAAAGATATTTGGATAAATGATGTGAGGCTTGAGAGCCCAGACAGAAAGGTGCTTCAACAGTTAAAGCTGCTTCTCCTGAGGCTACACTGACTCCTCTGCTGCTGCTGAAGACATCAGGTTCTTCATGCATTTAAGAGAAGGGTCCCGGCAGGCAGTGGAGTACTCCGATTTCGAAGCTCCCAACTGTGAACTTCCTCTTTTATCTGAATTCACTTTCTTCAAAATTACAAGCAAGGATGCTTATCTAACTTAAATCTAGATATTTAAAAAATAGTTAAGTCTGAGTTAGTGTACAAAGTAATTTATCCTGTCCTAGTACAGCTATTTGAGGTGGTTGGGAAGGATTGCCTCCTGGAGGTGACTCTTTCTCTTGCTATTAAAGAAGACTGGGTTTAATAGACTGTTGATTCACACTATGCATCTTGTGTATGCTTCCACTGTTATTATTTTAAATAATTAATAGCAATCAAGGCAAGAGCAGATGAAAACAGAAATGACACAAGGAGAAAATGAGAAGAGTAAGTGGCAATACAGCCCATGCTTCAGTGGAAATCCAATTTGCTTTGTTTTTTTAAATAATCATCAGCCATTGTCACTGTCACTCCCAGCTCAGGAGCTTTTCATTTCTTGTTACTGTGTCATGGTGAGATAGATGAAACCTCTGGGGTAAGGATGCATGGTATAATACAACCTGACTGCTATCATCTGCTGTTAGAAGCAGCAAGACATTTTCATTTGCAGGATCCAATATTAGTGCTGAAAAATGGCCACATTTTGAAACCCCAGACAGGTTCCAGCTCTTTTGCACCCCTCTTTCTAGGTTTTCTGTGTACCTATGACCTTAGAAGCTGTGAATTCTGCATAAGAAAGCAAAGAGGGAGAGTGCATGCCTTGCTGTGTAATGCATGTGACAGTCATGAAAAACAGATTCCAGCAGAATAGTTACCATTCTGATAATAAGCATGACAGAAAATTAAAAGCACTGTCTGCCAGAGGGGAACTATTTTCTCAGATTTTGCAGTGCACTTTTTGGCTGTCTGGAACACCAGATCAGTAGCCATTATGTAGAGTTACCTGCAGTCACTTCACCACACACCTCCACTCCCAGCTATCTGTGGCCTGAACTGCAGCAGTTCATTCATCTCAAACCCAGAACTTCCAACATCCATCATTCCTGCCTTGCAGCTGCCCAATTATTCCCACCCTATGGTCCCAAAAAAACTCTGTCAATTCCCCCTGTCCTGCCCTGCATCTCTCCACTTATTTCTGTTCTGGGATCTTCACACAGTTCTGCTTGTGCCATTAGCCCCTACCCTATTGCCTGGGTTTTGTAGTTCTGGGTGCTCCAAGGGGAATCTGCTCTCAGTCATGTTCTGGAGTCCCCCATTACAGACTAGAGTATCCCCACGTTCTCCATCTCTATCAGTTTTCTGATTGTGGCATCAAAATCAGCCAGTGGGTGTGCGTTCAGTTGCATGGCACTGTCCTGTTCTCTGAGGAATACAGCCTTGGGGTAGGATGCAGAAATTCACTGATTATGATCTTTCAGTCCATTTCCTTTCCTCCCTCCATTGGCTCCTTTTTGCCTCAAGGCCCTCACTGCTCCATCTTGGGAATGACTTTATAGCCTCCTCCACCTCCTCATTACAAATCCAATGGGGTTTTGACCTCACATAGGAGAGTCATCTGATGCAGGCAGTGATAACCTTCCTGGTGCTGCCAATTGTCCTGTGCTTCACTGGACCGGAGAGCTGCTTTACTAGATTTCATGCACCAGCTCTTTCAATCTGATGAGGCAGACAGCATACATTAACTAGTTTGTTTTATCCCCTCCCCCAGCCCAATCTGAGAGCAGTGGCCAATGTGCTGTCCTGGCTTGGATATTTTGATTGCCTTTGCACCTCACACTGGGTCATGTTGCAGAATTATCTAAAAGGAAAATATGAAATATTGAGTCAAAATCCCTAGAAAGAGAAATTATTGCTATGACACTTTCATAGCAATACTAAGATTCAGCTGGACAGGATACTGGGCCATCTTGTCTAGACCGTGCTTTTGCCAAGAAATATTGGACCTTTTGCCAAGAAATGTTGGACCTTTTGCCAAGAAATGTTGGATCCTTGAGGTCCTTTTCAACCTGGTATTCTATGATTCTATGACTCTTTATACAATTATTTCAATGTATTCATCTCACTCATAGGCTGCTCATTCCCCACCACTCTGGATCCACTGTATGGAGAGAGAAAATGTTCTTTTCTCCTTTGGAGCCTCTACTTGAGGGGAGTCCAGGGGCAGTCCTTTGGACTACACTAAAAATCCACTCCATTGGCTACAGAAATGCACCTGCATTGCTTGGTCTGGTCAGAAAACCAGTCTTAGGCAGGAATCTGTTGTCCAGTGCCGTCAGTGTAACAATAAGCAGAAATGACCATAAGGATTCCAGAAAAGGACAAAGGCCATGTGGAATGAGATTTTTGAATGGAGTCAGTCCTCTTCAGAAGCAGGAAGTGATATTAACCTACTAGTGTGATGTAGAGTGATCTTTACCTCCACATGGAGTGGCAGTGCTGACAAAGTGTGATTTAATTCTGGGAATAGAGATAAGTTGGGGAAGAAAGTCAATATTACTTTAACTCTTTCAACCTTTTTTTCTCTATCTTTCTTGAGCTAAATGTATACAAATGGAAATTTTCACACATACTTGCACCCGCACATGCAAAACACTGTAACAGGGAACATCCAGAGAAATACACATACCAGGTCTGAGATGGACAGCTGAATATCCTACTACTGTCAGCCACACTGAGTAAAAACCCATTTGGTAGACAGTCAGGTTCTGTTCTCCATCTTTTTTCTTTTTTTAAAAAAGAATTTTGCATTTTGATTTTATGAATTCTTGAGCCATGGAGCTGTGTTTAAGGAGCACTGCTCCTTACACATATTCTTTGCTGGTAAAAATATATAACCACAAATGAAGGAAAAGAAGAGTCAGAACTCTCTGAACTCAAGCAAGGATTGCATACTCTGTCTCTTTTTAAGGCCGTGGCTGCTATTGAATTTGTAGTATCTGGCACTCAGTAAAGAGCAGACCAGCCTTCCTCTGTCCTGCCCCAATCGTTTGTTTCTACTGCCTAGCCACAGATTAGCATTTGTGTGACTGCGCGGTTAACTGGATCCAAAATTCACTTGTTAGAAAAGTGACCTAATAAAACCTGTATTTAAAAAGGTTTTGTCACCTAATATGCCTCATTAACTGAGCCACACCAACACTAGTGTGAGCACAGGAAAAAACGTAGGAGCAAGTGTCCTCTGACAGGGCCCCTTGCTGAGACAGGAGCTTGGGAGTATGTCACCATAACCTCAGCAGTAGTATAAGTTTCCACATCTGGCGTCTATTTACTTACCTACTTTGGTTAAATGAAGAATTTCAGAGGTGCAGGTGAGAACTTGAAAGTATTCCACAGTCCCTGTGAGGAATGCAGAACAACTTTGATATACAATCTTACACTGAATTGGGTACAGATCCAGAGACCTCTGTAGGGAGCATGTCCCTTGAAGTTGCTTTACTAGTCGCACTGCAGGACTGAAAATCCCATGCTCCAGTCCCATTCCTTCTTACTCTGTCTGATGCGCTCTGTCTTCAGATCTGTTGAAGCTTCTGTCCTTCTCCTGTGTTAGAGTATATAGCTACTGATACCTGGTATATTGATCTCACTACTTATTACACACCATTCACTAAGAAACAATATATAAGAAATTTATACAGCCATGGTTATTCAACTTAATTAATTATTCAGCTTAATTAATATTCAGCTTAATTAATATTTCTGAAAAATTTATCTTCTACGTTCCTGAAGTTTGGTTCTAATCAGCACTTTCTGGGCTGAGTGTAAAATCTTTTGAAGACTAGCTGGAAAAAAATCCTTTAATATTTTGGATAGCAAGCTGAAGATGACCCAAAACCACCATGTGGTGTAGAAATCTCTGTGTCTATAAATCAGAGTGTATATCCTTGCATGTGCTAACTTCTGTAGTGACTTGCATAGGCCTGGGATAATTATTCTCTTGATTTGACAAGCTAAATTCCAGACAGGGTTTTGGGCATCTTGGAAAAACCTTGAAGATCTTGAATAAAACTACCATTATTGATAGTAGAAAAGAAAAGGAAAAAACCCAAAGGAAAAGGGAAAGCCAGTGGTAACATAAAGTGGATGTAAATGCAGGAAGTGTGGAAGATATTTGGTACAGCAAATGATAGTTGAGGTTAAATATGAGTTTCAAAATAATTAGAAAATTGTCTCTTAGGCTAGATCGTGGAGAGTCATCATCAGAGTCCTAAAATATAGTCTGGACAACAGAGACTCAGTTTAGTCTGGCAAAGTGCCCCTGTAGAATAGGTGCTTTGTAAATGAGCTATTTCTGCATTGATGTTGTCAGATCACCATCTAGAGGACATTTAAAAACACAGGCTTGTCATTCTACAGTTTTTGTTTTAAATTTATTTCTATTCACAGAGGCTGTGTGAGTCAAACAGCACAAAATACTAATACAGGTTAAGCACTGAAGAGGGAAAGTCATTACATTTTCCTTTCCCCTCCACTTGCACCAGTCTTATAAAACATTTTTTGTCCAGTTTCAGTCAGTTACTTGTGAGCACTGCTTGTAAGGGGGAGCTATAGAAATGTTCAAGATTGTGTGATTTTTCACATCAGGTGGTGTCCTATTGTTATGATCCTATCCCTTTCATTGTATTTCTTTTTAACTTTGAGCAGAGACATACTCTTCTTGATTCCCAAAAGCTTTCACACTTTTTTCATGCTTTAGGGTGTTTTTAGCTACCTAAGATGCCAAGTCCGCAGTGCTTCTGCGTAACAGCATATGTCAGATGAGCCTGGTGATGTCACAATGTGCCCCAGGTTAGACTGTGATGCTAGGGAAATCCTGACTGCATTAGCTGAAAAGGGGTGAGGAGCTAAAGTGTCTTGTGCTGGACAAGCAAACTGGATGGGGTGTAATCCAACCCTGATAGTTTCCCTGGGATTTACCATCTATCTGGTGGCTATGTTCCCAGTCACTTACTGCCCAGTCTTCTCTAATGCCTTCGTATCACTGAAAAGCCAGACCATGATTCACACAGCCAAGAATGGACAGCAAGAGGGAAACAGTCCATCAGCAGGTGAGAGGATGGGTTGAAGTGAGAGGATGAGAAAGAGGAGGCTTCGAGAGCAAATAAAGGCAGAAAATGAGATGGGGTATGAACACAGAACCTTGGTATTGCAAAGACAAAAGCAGAAGAGGAATGAAAAGGTGTGTGTCAAGGGGCAGTGGGGGTCAGATAGTCCCTAAGAAATAGGGAGCCAGCAACTGAGGCCAGCAGGGTAGGGGCCTCATCTGCCAGGGCTTAGTCCCCACAGTCCCGAGAAGGACAAGCAGTCCAGGCCTGGGGATGGTAGTCAGGGTCAGACAAGAGAACACCAGGGAAGTCTGTGATGATAAGACAGGTCCAAGTTCAAGGAGGAATGCCAGTCAACCTCAGGATCAGACACAGCGGTGGTAGTCAGGGTCAGACACAGCCCAGTGACTGCCCAGCCCTACACTTAAACAGGGCAGAGGATGTGGGAGGAGGCATGAGTTCAGGCTGGTCAGGGCTATTAAGGCCTCTTAATTTACACATGGCCCTGACTGCAGCCTCCCCTCTCAGCAGGTCCCCTTCACACCCTACAGAGATCTGGGTTCATAATGGACATTCTGTAGAGTGATTTAATTGCTATGGATGCCACAGGGGAATTTCCAGTGGTAAAGAGCCAGGAAAGGGTTGAGAAACTGGGAAAAGGGCATGGCATATGGGGGCCTTAAAGCCTGGGGAAGGGGTGCAATGTGTGGATCAGGTTGCCCATGAGGAGCTTTGGAGGCTCAGTGGGCTTGAAAAGGCCACTCCTGGGGAGCACCAGAGGCTGGGCAGCCAGGAGGGCAGGGAGCTTCACTCAGAATCCTGGGAACAGGACCCAAGGCCAGGCTTGTCCCTCAGAAGGGTTCATAGACCCTGCTTAGTGGTGGGCCCAGCTCCATGGTGTTCACCTCAGTGCTCAAGAAAGCCCCAGTTAACTTTCAGGGAGCAGTGAGTTCCAGCTGCTTTCTAAAGGAACAGGGAGCCAGCAGACAAGTGTCTGCTCAGCAATGCTGGTAGGGCAGAGGCCTCACCAGCCAGGGCCTAGTCCCCACAGCCCCTGAGCAAGGCAAGCAAGGCAGGCCTGGGGATGCTACTTAGGTAGTTATAGGTAGGGATAGGTAGTTATTCTGTCAAGAATACAGATCATCAGATAAGTCCATAATCATGAGGCAGGCTCAAAGTCAAGCCAGGAATAAAAGTCAGCAAGCCAGGGTCAGGACCAGATCCAGTGAAAGAAAGCAGGGTCAGACACTATAGAAGGAAAGCAGTCCCATCACTGCTAGGCAAGTCCACAGTGATAAGCCATATTCAAGGTCAAACCAGGAAGTCAAGTTCTAGGTCAAGATCTAGAATAATGGCCAGGCACAGCTGCAATGGAGCTGGAGCTGGAGATAGGTATACTTGCAACAGACCACAAATAGAGACTGGAGGCCCAGGCCTGAACTTAAATGAACCTCCTGGACCCATAGGCAGAGGATGGGGGTGAAGGCTCCAGTTGAGGCTGGTAAAGGCTATTAAGGCCTGTTACTGCAGTCCTGGCCTTTAAAAGATAAAAGAATGAATCTGGGATGACTCATAATGGAAAAGTACAGGAAAGGAGAAAAGGAAGATGATGCAAAGAGATGAGAGTGAGGAGATTTCTGAAATAAAAGATTTCAGGCGGCCTTTTTCAGGCTTATTCATATAAGCAATGCACTTATATGAATATTTCATTGCGCTCTGTACTTCAATAGTCTGATATTCATTTTGGGAGACAGTCACATTTGCCACTGTAGTTGCAGTCTTTCTCATGTCGCCTCTCCTGCTATTACTCGATGGGATGTAGTCTCATAGTAAAGTTTTTTGCCCAGAAACTGGTGATTTCTCAAAACAGAGCCATAAGGAAGCAGGCACTTTGTTCCAAGCCAAGCTTCCTCAGAGTGTGGTGGAACCCAGAAGCCAGAAGTCCTGTAAGAATCTTAGAGGCAAGAGTTAAAACTTTCTGAGGAGAAGATAAATCCTTAGCAGATCCTACTTGCAATAAGAAGCAAGTGTTCCTAACACACAACTCCCTCTAAAAATCAGACTACTGCTTGAGAGAGCAGTATCTAAAATAACTTAAATTGCCCTGTGGCAATCACTGCCCCTAATTTCTGAAAAAAACTCACTGGCTGTGCACTGGAAAAGGCAATTGCTTCTGACCCTGATCTGCTGTCTTTGGAGCTGTGGCTCACTTTAAGATCCGCATCTTTTCTGAAGTGATCAGTTCCTCTGAACCTGACAATAGGTCCCTCTTTTAAAAATAAATTAGAGCTTGTGACATGCTGGCCATTCAAATACTGTTTCCTGGGGAGTGTCTGAGCCATGCTTCTCTTTCCTCTTCCCTTCTTCTGCCTCTTTGCTCTCCTGGACACTTTTCTCCTGTCTGTCATGCAGCAATGAAATTAAGGAAGAAAAATGAGACATTGTCAGAGCACACAGCATACCCAAGAAACAACCAAAGTGCAGCAATTCAGTGAGAACAAGTCTGAGAAGTAGAGCCAGCATGGGAAGAGAGAAAGAAAGACAGGCAACAGTCAGGGAGGAAGTGTGTTGAGAAATAAGTGAGGAAATTGGCCAAATGCATGAGTGAGAAAATGAGGGAAGAGAAAATCAGTGGAAGAAAGACACACTTTTAACAAGAGGATGGGAAAGACTGTGTTGAGAAAAGAAGGGAAAAGAAAAAAACCTGCAAGTGTCAAACCACAGGAGTCCGGATTCCAGTCCCCACTTCTTCCAATGCCTTGCTTCTCTGTACCTCAGTTGCCCTTGTAAAATAGAAATAATGATGCTCTCCCCTTCCTGGATGACCACTTACACCCTGCTGCAATTGCATGTGTTTAGCAGGGCAAAGGGAGAAAAGTTTTGGGCAGGTTTGCACACTCAGATCCATACAAATCAAGAAACCACGCTTGGGAATTATGAGGATGCTATGGGGAGGGAGAGCATATAGGAATATATACAGAATGAGGAAGAACAGAAAAAAGAAACAAGGGAAGCAGAGAGTGGGAAGGGGTATGAATGAAAAGCTGCTTAGTATGAAGGCAAAAATGGACACACAGTAAGGGTGAAATGCAGTTGAAAGTTTAGAAACCAGGGAGAGAAAAGAGGGAGGGAAGCAGAGGTGAAAAGGATCCAAGTATGAAAGAAGAGAATAAGAAGAAAGCTTATGTTGTCCCCACCCACACCGAGTTACAGGTTGGGAGCAAATGGAAGAAACATTTGTGGCCTCATCCGTGGGGGAAGGAATGGAGGTGATCAACATGGTGCAGCATGAGGACTCACAGAGACTGAGGAATTCAGCAATGAAGGATCTGCTGTTGGATCTCGCTCTTTCCCTGAACACTGGGAGCATTGTGGGGTTTTTTTTATGTGTGACATAAAGCATGAAATGATTTGTATCGTCATGGATGATTATGATTTGAACATCTACCTGTGTTTCATGACCACCTACTAGGCAGCATGGCTTCTCTTCACCAACCACATCCCAGGGAACTTGCAACACTGAGGACAAGGGCAGAGACCTTGTGCACATATTGAAAATGTTTCCTTCTCTCCTTGAGAAGCACAATAAATTCTCAGTCCAAGACTCATGCAATTTTTTTCTATGCCGGACCTCCCTTCTTGCACTCCCGTATGTTCTTTGTGTAAAATCATCATAGTAATAAACAAGAATTGATTCAACTCAGCAACTTCAAGGGTGACCCTGTCTTTTAAACAAAATATTCATACATTAATCATACATTGTAAGAACAAGAAAAAATTGTCTATTCCAGGGAACTGTCCCCCCCATACACTTTACAAGATAGATACAAGAAAAGTAAAAGATTCCTCAAAATGCAGACTGTCAATAGCTTTTGCTTTTTCTATACATTATAAACAAAGAAGCCAAGTAGTCTCAGTACCCTGAAATAACTTCTATATTACACACAAGGTCTCGCACAATGTTAATCTAAAAGAAAGACAGTCTGGACACTCTGCTAGGACAAAATTGATTGAACAGTGGAGGAAGACTATACATTGTTTAAATGGTAAAGATAAGCACAAGCCCAGTTTTGTTATTTTTTACAATGGGTAAATAAATCAAATTATTTTGAGGTATTATTATTTATTACTTGTGAAGTTCAGCTAAGAACTCCAGTCATGCTGGGAACAGTACAAATACAGAAGAAACAGGCCCAGTCATAAAGAGTTTGCAATCAAAGTAATTTTTTTCTCCGAAGCAAACACTTTATTAATATTTTAGTTAATTAATGAGTCTGGTCTTGGAAAATATTTTGCTGCATTGGTCAGTACTTGGAAAGGATTAACACAGTTATTAGGACTTTCACAATTTTTACAATGCTTACATTAATAAGGGATGTTTCCACTTGCCACCACCTATTCCACAAACAATCCCCAGGCAGCCAATATAATCAGGAAAATAAAAATGCTCCCATAATCAAGAACAGTTTGAAGAGTATGCAAAAGGAAGAAGTATTTTCTATACTTATTAACTTTGGTAAATTTTAGAACATTGGTATAAATTTTCTAATGATCAGAACCTGAAATTGATGTAATTATTAGGTTGCTCTTGAGAATGTGCTTTAAGCACTTCTCCTGCTGTCCTAAAATATATTACTTCTTCCTCTCATTTTCCTCTAAAGTAAATTAATACCTAAAATTCAATTTCAAGTAGGAAAAAAAAAAACCTACAGCAGTGCTACTTCCCTATTTAGACGGTAAATATTTACAAATGTAGGGATGAGAGAACTTTAAGAGATGAGAGAACCAGGTTCAGGATGCAGAGAAGTTCTTGGAATTGTAATTGTTCAGTTTTCAGACTTCTAGAAACACTTGTGACTGTCCCATACTCCGCCCTCAACCATATCCTCAACCCTAAATAGAGACTTAAAAAAAGAGAATCTTATTGGAAAAGAAAGAAACATGAAAGATAATCTGTTCTCAGCTCCCAGTCCCCCTCCCACCAGTGGGGATGCTTTCGTGTTTCCTCTTTCATCTCAGGAATTTTGCTGATGGAACAAATAGAGAACAGGGAACGCCTTCAGTAACCTTCGTTATTAAGTGATTTATCTTTCAGCCTAGAAGCTGAAGCCGCTGAGTCTTTCCTACTACTTATCTCCATTTATTATCTGAAGAAGAGAAGAGGATTCTTTCCTCTTTCATAACTTATATGTGTGGTTTGCATAGTAACCCATAGGATTTCCTTAAGAGCCAATCTTACATGAACAAGTCTTAGAGCTCCAGCTTATTGCCCTGTCCATTCAATGTGACTGTGTGTCTGCTGGAGTAGACAGGGAAATGCACTGAACAGAGGGACTGATAATGTCACAGTCCTTCTGTTTAGAGCTCCTCAGAAGTTGTTGTCTACTAGAGACTGGCTAGTCGTCTTGCTACCTTGGGACTTCCTAAACTCCAAAGTTGTCACATCTGGGATAGAGTGCTGAGAGCAGTAGGAGGAGACTCTCTTCCCTTATGAGCTCAGTTTAAGAATTTCGCTACCATCAATTGCTGAGGAAAGGATAACAAGAAAAGGAAGGCAGAGGAGTGAATAAGAGCACCATGTCACCCTGGGGAGCTTGAGAAGATGGTCATACTTTCATGGGTCAGGCCTTCCTCTCCCTGGGGTCATATCTCTCTTCCTCCTTTTCCATGCAGATTACCAGATGTGGCACTTGTTGTCTGGGTTCATTGGGGATCCACTGGAACAGTGGAAGTGCTTGGCAAAGTCCTGGCTATTGCTGACAGGCCCACAGACACGAAGCGGCAAGGGACTGTGTGGATCTGTGTTCAGGGAAGACTGTAGTTTCTCAGGATCGTGGCGTCCACACATTGCCTGAAAGAAAGCAAAACAGAAAAGTCAGTTTGGCTTGAAGTCCTCATGTGAACAAGACTTAAGGCTCCTCATGCCTCTGCACACGTGACTGAGGCTGCTGAGTAAACAAGGAAACACACTTACATGGGTGCAAACCATGTTCAGACCTTTCCTGTCACCACCACAATTTCTGACTGTTTTCCCTCTGCCTAAAATTCTCTGTCCCATTTTCCCTATCTCACAAGCCATCTGCTCTTTTTCTGTACTGTGTAGTCCAGAACACAGGGAATTTAGACCATCTTGGAGTCTAGGCTCATATAATCTTGGACTCCATCTAAATTAATGATATAGATACAGTCTTAGTGTCTAGATTTAGCTTCTTAAGCAAAAGTAATGAGTGCTCATCAAAAAAGGCGAGCACTTACACAACATCCTCATCCTCAGCTACTCAAGAGATTGAGTGGAAGGTTATGTGACTTTACTGCTGTTAAACTGGCAATCCAAGTCTTCACTCTTGTGATTTCAGTCTTTATTCACTGACAAATGATGCAGTAGCTCCCAGATAGTCTCTGAAATGCAAATCTTGCCGCCAAGACCAAATAACCTGTGATTTCAGAACTGCTTTTCTACACACTGCTCTAACATAATGTCAATATGTGCACAAAACTTTTCCCTTCGCACAATCACAGTGACTTATAAGGGCGTGACTTTTCTAAACACAGAAATCCAATGATCTATCATCAGGAACATGCACATGCACAACTGCACAACTTTGCATAAATCCTTAAACAAAGTTCCCACAGAAATCTCAAACTATGTGTGCATGTACTTCTAGTTCTTTATCTCTAAATAACAATCTAAACTCTTTTTTTCACTATAAGTCACTCACAATGACATGACATGTAGTTATTCACCATGACAGAGAGGCAGATGAAGGAAGGGATGGAGATACACACCTTTTCCAGCAAAATTCCACTTTCCATGAGTTAGATTGCTCACAACAGCAAAAAAGTACTCAAGCTGGCAACAAAGCATGCTTTCCCTGACACAACTTGTCTGCTACAACTTAACTCTGGTAGATTTCAGAGCTTTGTAGAAGATATATTTGCAGACAGGCTTTTTGTTAGCTTTGAGGTTAGGGGCCCTGTATGTGAATTTTAGCATTCTAAATAAGATTCTGGATCTCCCAGAAACATCAGTCATTCCCAGTTCTGTGAAGAGGGAGAAAAATGATTGAATATTGAAAAAGACAGACTGTAATAATGTGGAAGACAATGGAGAGTGAGAGAGACACATGAGTAGCCTAGAATAAATTACATGAGCAAAACTGAGGTAGAAAAGCTGGTCATGTGAAAGTCCAATCTTAGGTAAATCCTTCTCTTCTTTGTGCTTTTTCAGCCAATTCTTATAGGCCTGTGGAGAGAGAAAATTAATAATAATAATTTTCCCTTCAGATAGTGTCCCCAAACCACGTCTTCTGTCAATGAAATATATCAGTCTAATGTATTTTTAATAAATTAGCAAGTTTGTATGTTTCTCTCCTCACTCGGAGGCTCCCTGCTGCTGACTATGCCCCTAATAACTCTATGATGGGAGAATAACAACATAACTCCTTTGCTTCCCATTTCAGACACTACCACACACACATCATCATAAGAAAAGGTGCGGTGACTGCACTAGTAAAGAATGAAAATTACTTTCAAAGAAAGTCATAAATATTTGAATAAAAATTAAAAGACCTTCTACCTCCCAACATTCTTCGTGCAAGAATGTAACAAATACCATCTGAGACCTAGAGCTCTCAGATCACTCTGCACTCACTAATTAAATAAACTGCTGAATTACTGCATGAGGAAATAAAAAATTCTCTCTAGACTAAAGTATTGCTGAAAACATCATTATGAAGTCATTTTACCACCACACAGAATTCTGGTTCATGTCTTAGCTTAGTTCCTCAGGTATAACATAAACATATAAATAATAACATGCTTTTGTATGCATGACATAAATGGGGAAGCAAAGAAGGGCCTGCCCCAGAATTGGTGAGAATTGGTTTTACATGGAAGTAGTGAGGTTATGAGGAAACCTTTGTGAGGAACCTATGTTTGGAAGAGCAGATGATTTGCAGGGCACATGCTGCACTGGCACAGGCATGCAAGAAATCTGGAACTGGAGGAGCATGTAGGAGAGGAATGCAGCAGAGCAATCTTGTACCATGGTGGCTGAGTTGTGTGGTGAGACTATGAGATTACAGAAGTAAGTAGACTACAATACCTGGTAAGCGATGGCAAGCCCTCCAGTGTCAGCTGTATTCTCCAACAGTGTAAAAGTACCATTGACCTTAAGGCCATAGCTTTCATACTGTTCAACCAAGCAGTCTACAGATTTTTGTAGCGCACTCCTGTTGCATGTAGGACAGCCCCCAGGCAGCACTGTGGGGGAAAAAAACCCCTAGAAAGTAAAGGTATTTCTGGCATACACCTGTATTATTCACATTAATCACTGAGCCTTCTCAGTAGTCAGCATGGCCTGGAATGGATTTTACTTAGCTCCATCTGTCTTAATAATGTATGTATACATTTGTATAGGGACCAGGATTTAAGATCCCCTGAGAGAAAGTACCAGTGAGGACCTAGAAGAGTAAACGACAACACTACAGCAAGTACCCACCATAACCATAGAATGTGTGAAGAAGTTCATGTGCCATGAAGACCCCGATGGCTCCAAAGTTCACAGCACTGAAAAATAAACATGAAAAGAGTGATTTTGAAAAGAAAAAGAGGGCAGGTGATCATTCCTTGTTGCTACTGAGCACAACTGCGGGCTGCACAGGAACAATCTACTGAGAGCACACAGAAGCACTTTCTATTTATTGTCTCAGATGTGGTACGCTCTGTAAAAATGTAAATACTCTGTAATAATATATTTGGCTTAGTTTAGTTTCACGTAGATACTGATTTTGCTCCAGCAGAGTCAAAGACCACACTTTTTCAGAATTCATAAGGAAGTATCCATCTGGCTTTAGAAAAAGATATTTTCCCCCTCTTTACTGTCTTTCTAGGATGCAGTAAGAAAGAAGTCAAAGACAGCCGCATTAAGATTCTTCCTGGA
Source organism: Burhinus oedicnemus (assembly GCA_008921705.1). Taxonomy (NCBI): domain Eukaryota; kingdom Metazoa; phylum Chordata; class Aves; order Charadriiformes; family Burhinidae; genus Burhinus; species Burhinus oedicnemus. Next base: position 317,998 of record VFFE01007655.1, read on the forward strand.
AACATGATGCAGCCAAGGGACTACATCCAGTTTCCACCTTTGCAGCCCCTCCATACCTGGGAAATTCCACGTGGAAAAAAGGGCTGCGGAACATTCCAGCAGGAAAGACCACCATGTGGTGCCTTACTGAGTAGTATGAATGCACAGTCCAGGGGGACACATGCCAGCTAGAAGCGGAAAAAGAGAAATGAAAGAATGTATTAACTCCTTATCTCATACCTTGCTCCTTTCCTCCACTGGACTTGCAAAAATGGTCTGCTTAGTACTGCTGGTCTGTTCATAGAGCAGCAGCAGATGATGAAATTCACATTATCTAGAGTTAAAGGTGTTTGCCAGATTCAAGGCTATTTTAAGCAGGATGCAATAATGCAGCTTTGCAGCAAAGAAGGACAACAGCATCTTGTCTTGCATTAGGAGAAGTGTCACCAGCAGGTCAAGAGAGGTGATTATGCCTCTCTATAGGGCACATGGACTGGTGAAACCACATGTGGAACTACTGTGTCCAGTTCTGTCCTCCCCACCGCCCACCTGCCCTCCCCTTCCTTCCCCAATAACAGAGAGATACAGTTGGACAGGTTCTGAGTGACCTGCTGTAGCTGATCCTGCTTTGAGCAGTAGGGTTGGACTAGATGATCTCCACAGGTCCCTTTCAACCTCAGTTAGTCCACACGTGTGTGATTCCGTTATATTTTTCAGATGAGTATCTGACACTTACTTATCCTGTGAGTGATGCTGAAGGAGTTTCAAGTAGGAATTTTCCCTCAGTACTTTCAAGCAAGCCACCACATTGAGGAAAAAAGTGTCTTCATTTATCTCCAACTGAGGGAAGAGACAGGTAACATGACTGTCATAGGGCATAAGCAAGGAATGAATTGGACAGTATAAGGAAGAGAAAAGTCCCACGGGTCAAAAAAGGGTTCATCAAAAGACAAACCAATGGAATACTTGTGGTTTTTTCTCTTCCAATTCTAAAGACCTTCAATTTAAGATGTGACAAGAATGTTACCTGCAGGCCAAACAGAACATACAAGCAGGTCACAACAAATCTCTAGCAGGCCAGACACACTAAATAGGAAACAGCGTAGGCAATGATATAGAAGCAATAAAGGTTCTCTGGGCCCATATGTTCTCAGAAAATGAACAGTAGGAAATCTTGCATTGGTCCAGAGGTCATAGCCTGTTCTAGCAGCGGACAAGATAGCAGGTAAACTGGTAAACTGCCGACAACAAGACAGGCATGTTTACATCATATAGCTCACATTCTGGTATTCCAGGTTCACTTTGGCAGTCTGGAGTGTGTGAGCTGGATAGCCAATCTCCACTTGTAGTTTGGAAACCTAAAATCATAATAAATAAACAAATGAACAAAAAGCAACATGATCAACAGGAGGCTTTACATTCTAGAAATCCTTTTTAAACTCCATTTCTAAACAACTGAAATACAATCTGTGAATCAGCCCTTCAAAATGACAGCTACTCTGTTTCAACAATACATCTTCTTTTGCTACTCTGCCTTCTTAACTCAATGACCTGAGGCCTAATGTTGTTCTACTCTTCTTTATCTTTATAGAATTGTTTTCTGGCATTCAGCTTTATAATAGTTTTTAACCTCTCTAGGTGCATAAAACTGAATTGTATCTCCATACAATTAATTCAGAGTATCCATGGATAAACACTGAGCCTCTCTATGCCTATGCATCAATATATGTGTGATGGCACTTACAAAACCACCTACAATTTTCCATGTCTATAAGACATCTATTTAAGATTGTGTGCCTGTAGAAGCAGCTAGGAATATGTGAAGGTGCAGGCCCCTTCCATTGTTTCTCCAAAGACTTCAGGAAAGGAAGGCCTCAGTAACTTCTGCCTTCTGCACGCACCAAGACTTTAGCCTCTTGGCGAGCCTGTTCATCCATCCACTCCAACTGATCCAGTTGGCCATAGAGGGCATCTTGGATCTCAGAGAACATCTGCTCAGCCTGCCACGAAGAAAAGAAAGCATGGTCAGAACTGAAAAAAAACATTGTTCAGGATTAGCTACCATCTTCCCATGTTCCAGCAATTCAACGACAGAATAATTCAGGGAAAATTCCTCTTCTTGTGATGAAAGAGGAGATTTCAGTTTCTACAATGATTTAGGCTTAAGTTATTCGGCATCCAGTGGTTCTTCACAGGGCTCACCATTCTCTTCCACACGCTTTTTCATCTTGCCTTTCACAGTAACTAAGAGGGAAACATAATTCTTTTTCATTCAATCCCTGTTGCGATAGGAATGGACCAAATTATTGCCCCACTTCTTGAGTGAAATGAAAATACAGTATCCACAAGTATTCTTGGGGTTTTTTACTCTTGTCACTTTACACACTGCAAACTCTTTATAAAACCTGGTGCCTACACTAAATTCCCTCAAAAGAAAAAGGAACTCTGATCATCAAAGGAAAAAAGAAGAAATCTTTTCTACACCGCAGGCAGGTGTTCCTTTTACTGTGAATCCACTCAGAAGATTTTGGCATTGATTTGTTCTGTACAACCAGTCATATGATGGCTTAATGGATTTGCAATCAAAAATCTTACTTAAATATGTCAGATTGGTGTCTGACTGTCATTCCAGGAAGCACACTGAGATTGCACGCATTTGTAGGGCTGTCGTATTGGTGCTGCACACATGACTTTGCTAACAGTTGAGATAAAGATAATAACTAGTATTTTAGCACTGATTACTCTAGCAATTACAGCAATGTCCTGTTCTGACATCTTTCATTCCCAAAAAAGGAGGGGAAATGTGTAAGTACAGGAAGATGTAAAAAGGTGTAAAACCTACACATGATTTTGCTGCCTTGATGTGGTCTTAAGTTGGCATGTCAAAAAAAGAAAGAGATGAAGCTGAGGTCTGCTTGGGGATTAACAGGATGAATACCTACAAGTGTCTTGGTCTGCTGAGGGAAAATTTCTTGCACAATCATCTGCCCTAGAACTGGTTCAAAGAAAGAGCTGGTATCAGTCAAGCACTTCCTCCAGCGCTCAGCTGTGATCTGTAAGAACAGAGAAAGAAAGAGAGACATAAGAGAGTGAGGACACAGAGACAGTAAAAAGATATGTAAATGTGCAGTCAGTAGCATATACGCTGCTATCTAAAAATGACAGCAGTGAATAAGTCACATAGTTCCATTTAAGCTACATCAGAAAACTCTAATCAGGTAAAACACTGATTTCCTTATGATTTTCTCCACTTTCACACAAGATGAAGATTCATATGCTAGTTGGGACAAATACATAGAAGAAAGGTGACCATCTATATATTGTTCCCTACCCCATGATGCAGTGCACTTAGCTCTCTAAAGTTTAGTGTGTCATGTCTACTCCCACATTTCTTTGAGAAAAAGGAAGCATTTAATGGCCTAGTGAGAGTAGCTTTCCTCCCCAAATCTAAGACACTCCATCCGGATAAGGCATCAAGAGAACACGCAGAAGGTGTGTCCTAGGGTGTTCAGCTGCTGGGGAGGCTGAAGAAGATGGTTAAAGGCTAACTCACCATTCTAGATCCCTTTTTTCCATAAAGAATCTCAGATAGCTCCAGGCGTGCGTCTTGAAATCGACTGTCAAGGGCTGGGGAGAGATTCCCAACCAGACAAACAATCATATAAATATGAAGGACCCTGTAGGAAAATGACATTTAAAAAGACTGAAGATTGAAGGCTGGTCACTATAAACACAGAGGCACAGCAAGTGTCAGATGAATAATTTGTAACCTTGTAACCGGAACAACGACAATAAAGTACTCTGAATGCGCCACCCCTGGGGTTGTCAGAGGGTGATTTGACGTGAATCAACCAAAGAAACTCTCTCCCCAGAACACTGTGAAGACTCAAGGGCTAATTGCCTGCTGGGGCACAGGACTCTGTCGGAAGCAGGAGAAAGAGCATTTTTAGGACTGCGTGAAACTTATTATAGAATATTTGGAGAGGCCTGTGAGATTCTGTGAGACTTAGTATGGGATGTCTATGGGAAGGACCAAAGGCAGGGAAAGGGAAGGATCATGGTGGATTGCGGGGAACACGCATGGGAAAATGGAGAGGAAAGTGGTAAGAGGGAATGGTTGGGCATAAACTTGAGGCTTGCCAGGATGTCTGTCTGACTGAGCCTGGCACATGGTCACCAGAATCTGTCCTGTCTTATTAAATGCTATTCTTAAATAACATTCTACTCTCAGGGAAGGGTGGGTGGGTGGGTGGGTATGTGTGCAGGCATGAGATCGGATACTGGAGAGATAAGGAGTCTGAGATTGACTACTGGAGGGACTTTGGTTCAAGCTAGCTGCTGGAGAGAGCAGGGGTCTGAGAGTTGGCTATTGGAGAGACTGGTGGTTTGGACCAGCTACTGGAGCAATCTGCTTGTATATGCATGTTTGTAACAGGAAGAGGTCAGGGTACCAGCAACCAAAGTAGGGCTGCAAGACTCAGGGGCCCATACACCCAGGTGCCAGCAGCTGTGGACACCAGGGGATCTGGAGCCAACTTCTGGACAGACTGCATATCTAAGACCAGCTATTGGTGTGATCCATATTGTGCATTCACTAGTATATACCAAACCTGATCAGCTGGAGAGGAGGAATAGGATCAGAATGAGCTGTTCATGTTTGTATGAGTGCTATGGGTGGGTGGGTGCCAGTAAACACACTGTGTTCCACCTCTGTTGATCTGTGTGACACACACACATATATATATTTATATATGTGGACATATATGGTGCATGCTTGTGCAAGCCTCTTGGAAATATATGCTAAGCCTTAGTACTGGCTAAACCTGGGGATATAGAGCCGTGGCAGCCTTGCAGTTGTTAGGCTACTGGATTCAGCAGCCACTAACACAGACCTCTTTAATTTATGGTATCTGAAGTTAGTATTTTTTGAGGCATGAACAACTAGAACCTTAGATATTGACTCCCACCTTTCCTTGTGCCATTGTTCGATGAGCTGTGACATGCCTCTTAAATAATCCATGTCATGCACTGCAATTGGCTGAGAGAGGTTCATTGGCATAGGATGGAAGACAGCCTGGAGACATGACAGCCAGTCAATAGCAGGTGCCTTTTCCTAGAAGTAAAACAAAGCTTACATACCGAACTATGAATCTAAACCGACTGACAAGAAATAATAGGGAAACTAGGATAGTCTCTCTAATGCTGTTAAGACATACTTTCAACAAGTTAAACTGGTTTTATGATGTGGGTATGGATTATGGTAGAAAAGGAGAATTTACTTTTTTTTAATTAAATCAGCAATAAGGAGGGAAGAGAGTTGTGGGCCTGAAAAATCCAACTGCTGTCAATAAAAGCCCCTAAGTTAATAGGTTATTTAAAGCTCAACAGACTCCAAGTGTAAGTTGCAAGGGAATGGCATCTAAACAGAGTGCCTTGTATCTCTTCTGATCTAGATCTTCAGAATGTGAATGTCACATGTAATTGTGTTGCCCAGGTTCTAAGGCATAGATACCTGTAGCTCCCTAATGGTAGTGCGAAAGAACAGCATCCCCCTCTGCTGTCTTTCCTGCAGTGGGGTGACAACTCGCTGGAGGTTAGAGATGAAGGACAAGGTAAGGGAAAAGGAATCAGGAGAACCATCCTGTGGCCCTCCAAGTAGGCCCCCTAGTTTCTTCAAATATGAGAGATACACACGAAGAACCTGCAATACAGAGCATATGACCAGGGGGAGAAACATGACTGAAAATTAGTCACCCCATTCATCCATCCAAACATCCATCTTGACCATATAGGCTTCAATCTTTCAAAACCACTGCAGCCCCATCCCTAAAACTGTCTTCTTCACATACATCCTTATGTAATTCTTCATGTGGAATACAGTTGCTAAGTACAGCTCCTCTCTCAGTGAAGAATGGTGAATTCCCAAAAAGTTACTTTTGTCCCAGCTTACAATTACATTAAATACCAGAATCATTTTAGAGATGTGGGCCTGCCATCTCTGGAGTCAAAGGAGGGACATGTAGTGATATAATGAGCCAGTATTTTTGACCACGAGAAAATGCCAGCTTCTTGCACCTATATTCATGAGGTATCAAAGGAATGCTTGTGATGGGTAGACAGGCTTATTTTTTTGAGGACTCCTCTGAAAGAGTCAGACTGAGAGATTGAAATCAACTCAATTTTTATAAAATTCAGAAAAATGAGAGAGCTGTGATGAAATTAATTTTGTTGCAGTAACTCACAAGGTTTCCCCAGCTTAGGTTAAAACATTTTAAAATAATTTTTAAAATGCCAGCTACCTCTCCTCCAATAAACACATTTTAAGTTATAAAGCCTTATTTGGACAAGAACATTTTTTTTAGAACATTCATTCAAGGTGAAACCTAGGGGGAAGCCCAGATTCTTATTACTTAGCAAAAACAAATTAAAACTATAACATTCTGTTTCTACACTATAAGTTTTAAATTTGGCATCTAAAAATGGGTTACATTTTACAAACTATCTTTTTGGAAAAGTAGAGGTTTTGTAAAGAATTCCTTCTGTAGACATTTTCAGAGGTCACTGACCGTAACCCATGGAAACAGATGACTTTGAACCAGCAGGCAATTTAAGGACATCCCTACACCAAATAGCTATTTTTACCTTTCTTCAGCCTTTGATATGTTACCTCAAGATAATTTCTCTCTTTGAATTTACTCTCAAGTGGCATGTCAAACTCAGGATGGTCAATCTGCAAAAAGGAGTAAAGAAAAAACATCGTGCTATTTCCAGAAAGACTGGAAATGTGAGCATATGCTCAACAGGCTTTGTTAATTTCTTTGTCACAGAATTTGAAATATTAATGAATTGCTTTTACTTTTTGAAAATGTTTGCTAAGTAATTTTTGTGGATCTATCATGTTCTGCAGCTCATTTACAAGCTCATTACAAATTTGTGGTGACTGATATTCAAATCTAAACCACATCGTTAAATATTTCTACATGGTGCACTGATTTTGGCTGAGATAGAGTTAAATTTCTTCATAGTAGCTTGTATGGGGCTATGTTTTGGATTTGTGATGAAAACAGTGTTGATAACAAAGGGATGTTTTAGTTATTGCTGAGCAGTGCTTGCACAGCATCAAGGCCTTTTCTGCTGCTCACACTGTGCTGCAAGTGAATAGGCTAGGGATGCGCAACAAGTTGGGAGGGGACACAGCTGGGACAGCTGACCCCAACTGACCAAAGGGATATTCCATACCATATGACATCGTACTCAACAACAGAAGTGGGGGTGAAGGAGGTTCGCCAGGGCTGCTGTTGCTTGGGAACTGGCTTGGCAGTTGTTGGTTGTTGGTGAGCAATTGGAGGGTTTTTTGCATCTCTTTTCTTTTTCTTTCTTTCTTTCTTTCTTTCTTTCTTTCTTTCTTTCTTTCTTTCTTTCTTTCTTTCTTTCTTTCTTTCTTTCTTTCGTTTTTGGGTTTTTTTAATTATTAAACTCTCTTTTTCTCAACCCATGAGTTTTCACACTTTTACCCTTCTGATTTTCTTCCCCATCGCACTGGGTGGAGGAGTGAACGAGTGGCTGTGTGTTGCTTAGCTGCCTACCAGGTTTAAACCACAACAGCGTGCTGCAAAGCTATGTGTATTAGGCACTTAGCACTCAGAGTCCATTATTGTACGAGTCGTACCCGTGAACATAAGAAGAATCAGACCCTTCCACAATGAAGTACAATCATCTACACTGTCAGGCAGAAAAGGTGAGAGAACGTAAGCAATTTATTCTTCCTCATCTGCTCAGTTTCCAGAAATAAGTGCTTTTTATGTAATAGAATCAAGTAGTTTACTGAAATTTAGGAAAACTTTCTTCAGACAAGAACATAGGCTTAACTTGAGTAAGCCTGGGTCTCATGGGCTGTGTAACTGACTCTTTATTCATGGTGCTTGCTGATATTTTCTTTCTTTAGTCCACTCACCTGAATAATATTGGCCTTGAGGTCAAAAGGACTAGGTCCCACGTGCACTCTGAAAAAGGGAAAGGTGCTGTATCTGCCCATGAGAGTCTGAAGAGTTTCATTAAAATCTTTTGCTTTCCCCACACCTGTGATATTCCATCCATCAATCTAGAGAAGGAGAAAGACAGCATGACAGCAGGTGAGAAAAACGCTTGTTTGATCTATATTTACAAAATCTTTTTTTCACTCCTATGAGCTCAGTCATCAGGACAACTGAGAAGTAACAAAGCAAATAGCAAGAGGGGAAACTCATGAAGATTTCTACATACCCTGTTGGCTTTAAAATGACCTATCATTTTCACTTAAGCAAACCAATGAACTACAAAATGACACAAGGAAAAGGAATGATAATTATCAAGAGAACAAGGTGTACAGGAAAAAAGCAGGAGAAGAAAGAGAGAGGAAGAGATCTCATTTTTCTAAAGCCATCCAGAAGGACAACCAGGGATCAGGGATTACAGGTCCCACTTCCCTGACAAGCAGATTCACAGATGGGCCTGCAGTCACTATTCCTTCTGCTGAAAGGTTCTGCATCCTCCTTGGAGACAGGGCATAAATGCCCTTTGCCAGCAAGAAGATGTACAACCCTCCCTGGCACTGAGAGAAGTCTCCCAGAACGGAAAGAGAAGCATTCTCCTCTTTAAACAAGCTCCCCTGAAGCCTGGAGTAGTGGATGGCCATCAGATCTTAGACACAAAAATTTCACTCATTTTAAAAGATATTCCTTGATCTGTAAGTTGGATCCTATGGAATTGAGCTTCTGAGATTAAAAGTGATCCCTCCTTGTTGTCTTGGTTGTTGTACAGTCCTAAAGTAATATGTAAGGTCATGAGGAAAGAGTCAGGTACCTGATGTCAGAAAATCAAATCTTGAAACAGCATTTAAAGCTAGAAGATTTATCACTTAGAAGTTGTGCTGTGAACCATAAACTTATTTCAGGGCCAGATGCTAACAAAATTCCATCATGTAGGACCATATGACCCTAACTTCACACTTTCCTTTCCCCTGCAGGAATTAGATTCTGGAGGGAGAGGAAATAGCACATTCATTCACCTGATTTAGGAGGTCCTTCAATGGTTGAGTTCCTTGGGATTCTATCCGTTGGGTATCCATGCAGGAGTGATAGAACTGGATTGCTTTCTCCTTAGCTGAGCCTCTTATCCCAAACTGTGGGCTTTCTGAGGAAAAAAACCCCAAAAAGATGAAAAAATGGTAAAAAAAGAAAATTGGGGCAGTATTAGAGCAGAGAAATGTTGTAAGAAAATATTACACTGCACTTTGATTCAGAACAATTTAGTAAATACCTCCACACTTCCCACAGTCACTCAAAGCAAGAGACATTCTAGTGCCATGACTCTTCCTGAAGTCAAATCTGTGAGTTTCTTTGCATGGAAACAGGAGCACAACAGGAAGGTGGTGCGTGTCTAGGCTTCAGTCCCACATGGAGTCAGGACACATGACCACATTCAGACAAGCACATTCAGACAAGCACAGCAAAAAGGGCCTACTTTTACAAGGCAACAGGAAATTGGTTCGATTTGCTGTCAGAATTTTAAAGTGTGACTTTCATTTGTCACATTTCGCAAGGGGAGCTAAAATGTTTAAAATGCAGCTATTGTAATACAACATGCTGAAGAATAAATCAGTACCTGTAATGACAGCAGAACGAAGAGACTGAACTCAGTCTCTGTTCAGAATGATTGTGCTCTCAGTTATTAGTATTCTCAGCTCTGACTGAGGAAGATGCTGAAGGTAACACATCAATCATCTGTCCCTACCTAAAAGCCTTTTCAGGATCAACTGGTTTTCTTCCAACAACACATCAAATACATTTAGTGATTCTTCTGTGATTTTGCTTGAGTGTTTGCCTTCCCAGCTGCCACAGGCATATTTGTAGAAATCCTCACAGGGGTCTACAGTGTCATTCCTAGAATTCAGGAGTCTGGCCAACAGTGTAAGACCCAGCTCGGCATCACAGGATCCTGGGCAGGAAGTAAATAGGAGAGAACTGAGCAGTGACAGTGGAGAGTGAGAACAACAAAAAAAATTGAGGAGTTATCTGTAGGACATTTGCCCCAAAAGATTAATTTTTGGTACAAACTCCTTTGCATGCAGAGTGTTGAATTCCTTGTAATTTTTTGCTGAATATGGAAAAAAGTGTGTTCTGTCTTTCACTTCACAGGAAGACTGCCTTTGCACTTTATAAGGGAGATTAAGTAAAGGATAGGTTATCAGTCCAGAGGTGGTGTCCTCTGTTCATACTATCTAGACAGTCACAGGTTGGATTATTCTGCCTTTTCAGTATATTTTCTCTGAATCAGCCAAATTTGGCCAAATGATAAACAAGAAGCAACTGAGGTGTAAACACATGAAGCAAAAGAAGGACATAGCACAGAGAAAGTAAGGAGAAAAGTTTAAAACATGGAGGGAGATGTTCAAGCATGGGAAAAATTTCTCAGCAATGACATTTGTTAAAACAAGACCAAGACTTTCTAGTACATCTTGCTTTGATCTAAAACTCCCTTTATCTAAACTGCTGCGAATCACTGAGTATGTGTTCTCATTTTAGTTCATTGTCTTCTATCAATATCAGATTAGATCAGTTACTTACTGAAATAAGCCACCTGTAAATCAAAGTAAGACTTTCCATGCTATGGTTTAAACAGTTGACATGGGAGGAGGCAGGCAGAGTGGAAATCTAAACTACGGTTTTTCCTTGATCTCTGTAGTGAACAGTCTCCAACACACAACAGGGGCTAAAGAAAAAAGCTAGGTGAAGAGTCAATTATGTTTATTTTTGGAGCAGGGAATGTCCGTATCCACCAATATAAATGCAGCTTCAGTAATGAGCATTCTATATGCATAAACATGGACCATTCTGCAGATAGTTGTTTAGAAAATTTGAAAGGCAAATTAGTATTTCTGGTCTATGCTCACAGCTCTCCCATTAGCAAGAGACTATGACTTTTCTTTCTACACTATGACTGCACTGGTCTGTGCTAGAAACCTAGGACTAGACTTATTAAGCGAGAGATGGAAAGTTGGAGGAGGCGCTCCAAATCTCACATTCAGTCTAATTTCCTGGAGGTGACTACAGACAGAGCATGACATGATGATGAGATGAAAGACAATATAATGATGGTCTCCCTCAAAAGTGTGCCCAGGTGCATTAAATGGCGCGTAGAGGAGGAGGACAGGTGTGGGGATCTCTCCCCACTATGATGCAAGGGAGAGGCAGAACAGTGTGCCTTTTTGATAACTAGTGTTATGATTCTTTGAGATTCTGAAAGTCTGATTCTTAACACAGATGCTACGACTAATACACAATGGAGGCAGATAGGAGAGAAAGGAGTCTTATAAATGAGGTGAACGAGGAAGCAGGGAAAAGGATATCCCATATTATACCTAGACCACAAGTCATCATGATGTAGGTGATAAGCACTGTGAAGCCAAGGAGAGTACTGAGAAGAAGTGTACACAGAAGTAGGCTTTTCCCCTGAAGGCATCGTTCTTTCTTTGCACCTGTTCTCAGCTCCTGGTCACAGGTCTGAAGAGAGAAAAATGCGACAAACAGAAAAAATGAAGAAAGAAAAATTCATATTAAAGTTAGCACTGGTCATATACTCTGTCTTCCACCTAATCTACAAGAAAATCACTCACAGCACTAGTGCCAGAACACCAACAGTCGTCCAAGTCATCTATGTGACTGTATTCCTGAGGGCTTTCTCACCTCCTTTGTTTCCTTGTCTTTTCCAGCTACAGCTGTTGCACAGTGTTATGAATTATGCATCGAAAAGCCAGCTTGCCATGAGGAGGCCTGTCCCTTCATCATTCCTTCTGGTTTATGGAATCACGTTGCATATACCTCCTGAAGATATCAAAGCCTTTTTGAGTCCATAAAGCTAATAACAGGGTGGCAAGGACTGGTGGTTCTTTATTCTGTTACAGTCTGGCAACCTGAGCCCTAATTTCAGATCTCTCCTCAAGAAATAACTCTTGCCTCGTAAGCCCTCTAGGAGAAAAGACTTGCCCTATTCTAAAAACTGCAGTAAGCTGTAAGTCACAGAGAAGATCTTATATACAGATAGGTTTTATCTCACTTAAATTTAGTTGTGTTCATAAACTAGGTGTGTCTTTTTAGTCAGTGGAGAAAGCTAGGCACCTCATGAGTACAGTTTCTATTTTAGACATCTGTCTTAGGATGAGCTGAAGCATCCTCCAGAGTTACCTGTCTTTTTCTCCATTGACTACAACGGAAGATAGATGGCTATGTTAGGATACACCCCTAACATCTACCTGGATAAAGTTAGATAAAATGACATTTACTCTGTGTCCACTGTTTCTACCTACTTTGATGTATGTAAGACTGCAGAACAGCAGATTACAAGAGAAAAGACATGGGAATGGATGCTGGTAATATAAAGAAAGGGAAAGAATTGGAAAAATTAAGTGGAATAATATGAATAAGAATATACAGTGAGAAAAAGGAGGCAGAAGGGAAAAAAAGAGAAGATAATGGAAAACCTGGGAGGAAGAGGGATAGAGAAAACATAGTATAGCAAGCAAGGAGTAAATCTCGTAGGTGTGAAAGCCTGTGAAAATGCTACTTAGAGAGTCTTACATGCCAGTGTCAGGGGCTGGCCTGTACTGTCCCCACTGCCTCAAGTTTAGCTCCCTGTGCTCAAGCCTGGTCCCCTGAAAGCTGTTTGAGAAACCTTGACAGGCCCTGGAGCTCTTTGAGAAAAAGCTAGAAGCAGCCTCGGTGGAGGTGCCCACTTCTTCACTTGGGAGCTGCTTTTTGCAGCTCTCGTGTGTGATCTCCATCTAAGCTATGCTGCAGCAGCAGCCATGCCTATGACTGGCCATGTACCCCATTGATCTGGATCCTGACCTTAACCTACAGACGTGATTCTGCAGCTTTGACCTTGGACCTGTCTCCTCACAATGCACTTGCCTGACAATCTGCACTCTTGGTTGACCCTGGCTACTGTCACCAGACCTGCCATACCCCCCTCATTCCCATACTGTGGGGGTGCACCCCTTGCTGCTAAAGTCATTACTTTTTGCCTGCTTTGTCATGACTCTCAGGTTCTAGATTGTCTTCCTTTGTCTGTCCGTGCTGCTCCCTTACATGCAGCAGCTAAACTGCATTTGTGACTATGCTTGGTATCTCTCTTCTTTGTTAAAAAACAGAAAACATAGACCTTTACAAAAATCACAAGAAGAAATGAAGCAAAATCCTACAAGAATTAAGTACCTTCACCTGAGGAAAGTCTAAGGAAATGAATGAGTCTGCTGTTAATCATCTTGCCTAATATACTATATAGAATTCCTGTACAAAAACATTAACAGAACAGAAAACACAGAAAGAGAAAACAGACCTCATCATTTTATATTTTTCAAATGTGTATTTTATTCAGTCATTAACAGAAGCCTCTCAAAAGCCTATGTCAGCTTACTTAACTCATGGAAACTGCTAACAAGGGTTATACATAACTACAAGGGAATACATAACTACTTTTCTCCCTTTAAAATCCTATTCTCCTGACTTCTTTAGGCGGGATACAGAATAACGAAATGGAGAGCAAGTACATACAAGTGAATCCTGGCATTAAAAGGTGCTAGATACAGAACATGATCATACTGGTAATGTACAGCATAGGAAATATAAAGGAGGAAAACCAAATTCTTTTCATACGCCCCTGTAGTAAAACACTTCATCTTTTACTCCTCAAGTAGAGAGTAAATGTCAAAACCTAACAGTATGGTAGGGAAGTGAGCAAAAGAAAAATTGCTTGGCTAAAAAGGAAGAAGAAATAGTATTCACAATGCTCCTGACTTCTCTGTTGCTATAGACTTCTTGTTTTTCACATTGAAAATCTGGCCTATTCCTACTATGAAATATTTCAAATTTTGCAATTCTTTGGTCTCATGTTATCAGAGGACATCTGTTTCTCTTGTTTGAGTACTAAATGGCATGGCTGTGGAGGTACTAATAAGAAACTGGTATTTCAAGACTGTCACCGGAATTTCTGCTGAACTTCTGGTTAACAGCATGTCTATATCAGGCCTATACATTATGTTCCTTTTGAAATGGAAAATGCATCAAATAATAGCTTTTTTAAAATCTGTAAGAGAACGAGACTGTCCCCTTCAAGACTCCAATGTGAAACAAATAGCGAAGTACCTGGTTGAGAACAGCATACCCCAAAAGAAGAGACAGGGGAGTGGAAACTGGTTGTGTACCTCTACTTAGAAACTGGATTAAGGTCTGTGTTATGTGAGTCATAAGGATAAAAAGTGTTCTTCAAACACTTCACCTTCCATAAGGAACGTCTTTCTAATCTTGCCTCTGTTACTGGGGCTGGGTTTGAGAGAACTTGTGGACCTACATAAACAGAGAAAAAAGAGGAGGGCAGTCATTCTTAGTTGTCCCTTATATCTTTTTCATGACAACAGCTTAAAGAAATCTAGACAGTCAAATACCTGCTCTTCCAGTATTCTTATAAAGATACTGACCTGGGCAATATCCCTGTCAGATTCTTTATCTAATACGAATTTCACTTTTATGCCACAAATGGACTAAGGGGTTCACAGGCACTGAAATACGAGCCCTTCCTAATTCAGTGATCCTTGGTCAAGGAAGTGTGTCAAGGAACTAGATGGAACTGGAGGTGGGATATAAAAACGTCCAAGGTTCCAGCAAGAACAGTTTGATGCAACTAAGTCAGCCAAAGAATTTGCTCTTCCTTCTTTCTGTTTGTGAGCCATTCCTGAATTCCGCAGGGAGGTTGAAGTTCCTCTGCCTAATTCTTCCTCACCTTGCATTTTCCCAGTGTCTAGTGCTGTTGCAGAAAAAGAAGCATCTAACTGTTATGAAGATGAAGTAAGTTAAAATAAAGAGATCAAAGGCAGGGAGAATTTGCGTTATTTTTCATAACTATTTACCAGACAATATAGGGGTATTATTTTTTAGCCTGTAGATTTTTCATGAATTACTGACTTCGGCTGTTTCCCAAATCATGTTTATCACATTAGTCACGTGGATGACATGTTTGCAGACTAATGCCCCAATAATCACAAAAACTTCAACATTTTCTTAAATTTATCTTTTGTCAGCAAATCACGTAAGGACATAAACTGAGCACATTAAATGCCATTTGAGAAATAATATTTCAGCCTGTGTTCAAAATATAGTACCTGATAACATGAGAAACTAAACAGAAAGTTTGCTGAATTACTAATTTTCTGGACTACTAAAAGTTTGAAGCATAACCATGGTGAGTAACTATTTAAAATTATGATTGTTGTCCAATATTTATCACACAGAAATATGAGAATGGATATACAAACCAAACATTTTTGCAAACTCTTCAGCCAGAAAAATGCAGACAAGATAAAGTGACCATTTGCATGACAGCCACAGCTCTTGCAACACTGAACAGCTCTCAACATAACAAAACATATACATTTCTTTTTTATATTATTTAGTTACATAGAAAACTTTACTCATCTCTGTTGTCCTCTATTGTCTCAGCAACCCTGAGCTAACAGTTCATTTCAGTGCGATTTGTCTGAAAATATGCAATTAACACTTTACTAGTCATTTATTTAAGACATCAAATCAGGAAAAGGACACTGCACTACATGAGGAGGAATTAGGCTTACCATGTCATTCTTACATTCAGAAAACTATGCCATGTTTACCCACAGTTATTTGTGCAGGAAAAAACTGCATGTTTCTGCATAAGTAGTTTCTTAAAATAATTTGTTGAAAAAATGAGGCTACAATAAAAGATACAAATAATCACATTACTACCACTACTACTACTACTACTACTACTACTACTACTACTACTACTACTACTATTACTTGCTGGTCGGTGCTTCAAACAGATCTGAATACAGCCTCAGAATGGCCATTAGGATGACTAAGAGGAAGGGCAAGAACCCCTAAATTCTCACACCACAATCCACATCATTAATTCTGAGACCTGGACAAGCCCCTTCTGGATTCAAACTGTCAAAAAGTCGACTGCTCCAGTTACCTAGGGCAATAAGCAGTATGGCTGTGACAGGGGAAGAAAAAGAGAGGGGTGCAATGCAGGTACCTCAGCAGACTACAAGACAGACCCATGTTCTTACCTCTGGAACAGTCCTCATCCTTGTCACTAAGCAGGCTTTGCTCCTGTGGTTACCACAGTCGTCAATTCTGTTTACTTGTTTACTATCACTCTAATGTGCCAAGACACACTACTAAGTACAGAGGCAATCTCTTCTTCCCAGCTTGTCTGATGGCTGTGGGGAGGAGAAAAGAAAGGAAAAGCTCTGAGAAAAACGCCCTTAAAGAAAACGGGAGGGAGGGAAATGGATACATTTCTGCAACTCTCCACCCACCTTCTCTTCCTAACACCTCCACTTCTCATAAAACTGTATTTTTTGTTCCCTTCTGCCCCTCTGTCTCATGGAGCTGCACTGAAAACTTTTGTAACAGAAGTATGTGATTCTCTAGCCCCTCCAGCCTCTTCTCAACTGTTTGCTGCTTCTTTTCTCTCCAGCAGCCTTACTATCCCGCCCACCCAACAAGCCTGGTTTGGTCTGATATTCTCCCTGCTACTAGCCTGTTTCACCCTGCTGCTCTGGGGCCTAGAGGCCTCTGCCTATTGGCAAGATAGTATGGGTATGGATCCTAGTGCTCCTTCTCCTGCAAATGAAAGGCCAACATGCTGACTTTCTTTTTGCTCTCTCTCATCTGCATCCAAAAGTCCATTCAAGAGATGAACACAAATCCGCTTCTGATTCTTTTTGTTTTGCATTGAAGCATAAAATAAATCATTCATTACTCATTCTGTTTACAGTTGTTCATTGCTTCTCAGGTGATGGCCAGTCTGTGTGTCTTTGCTTCCTTAAGGATGCATATTGGAAAGATTTGGGAGGGAAGTTTCTCTGCTTTGAGGACTGGGAACCACGATCACTTCCCTGAGACATTAAAAACTGAGTAGTGGACGCTGCGAGTTGATACTTTCTCAAGTGGCAGCTGGGACCTGAGAGAGATGGTGGAGACCAGTTCAGAAGTGTCAGCTTCCAAAATAACTGAAACAAACAGAACACCAGGACAGAACTTTTTACCTACCCACCCTGCTAGTCTCTCAGGGGAATATGGTGTCTTGGTTCACTAATCTGAAGATAATTAGATATCTGTTCAGTTGTTCAGAGCTTCCCAAATCTTTGGTCTTTATCCTAAAGTCCAAATCTTCTTTCCATCTACATCAGTCTGATTTTTTCCCTATTTCTGCAGTACTTGCATAATTTCTTAACATCTTTGATTATACGGTGACAAGACACTTCTATGGCTGAAACCAGTTACTTACTCCCAGTTCTTTCTACCTCTCAGGTCACTGGTAGCTATATATTTCTACATTTACCAAACAGCTCTAAATACCATAAAAAAGGTCCTTGCATACTGCAAAAAAGGTCCTTGCTGACCTACTTTCCCTTGCAATAGGTCACTTCAGCTTAACATCAGATTCCAATTTGCAAGTACTTCTTGCATAAATGATTGAGATTCGACTTAGTGGAAGTTACAAGACACTCTTTTGGTAGTCACAACTCTTGCATCACTGCGAGAAGCATTACTGTGATCCATACTGTCCAACAAATACAGAGATGCTTTGTTCATTGTGGCCTAAATTAATCTACAGCTAGTCAAATCCCAAATCTTTGTGCAGATTGAGAAATGGGAATATGTAACAAAATTCGGGCCTTATAATCCTTTCTTTCAACATAGCTTTAAGTCTTCCATGTGTTTCTGTCACATTTGCCTTTGAGCCTTTTCCAATCTTCCGTATTTTACATCTTTTCTCACAATAGCTTGTTCTAGTACTCTCTCACAAACAGTTTTCAGTAGTTGCACTGATAGTATAGACAAAGAAATGGTATGCAAAGGTGTGTAGTGACCTGACTAGGTTTAACTATAGGTGATCTTACAGTGGAGATCTCGTTGTAAACTGACTGGACAAATCTCCTCATGACAATATGCAGTTTATTTATCTGTCTTACCTATGTGTCTGAACTCCTCCATCTTCATAATTATAGCTCCCAGGCTTTAAGTAACAAAGTTAATTTTACTTCTGTTTTCTCCAATGAACACTAGGCTTTAAAATTTCTTGGGGCAAAGTATTTATTGCCTTTTTGATTATAAAATGGCTATGATCATTTTAAACACAATGTGACTTAAATTAAAACAAGTAATAAAACCTTGGCTGAAGTATTCAGTTTCAAAATGAAACTTGAGACGACCAAAAAAGCCTTTTGGTCAATATGCCGGTGGCATATGATTAGAGTTAACAAAGTTTCATGAGCCAATATCTTTTAAACAGGTCCTCTACCTTCTCTTGATTAAATGTAATTTTACCATGTAATTTGACAAAAGGTTACATTGATATTGCCACACCATATGGATTTCCCACACACACTATCTAGAAATACTTTGAATGTGTATATACAGACGATTTTTTCCAGACCTTGTAAATTAATCAGGATACATCTTGAGAAGTAGTTGGATGACAACCTCATTATAAGTGAGCACAGGATGTTTCAGGAGATGAAATGCACATGTGGTGGTTTGGGCCAGATTGGCCACCGAGGCAGATGACAGGTGCTCTCCCCCACCTCTCTTTTCAAGGAGAGGTTGGAGAGAGAGCGAGAGACTTATGAGTTTAGAAGGAACTAAACTACTTTAATAAAATATTAATAATAAAATAATAAAAAGAAGATAATGAAATCAATACAAAACCGTATCAAGCTCCCAGGATGATGATCTCCTCACCAGCAGGCACTGGGGAAGTCCCAGACTGGACTCAGTGGGAACTGGATTCCAGGTCCGGATTCAGGATTGGGATCAAAGGCAGACAAAGAGACAGAGTCCTCCTTGGACGCTGGCCATTGAAGAAAGAGGGCTGACCCTTTGATCCCTCAACTTTTATACTGAGCATGAGGCAGATGGGATGGAATACCCTGTTGGTCAGTTTTGGGTCACCTGTCCTGTCCACTTTTCCCCACGTGTGACCCCTTCACGCTTTTCTGCTTCTGACCCTCCAATGGGGCAAATAACAAAGTTGGCTGGCCTTGGTTATTCTAGAAGTAAGTATAAGCTAGAGCCTCTCTGCATACCATTCCTTGGCATCAACTATAAACATCGGTCTTATCACTCTGAGAGCAAACAGTTTTTGCACAATATGCTGTTAATTTCAGTAGTTAGAAGAGGCCTAGCTAAAAAGTAAAGTTACTGAACAAAATTGGTCCTGTTTTACCTCAAACCAGGACAGCACATCACTTTCTCAGTGAAGAACACAGGTCTTTGAATTAGTACATGTTTTATTGGTGCTATGATGCTGAGAAAACTGTCTTGCAAGATCTGGCATGAAGGTGATGTTCCCACTCCTAAGTCATCACAAACCATAATAATATTATTTAGTGGATCGAACAGACACTACTGTTGGTTTCCATTGGAAGAGTATGCTCCTCAGTAGCATTCTGCTGCAACAGAGTCTGTTAAATAATTCAGTAGGAAAGTTGACCTGTTACGGAGAGAATCAAGTTGTTAAAACTTTTATTTATTCCATAATTAATGTTTCTCTTTGGAGAGAATGTGGATTTATTCTACATAGATGCTGACGCTGTGCTTGTGCTCTGTGCTTGTGTTCTTCTTATCCAGGTATAAGCAATATTTTATCCAAAATTATATGAGCCACACTTCAGAAAAATCTGTTTTATTGTGGTCATTAGCTGAAACTGAGCAATTCAGACACTGTAGTTACGTACCTTGCCAGGCAGAGTTTCTTGCATCTATCAGAGTAAGGACAGAACACATTTGCATCTGGCAGCAATAAGCCAGGGAAGCATATCTTACATTTTGAACGCTACCAATTGGATATGGAAGTCTTCTTCAAGTTGGGTGCCACAGGACAGTGTAATGTCTGTATATGCATTTAAGCCTTGAAAAATGTCTGCCTTGGAGGGGATTGCATGATGGCAGTGTGTAGTCCGACATCTTTATTGAATATACAGCCTGTAGAGCTTTGGGGATCTTGTGAGCTGAATACATGAAGTATTCACATAAACAAGAATATGTGCTGTATACATGCCGTTGTTTTTTCCTGCTAAGTTTTCCTTCCTAAGTTTCTTTGAAGACGGCTTTATCAGCTACCTAAAGTGAAGACAAAAAGTTTCCCCATAAACTTTTTCTAACTACAGAAGCAGGAAGAGGAGTTGGGGAGTGTGTGAGGGGGAGATGTCACAAATAATCCTTATCAACTGATTGCCGCCTTATCTTTAAGGCACAGATGACAGCTCTGCTCTCAAGTTGACAGATTAGTGAGAGGACCTCTGGCTTTTTGCTCTGTGACAGACTCTTTTTCTTCTCTATACAGTGCATTAGCTTTTCCAAATGTAACACTGATCAGCACATTGAAAAGAATACAGTGTTGGACATGCCTTCCAGCTGTCACACATGAAAATGTTTAGTGCCAATTATCTTTTAGATACCTCTTGGATTTAAATAGATGTATGATTCAAAGAAATGTGGAATTAATAAGTGCATTGATGTGTATTTGACAGATATTGTTGCAAGCATTTCTTATACATTCAAGAAGATTAGGAATCTAGGCAGATTTCCGAAAATTATTTTCTTAATACCTGTTCTGAAGTGAAATTGAATTGGGACTTTGATCTTCTGCACTGTGTGAACAGTAAATTCCCCTGCAACACTTTGGTAGAGTGAAGTTTTGCTTCATAGATTGATATTCCAGCTTCAACCTTCCAAAAATACATATGTATCATAGACTGCACAAAAAATTGCCAGCTTTATGTAATTAAATTAAAAAAAGAGCATTAGAAAAACATGATACAGTAATGTTAATGTCACTGGCCATCTTGAAAACTCATGTGGAAAGGTTATCACTTACAAAGAGACACTACCTAGTTTTAAAAATAAACTTGTCTAACTCAAGCTTTTCTACCTCAAATGGTCACTGACGGTACTACCAGTGACCAGTGTGATTTGTGGATTAAAGCAACATCAAAGAAATTCTCATTTATATGAAAGACTGTTTGCTAAAAGTTAGTAATAGTTTTGGTAACCATCAAAACCACAAATTAGTTTTGAAAACATCAGAACACTAACACTGTGAGAGCTCTTTGTTTCACTTGAGAAGTTCAGAAAACTGGAGGCAGGATAACCCTAAGGTTTTCCATTGTGGATGGGAGGACTGACAGCAGGATAAATTCATTTTAAACAGCCCAGAATTGGAGCTGCCAGTCAGGCATCTAGCAGACTGTTCTAACTGCCCTGTGAGTGACATGGAGAGATCTCTTCTGGGACAAAAATGCTCTCAGAGATTCTTAGTCTCATATGCAGATGGGAACTTTTCACTACCTTTTTTTCCATCAAATACTTCCTCTCTCATCTACCTTCAGTCAATCAGGTACACAGAATCATAGGTTTGGGTTGGAAGGGCCCTTTTAAAGATCATCTAGTCCAACCCCCCTGCCATGGTCAGGGGCATCTTTCACTAGATCAGGTTGCTTACAGTCCCATCCAGCCTGACCTTGAGCACTTCCAGTCATGGGGCATCCACAACTTCCCTGTGCAACCGGTTCTTCCAACTTCTCTGGGCCACCTGTTCAATATCTTTATTCAGGAAAAAAGACAGAAAAGTTGCTGGTACTTCTAACCACTAATATCAGTCAAAAGACTTAAGGTTCAGGGGAGGGAGGAAGAAGGGGAAAGACCAAAGCTTGTAACCACAGACTAGCTCTATGTGTGGTAGTTCAGTTACCTGGTTGAATTTGTTAAGATGGTGAGAAAAAAGGTAGGACAGCCTGACCTGTGTGGGTCCTTCAAAGTGAAGATTCACCAGTCCACCCAAAAGGAAGAGTATACTCAGACCTGGAAGCCAAGAGGATACAATGGATGCAAGGTATGTGAATCAGGAAGTAGACAGGAAGGGTAGCCTTGACAATAGAAAAGAAAAGGGGTTGGTTTCAGGTACTAGAGAAGGGAAGTCTGAGAATGACAATAGGAGGGTAGAGAAGATTATGCAAGAAAGCCAGGAGAAGGGGAAAGAATTGAAAGTAAGAATGGCAGGAGGAGACATTGAAGATGAAACTATAAAACACCCACCTTACTTGCTTGAGTTTCCCTTGGCATAATCCTCCCCTACATTAATGTGTTGTATTATTTCCGATGTTACTTTAATATCTCATTTTATTGCTTCACTGGGCACAATCTCTAAGAATAAATACGCTTAATTATAATATCACTTCAGGCTATTGTTAATGATTTTGTAGTTTGTTGCAGTCACTGTACTAGTAAGAACTTGATTTTTTTCTATGCAACAAGGTAAAGATTTATATTAAAAAAGGTTTTTTGTAGTTGTATATCTTTTTACACATGCAGACCTTAACTGGGAAACCATCCCAAAGCACCCAAGAGGCATTGTTTTCCATTCAGAAAACCAAGCCCTAATCTCTGAAACTTTTATTGAAAATGGAGGAGGGCAAGAAAGAATAAAAACATAACCCTTGAATAAGCAGACACACTTAGTATGTCTCCCCAATAGCAGGCTGTTTGTGGCTGCTCTAAGGACAAAATAGATGCTTGCCCCCATAAAATTTTTAGAAAGCTGAAAATGCAGTAGATAAAAATAAAAAATATTGTGGTTCAAGCTATAGGCAGAGAAACTAAATGAGGAAGTAGGCAAATGACATGTGTGAGCCCAGCAGACTGCCAGGAGTACTCTGTTAGAATTGAGCGTGTACCAACTCTGTTCTTGCTTCTTCACAGTACACCACTTTCCAAAACACATCCTAGAAAACCATTTTCCATAGTTCTTTAAAGTCCTGGCTACCTACTTTGTATTTTACAACTGCTTACAAGCTGCTTTAAAAGGATATTTGCTCTAAAATTCAGTTCTGATTCTGAAAAATCAGTAGAACAAAAAATCCCCTTTCATATTCAACATAATCAAAAGCGGTGAATTTAATAATACAAAAGCTATTTCTGGTGTTTTACTGCATTAGCCTTACAGATCCAATTGAGATGTGGAGTTCTTCAATAATAGCTACTTATGGCACATTCAGGCTAAGTTCTGTGCTTGGTGATAGTAAAATAGAACTAAGCCTTATAACCTAAATGATGGGTGCTAAGTAAGGTGAAAAGGGCCTTGGATTTCAGACATTATGGGGCTAACAAACAGAGTCAATTATATTTCAGATGTAGATTAAGTTCTTCTGATGCAGAATCACTTGAGTCGTGACTGTTAAAATCCAATAGTCACTTGACCAAAACTCAGAGACTTGTGTCTCAACGTGTACATTTTAACTGTAATGCTCCAACAAGAAATTACGCAAAGCATTGTGTTCACAGTTAAATTAGAAACTATAGGAATTCCATGGCCATTTTTAGAAGGTGTCAGCAAGAATGCTGTTTTTCAATATTTTTTTGGATAGAAGTACATCCATAGTTTACCATGAGTTACAGATGTGGACCAGATATTAAAGTTTCATCAGTCATAAAAATCATAGAATCATAGAATGGTTAGGGTTGCAAGGAACCTTAAAGATCATCTAGTTCCAATCCCCCTGCCATGCGCAGGAACACCTTCCAATAGAGTAGGTTGCTCAAAGCCTCATCCAACCTGGGCTTGAACACTTCAAGGGATGGGGCATTCACAACTTCTCTTGGCAACCTGTTCCAGTGTCTCACTACCCTCACAGTAAAGAATTTCTTCCTAATATTTAATCTAAATCTCGCCTCTTTCAGTTTAAAATCATTACCCCTCATCAAAATTCTTCTCTTCTGTTCAGTCCCCAAATCTGCTGTCCCCACTTGTGTTTTAGATTGTACTTAATACTAAAGCTCTTCATATACTTCGCAATATCATAAATAATGCTTGTTAAATGCAAAGAGAACTGACATATTTTTTCAAAAAAGAGAAGTGACCTCATCTCTCCAGAGCAGAACTCTCAATTTCCTTGCTCTGTATTTCCACAAATTTTCATTTTATGTCTTCTCTTCTTACCCCTTTCATCCTGTTCAGTATCTCTAGCTATTGCACTGTGTTTCAGTAGTTAAGGACTAAACTCAGGATTCCGGAGATTTCAAGTTCCACTCCTATCTTTGAGCCTGACATAATATGTGGGTTTGAGTCATATGCTAACTTATCAGCGCATCTGTAAAATGGAGTTGTTTGTATCTGCCCAGCAATGTGGCGTATTTTGAAATTTACTAAATGATTTCCTGTGTTACTATGAGGTATTATTAAGTACCAAAGACTCCAGTACACAAAGTCAAAAGACAAACGGAACAGCCTAATTAGCAGGGAAAGATTTTCTCCCAGACTGATGAAACAGAAACAAATGCATTTTTAGTAGACTTCTATGAAGTTAAACGAGTAAGCTGTGCTTTCATTCACTTCACTTTGCAAAGGCAGGATCAGCTTTCCCCATGACATTCCTGGAGCTTCTTGCTCAAACTCTTCTAAAAAGTTTGCAAGGAGAGTATATGTGACTTTTTTTTTTTTTCTCTAAGTTTTAACACTCTAATCGTAAAAACGATCTGACTTCATAATTACGAAGCCTGCTACTCCTTGCCCTCCCCAAAATGTACATGGAGAAAAGTTTATTTCTGTATCTTCAGAGTTATTTTTTGTGTATGTAAGCCCTTTTGCAGATTTCTTCTCTCTAAAATAAACAAGGCTGGTGCTTTCAATTTTTACATTCTTTTTAAATTTTTGCCATTCTGCAACACAACCTGAACAGAGCTACATAGAACAGTACAATGCCTTGATTTGTACAACAAACAAAAATTGCTTTTTTTATACCCCAGCATGCCATTTGTCTTTTTTACCATTGTCTTCACAACTGTTGCTGTACCCGCCAGATCCTTCTCTGCAGTTCTGCTGACTGACAGCTTCTTCCCCATGCGGTATTTATGCACATGTTTATTCATATCCGTAAGCATTTGTCCATACTTTTTCAGTCTGCATCTCCAGTTTGTCAAGATGATTTTGAATTCTGAATCTGTCTTCCAAAAACTTTGTGGCCAGTCCAAGCCTGGTGTTACCTGCAGATTTAATAGTCTCCAGTCACTAGAAAAATAAAATTACCCCTGAATATTGGATGCAGTATTCCAGATACTGTCTTAAAACGTGCTGAGAGAGAATCACTTCCCTTAATCTACTGGTGATGCAGACAGCCCAGAATACTACACACTGTGTACTTTTTCTCTATATATTTACTGAACTACTTTATGTACTTAATTACGCATCTACTGTGGTAGCTAATTCTTTTTAAACAAACTGCTTTCTTGGTCAAACTCTTGCGCTTTACTTGTGTTGAATAGTACTGATATTATTCATTTTACCACCAGCTGGTAGAAAGATGGTACTGGAATGGGCTCCCAGGTATTGCCATAGTACATATTCTCAGGGCCTTGAGTGCATTTCCTCTCCACTGCTTCTGGGGTTTTGGCTGCCTAGGTTCAGGGTGAACTTTCACAGTGCAGCTGGCTGACCTTAAACCAAATTGCTGTAAGAAGTCTTAGTGGGGCTTGCCCCCATCTACTTTCAGGAGGTGCTTCTAAGCCGGGTGCTCACACTTGGTCTCTACCTGAGCTATGCTGCAGCTATGCCTGTGCCTTTACGTGTGCTTAGCTGATCTGGATGCTAATTCGGATGCCAATCCTGACCTGCGGACTTGAGTTTCTGGCTTGATCTTGGACATGTCTTATCACTATGGACTTGTCTGGCAATCACTGGACTGCTGGCTGACCCTGGTTACCGTCACAGAGCTTATCTGCTATCCTTGCTCATATGCTGTGGGACTGCATGCCTGATAGGGCCCTTACTGTCCCTGCCTGCCTTGTGGAAATGCTAACTTCCTGGCTCACCTTCCGTTATGGAACAGCTCCTCCCACTGCTCCTTGACACACATGGCAATTGTAATCTATGCTTCATCCATAATTCTCCCTCTGGATTTGTTAAAGCAGAAGCTGCTTCCCAAGCATTCACATGTCGAGTAGCTTTTGAAATCGATGTACTGATAGCAGCCTCTCTATAAACAGCATATGGGGCTATGTACATTGTTAATTGTCTCCATGAAGACATGCATTGTCTCCATGAAGGCATTCAGGTTCAGCTAACACCCATCTGATCTCTGTGATGTTGTTTTTGACTCATGGGTAGACAGTCTGGAAGATGGCCTGCTAGACCTCCATCTCCATCTGCACTATGGACTTCAAATTGGCTGCCTTGCTATCAAAGCATAGTGTTCACAGCTAAATTAGAATGAATCAACATCAAGATACTAACGCTACACTATGCAATGGAGGACCTTCTTCACAGGTGTTGGGACCCAGAATGTGTTATGGTGACACTTGGTGACTGGCACTAGGTCACTGCATAGAACCTTGAAGGTGACCTTCTTTATGTCAAAATTTGGCACTTCCTGCTGGTCCACCCAAGTGCACAACACAGTATGACCCCAGGAACTGGGAGGTCATTTTCTGCAGTGTGAAGAAATTATCTACCCTTCAGCAGCTCACTTTGCCCCTTCCTGGAGAAAAAGATTGGTCCAGTACTTTCTAGATAATTCCTGAGCATGAGCATAATTGAGAATACAGCAACAGCAGAATCAAAAACAGCAGCTAGAATGGTAGCAGTATCAGTCATCTTGTCAGTTAGTTGCCAGACAGGGTAGGCTTGGCCTGGCTTTAGAGATGTGCAAATGAATATATGCATGTGAGTTACGCCAGGTCTCTTGTCCATGGAAACAAAGATCATTCCCTGGAATGGGTCACCAGGACAATAGAAAGTTGCATGGAACAACTGCAAGTCCTCTACTTTAATTGTTACATAGGGGATGAATTGTAGCATACTAATAGTCTACCAAAACTAAATTAAGATTTAAATATTTTTTAATTATTAAGATCTTAATAATTTTTGTAAGCAATTTGCTGACATGAACTGTGTCTAATTCTCTAATTGTACATTGTACATTAGGACAGTGCTGTGGCATGTTAATAACTACTGACAGATGTTCGTACATTGTTGCATAATTTCATTAAATGAAGAACTAATCTATCCTGTTGAAACATTGCCAGCATAGATGGTATTTATGATACTTGTTTAAAACAGTCTCTATACTTACTCTTCTTCTTAGTTAGATTCTATAATCTAAGGATTGTACTGCGACAGGTTGATGAATCCATTATCCTGATGATGCCTGGATGCTGTGGCTCTGTTTTCCTGAGGCTGAGCTGGTAGTGAGGCTGAGTGCATACTACTCAGGCATATACAGAAACACACACAAGCACAAACAGTCAGAATACTCAAGCACACACAGCTGGCCATGCAGATCAGCACAGAAAGTAGTTCACCCTATATAATGTGCCTTGAAAAGTTAGCTAAGGACACTATGAAGCCATCAGAATTAGCAAGACATTTCAAAGCTAAGCATCCAGAACATAAAGACAAACCTCTACAATTTTTTCAGTGACAGTTCAAGCTATGTGACATCCAATCCAGTACTTTATAAAATTTCACTGAACTTAATGATAGATGTTTAGAAGCCTCCTTTGAGGTTTCTTGCTTCATAGAAAAAGACAAAAAGCCACATACCACTGGGCAAACACTTGTTCTTCCTACCACAGTAAAAATGGCTGCAATAATATGCAGAAAGCAGTACAGTGGCAAAGTAAAATGCATTCCTTTGTCAGCAAAGACTGTTGGAAGACGCATAGAAAACGTTGCTGGAGGTTTGAAGAAACAAGTATCACTATAAATTACACAGTGTGAAAGGCTTGCTTTGCAGCTGGATGAAAGTACAGATGTTTCTAACATGTCTCAGCTTATGATATTTGCTAGATTCTGTTTTGATAATGAAATACATGAAGAACTACTTTCTGTGAGCCACTAAAGGAAGATCTACCAGAGAAGCTGTATTCTCAACAGTAAATTAATTCTTTAATAAAAATATTTTATGGAAAAACTCTGCAAGTGTAATGACTGGTGGAGCAGCTGCTTCATCTAAGAAAAGGATTGCGTGGCAAGGTTATGTAGATAGCACCACACCTGAAATTCATTCACTGCATTGTTCATAGGCAAGCTATCGCAGCAAAGAAATGGGAGGCAGACATGCACAAATTGCTACAGGATATCATCAATGTGGTTAATTTCATAAAAACAAGACCTTGAAACAGTAGAATCTTTACAATAGTCATCATGAGATGGGCAGTGACCACAGAAATCTTTTGTACTTGTGGTCAGCTGACCTTGGCTGGCTGCCAGGTGCCCACTAAGCCACTCTATACTGCCCCTCCTCAGCAGGACAGGAGGAGAAAATACGATGACAAAACTCATGGGTTGAGAGAGTGGGATCACTTAGCAATCACCTTCACTGGTAAAACAGACTGGACTTGGGGAAATTAATTTAATTTATTGCCAATCAATAACAGAGTAGGGTAGTAAGAAATAAAGAACAAAACCAAAACCCCTTTCCCCGACCCCCTCCTCTTCATTCATGACTCTTCTGTCTCCTCCCTCTCTGAGCAGTGCAGGGGCATGGGGAATGGGGATTGCAGTCAGTTCATAGCACTTTGTCTCTGCCACTCCTTCCTGCTCACACTGTTCCCCTGCTCCAGTGTGGGGTCCCTCTCATGGATTACAGTCCTTCATGAACTGCTTCAGCACAGGGTGCAGTCCTCCAGGAATGGACTGCTCCAGCATGGGTCCCCCACAGGCCACAGGTCCTGCCAGAAAATGTGTGCCAGCGTGGGCTCCTCTCCCCATGCTGCAGCTCCTGCCAGGAGCCTGCTCCAGTGTGGGATCTCCACAGGCTGCAGCTTCCTTCAGGGCACATCCACCTGCTGTGGCATGGGCTCTCCATGGGCTGCAGGGTGGATATCTGCTCCCATGTGGTCTTCCATGGGCTGTAGGGGGACAACCTACGTCACCATGGTCTTCTTCAGGGGCTGCAGGGGAATCTCTGCTACGGTGCCTGGAGTACCTCCTCCCCTCCTTCTCCACTGACATTGGTGTCTCCATAGCTGTTTCTGTCATATTTTATGACTCCTCTCTTACAGCTGCCGTGCAGTGTTTTTAACCCTTTCTTAAACATGTTATCACAGAGGCACCACCAGCATTGCTGATTAGCTCAGCCTTGGCCTGCGATGGGTCCATTTTGGAGGTGAATGGAACTGGCTCTGTGTGATATGGGGGCAGCACCTGGTCTCTTCTCACAGGAGCCACCCATGCAGCCCCTCCCACTACCAAAACCTTGCCACATAAACCAAATACAGTATCACACAGACATTTGCTGGTTATCTCATGGCAATGGCCTTAAAAGAGTTGTTGAACTCTTTTTCTTCAGTTACGCATTGTTTGTTGACCTTTTTTGTGATGACAAGCATCTATCAGTAGTAAGTTACCTAGCAGTTATTTTCAAAAAAATAAACACAGTTAATGTATCCCTTCATTCTAACAGTGGGTGAGAAAGTAACTGCTTTTCCAAAGAAACTTGTGCTGTGGAGATTTTTGTGAGTTTCTTGCCAAAAAGGATCTAAGTGTGTCACCTACAAAAACTCTCATATATGTACACTTAAAAAATTTGAAAACAGAACTTTCTAACCTGTTTTTAAATCTTCCAAAGGAAGAGTTGCAGTGGTATTTGAACCCATTCGTTAAAAAAGCAACACAGTTGATTAGTTTGCAAGAACAACAGGTTCTTGACATCAGGTAAGATGGAAATTTACTAGCTGAGTTTCAGATGAAACCTTTGCATAAGTTGTGGAAGGGATTGACAAATGAGTATAATGATTTAGTATGTGCAGCCAACAATATATTTCTTCCATTTGGATTTATGTATCTTTGTGACATATCTTTTTCAGCTATGACAGCCATTAAGACCAAGTATCGAAATAAACTGAACATAGAACCAGACCTTTAAATCACTGTATCAAAAAGTGTTCACACAAGATTTTAAAAAATAATGAAGCATATCCTATCACATTGCTCTCACTAAAAATAATTATTAATAATGTTTTTAGTGAGAACAAAAAAAGGGTTTGTACCATTAATAAAATAAAATTTTAAAATATTGTTTATTTCATCTTTAATCCTTTTTTAGTTTCTGGGTTTGTGTATGTTTTATAATGTACATTTTAAGTACATTATAGAAGATGCCATGGTAAGTATTTCTCCTGAAGTCAGAAGTGATAATTGTGCAATTCAGGGAGAGGTTCAGGCATCAGATATAAAATACAAATAATAGGCATGTAAAGTGGGACATCAGACACCGGAGTTCAAAACTGCAGTTGTAAAAACAGTTCAGCTGCTGCATAACTCCAGACATGTCTGTATTTCATAGCGTTAGGATGTCAGTATGTCTAGTCTGTCTCCTTTTCTTCTGCCAGTGCTAAGGAAAGCACCAGGTTTCCCAGTGATCATTGAACAGACACAAAGGAAGAAAAGGAAAGAAAATGCCCAAATCTCTCAATGGAGTGAAAGAGATATAGATACTTTCCCATTCAGAGCATTATTCACATTGAAGTACCTTTTCAAGGCAGAGGGAGATTCCTGTTCTTCTTGGTAATGTCACCTTCAAATAATTTCTGAAGTTATAATGCCTTTTTGTCATGGGAAATGAGGCAGGGTCCCTGTATCTTTCTCCTCTACTATATAACAGTTAGGACATTTATCTCAAAGTTAGAAGACTTGGCCAGGTTCTCTTCTGACCAGGGTGAGTAACCTATTCTCCAGACCACTATGCTCCAGCACGGTGGGTGAATAAAAACAGAAAAAAGAAGTGGGCTGGCAGCAGTCAAGGCAAAGAAACAAGGCAGTAGATCAGATCCACATCATGGCATGATGATCAGCAGGAGCAAATTGTGTGCCTGCTTCATCAACTAGCTGGTAGTTAGTCACTGAGCTGCCAATCAGTGTAAACCATACCTTTCTTTTCGGTTGGCTTTCGTGTGATTGGTCCTTAAAGATGTAGTTAGGCTGCTGGCTGCAGAACTAATGCTTAGGTGCTAGCACTTCTGACTGGTCAATACATAAACAAAACACCATAGACTTGGGGCGGGGGGGGGGCACAAGACTGTAGAGCAAGTGTACTAAAGCATCCAGTTCCTTGATGGATGTGATGCTCTCCTTAGATAACACCAACTATTCCATTGTAGGTCCATAAGTGGAGTTGAACTAAGGTCTGAATCCTTTATTTTGTTAGGAAAAATCAAGTATATAGTAGACAAGCTGTGAAATTTTTTTCTGCAAACTTAGAACCCACAGTGAGAATACTTGTGAAACAGTTACAGGAGTGAGGGAAAAGGAAGAATTTTAACTGTGTGATGGCTAGATGTGGAAATAAGATCAGTCTCCTCAAATAGGTTTAAGAGACATCGGGCATTTGTGTACAAAATTTAGTTCATTGTGTATTTTCTGATGTTGAAATGATCTTTCTCTCCCCCTAGATAGGGGTATAGGGCCCAATCCTAGCGTGAGAGAGAATACACACATTTGAAACTCTTCTCCATCTTTATGTACATAAATTCAGAGGGTTCTGTGAAAACTGGATTACAACACATTTTTTTTAAATGCATCCAAGCCCTTTAAATGCAAATCCCTTCTCCAAATAGAAAAGACTGTAACTGAATCTTTATCCAATTTGCATGCTTAGAGAAAGCAGCTGAGCTATTAATAATCAACAAAATGTAAAATAACATCAATATTAAATTACTTACTATAATACTTCTTCCTCTGAGGTAAGTAGCTGAGCATGTGCTGAAAACAGCTAGCTGGGATTGGCATTGCCCTGCAAATTTAAGGCCTCCAGGAGCCCATGAGAAGCTGAGTAAAAATTGTGAATTCTTGCGTTGCTATGTCGCCATTATTTTCTCTCCTTTTTCTAACAATTGCTATAATTGAATCCATGGCAGGACTTCTAGGAAATGGAACTATCTTGGCTGTCAGTTCAACTAGCTGCATCAGGAGCAAAATACTGTCCTCGTATGATATGATTATGATCTTTCTAAGTTTATCCAGATTCTTTCTGCAGTCCTGGATGATGCTGGATTTGTTCCTAAGTCTGTTTTGTGAAACCTCCTATTATGAAGAAAATTTGTTTGCAATTTTCAAGACAGTTTTTATGTTTTGAACTACTCCAGCCTGTGGTTTGCTGCCTGGCTTGGTGTCCTCTATTGTATCAAGGTTGCTAGTTTTACTCAATCTTTCTTCATCTGGCTGAAGCAAAGAATTTCCAGTCTCGTGCC
The DNA here is from genome assembly GCA_008921705.1 of Burhinus oedicnemus. Lineage (NCBI taxonomy): Eukaryota > Metazoa > Chordata > Aves > Charadriiformes > Burhinidae > Burhinus > Burhinus oedicnemus. The sequence continues at coordinate 350,298 of VFFE01007655.1, forward strand.
CTGGGTGCTGCTAACATCATCTCTTTTCTCCTTTGCAATGTCTCTTCCTTTTCCTGGGATATCTACAATGTACACGACAACTTCACTGATCCTTTAACCATGACAAACTCTTCAGAAAGGAGAGTCACAATGAAAGCTAGCTTGGTTTTATTGCTTCTTCTCTGTAACGCTGGTATAGCTTTGCCTTTAATAGTGTTTGTTGTTTCAAGTATCCTGCTGATTAGATCTCTGTGGATACACACCAGAAAGATGAAAAATAATGCAACTGGCTTCCAAGATCCCAGCTTAGAGGCCCATATTGGTGCTATCAAGTCAGTCTTTTCCTTCCTTATCCTCTATGTTACATATTTTATTTCTTTGGTTCTCATTTTATCCAACATTTTTTTACCTTTAAGCATTGAGGAAGCCATATGTATAGCTGTAATGGCTGCCTGTCCTGCAGGACACTCTATGGTCTTAATCTGGAGCAACCCCAAATTTCGAGAGCTGCCAGCTAGAATTTTGCACCATGCAAACTGTCATGTCAGAACTAGATACATGTAAAAGACATTGGTCTAGCCTGGGCTTTCTAGTTTAGATCCAAATTAATTGAATTGAAGTCACCAGAGGTATAAAATAATAGAAGCATGAATGAGTGGATTATGACCCTGATCTGGAATCATGAAGAAGCTGGGAATTCGTTTTATTTGGATGTGTTCCTTGTAATGAAGAATTCTGTAAGTTCTCTCCTATTTTGAAAGATGATTGCCTGCAGAATTTAAGTACTGTACTTGCTGTACTTTCTTTGGAAATCACCACTGTTTCTCTAAGACAGCAGAAGAACAAGGCCAAGACTCAGACAATAATGTAATCACTTGAAAAAGATTAAGTTACAAATCAGACTGTCACGATACTAAGAGAACAGAACTGCTAAAGCACAGGCATGCTGAAATTTTATATGTGAATATGAAGCTTGAAGGTTGTTTCTGGTTACTACAAGCACATAATGAGGATGCTAAGGAATTCCCAAGAATTTGGAAATTTCTTACTGATCATTTTTGACTGCTTGTTGATTCTATAAGTAGAAAAATATTTGTTGATTATAAAAGCATCTTCAAGATTCCAATATGATTCAGTAAAGAATGACACAGCCTTTTGAGCTTCATGCTATTGCTGAACTAGTAATCAGCGTCTGTGTTCCCAACAAAAAGATACATTGGACGACTCTCCAAAATCCTCTGATTTGGAATTTCCTTAATATGAGACTTTTCTGAAGAATTAATGAAAAGGTTTATATTTCGGGTTTTGTTATGGAGAATATAATCCTCAAATCAGAAGCATGGATTTATGTCATTTAAATATTGTCAAATATGTTTAAATTACTAAAATATTAAAATTAATTAATTAGTATTATTGAGAAAATAGTTCACCAGTGTTTAAATATATGGCTTGAAATTCTCTTTAAAAGTTTCTAGAAATTGCACATCTCCATGAATGTGTCTCAATTTTACAAGCTGTGTCCTGTAGGTTTTTTTACACAAGAATTCCTTCAGCTTTGGAAATAAATTATAATTTCCTCGACAAATTACATATTTTGGCAGAGTTTGAAACTCAGCACATTATTGTTACATTGGGACGGGAACTTTATGATCCTTCTCAGTTGCAGTGGGAGTTTATGTCCTTCTAAAGTGATCATCACTGAAATGGATATGGCTTGAGCCTTGTGTTGACTAAGCCCATTCTGATTTAAAATATCTGGTTTTGATGTTGTCACAGTCAATCTGTTTGAAGTAATATATCTATTTAAACTGAGCTTGTGCCAGAATTGGAGTTTTTAAAAGGTTTAAAAATACCAAGTTAAAGAATTATTTTGGTTGGAGTCTTTCTTCCCTTTATTATATAAAGTGTTCCACAGATGACAGCAGTGGCTTGCAGAAGAATTTTGTATGGCATTTAACAGAGCTGGTGAAAAGTCAGGATATGCCAATTACACCATGACATGGCATTTTCACCATCTGTGAAAAATGGTGAGAAGTTTGGCCTATCTTCTGCCCCTCCATGGTGTCCCCTGACTGGCCTTAGGTGAAAAAAATCTCAGATCTCTCTGACCACAGGAACAAGCAAGACACACGGGGTATGGTCAACCCATAAAACGTATTTTGTCCTGCTTCAGACTGAGCTATAAGGTACGTGGCTGCTCAGCAGGGATACTCTGACAGCCTCTATCACATAATTTGGTTTACATTACGTTATTTTTTTTCCATTTCCCCCCTCATGAACAAACAACCTAACCACGTTCCTCATGGACATGAGATTTGAAAGAGCTTTCTGTGTTACTTTTCAGACTCTAAGTGTGTCTTTCCTCCAAAGCGTTCTTTGCATAGAGCTAAATGAAAAAGTTACTTGTGCATCAACATGCATTTTGGAACCTAAGAGGGAAAGTAGACAGAAATACTGGAAGGCACCTTATAGGGTCAATCTTCTGGTAGATCTTTCTTTCTGTAATTGACCAGCTAACTAACTTGTCATATTAATAAAAATATCTTTAAAATTAGTTTTGTAAACAGTCTACTAAACCCTTGTTGTTCTATTTGATAAATTATTAAATAAGATTCATAAACATTTGTTCTGGGAGAAAAACCCAACCCATGTACTAGTAGGAAAATGATAGTTACTAGAGTTATGATTCTTTGACATCATGTATCTTATCTGATAATAAGCATTTTCCTCCTTTCTCTGTTTTGTTTGTAAGCTGGAAGTTGTCTTGAGTCCCCCATCTTAAACTTACCAGTTTGCAACCTGAAGAAAGTTTGAAATTCATCTTATCCGACCCTTCTAAAACATCCCAACTATTTCCATATACACCAATGCTACTTAGAGTCACTGGTAGCTCTATTTAAAATCTGATACGGTAAATTAAATCAGGAAACAAGCAAAGTTCTAACACTAGCAGAATGAAATAATACAAATGTCTTGTAGCTCTTTTCATTGAGTATCCAGAAACGCCCCTCCCCAGATTTTCTAGAAAACTGCTCAAATGTAACATAAAACAAAGACACTAGTATTTAAAACAAAGATCTTTTCCACTGAAGCAACTTTTCTGGATTTCTGTATTATACTGGTGTAATTAGAAACCTTTCTTTTTGCCTGAGGAGCAAATTTCTTGTAAACTCTATGTGATGGGATTTCTGTTCCCTGAAGGAGAAGTGTTATAAAATTGCAACATTATGACTGTATTTTAACAAAGTATATGGCCTTTAGATTCCTTTGTAATGGACAGATAGAAAATAAGTTATGTTATACTGCATAGGACTGTGGACTATTGGATAATTTGGTAATTACCCCTGTTGTAAAACACGCAATGGTGATTCAGTTCTCTTTAGAATGCAATGCAAACGAAGGCAGACTACTGCATAAAGGAGTACAGAGGTTAAAATGGGGAGCTTGGGGGAAGAGGAGAATTTAGGGATTAAACAATGGAATTTTGGGAATGTAGAGGATGAATTAAGGGATGTTTACAGGGAAGGATCATGTTATGGAGGAAAATGGAGGAACGGGGGAAGGGGAGTATAAAAGATGCCATTGCACATAAGCAGTAAACTTGTCTGATCACTGTAGACTGTCGTGTCTTCTTATTAAATTCTAACTGCTTTCATGTGAGTATGCTCTCTGTTTCTTCTGTGTGTGTGGTCTGCCAGCAAACTTCAAGCTGGACTCACTGGTGAGCAGAGTGAGAAACTTAGGAGCTAGGTACTAGAGAATCTGAGGGTTCAGAAGCCAACTACCAGAGACATCTGATCCACTGTTTTTTATCTGTGCCTTCAAATTCAGGGATGAAAGGTTTAAATATTTAGAGAAAAAGTTTAGAAACCTTATCTTACCAAAAGGGACAAACACAGACATGCACACATCACGTCCTTCTTGTTGAAACTTGAAAGAATTATTTTGATCTTCAGAATTGAGATCCTAGCATTTAATTAAAAACTAGAGGTGACCTCACAATTCTCTGAAGTAAAGGTCATAACATAATGCTATGCAATCATTAATGCAACTTTTCAGAAGCCATTGGATCAGTTGTTCTTTCATTAGTTGATTGCATACTCGTCATGAAATCCTGGAGAGTTACCTCAAGTTAATTTTATCATATATGGCTTGAATAAATAGTGATTTCATGACTACTTTGAATTAATAAAAACTGGAGGGAAAAAAAGTAACAGAGAATCATATTAAAAGATTTTATTTTTTTTTAAGGAAAAATGGTACAGAAAGAAAAAATAGCCACAAAAAGAAACCACCAAAGTTTCCATGTACAAATAAAAATATCTCAAAGTGCACCAAAAATATCTGCCTGAGACCGCAATTCAAAGAAGTCACTAAAACTTTACCTGGGGACAGAGACATTCAATCGATCATAAGATCAAAATACAGTTTATTCTGAAATTGAATGACATCTTAACTTTTCTTACAATATACATCATATTGACTTGCACTTGAGCCCTCCCTAAAAAGAAATTTTATCAAATATATATTTCTTTAAAGTAAGCTTTCTCAAGTCATACTTGGAAAATTTCTGACTGCCACTTCTCCGAAAGCATTTGGACCCACAAGAGTGTAACAAAATGTACGACAAGCTTTAGGAAGGTTTTGAAAAATACATTCATAAAGATTCACAAAGGTAGATACCACTCCAGATGACTTCATTTCAGATGTTTGTTTAAACCATTGTCAGTTTGAGATACAGAGATTAATCATTCTCAAAACTCAGGTTTAACTTAACCACAGGATACATCTCATTTCTCTGAAACTCAAAATCCCTCCAGCACAGCCCGAGTAAGGAAGAAAGTGGTTTCCTTCCTAACTGCTTGTTTTCCTTCAGACACCCCCATCTTTACCTTAACATTAAGTGTATTAGCCGCTATCTTAGCTTCACCTATGTTATAGTTCAAGATAACATCAGTTCAAATACTCATATACTTATATAGCCCCAAAACAAGTTTTAAAGTAGCCTATATTAACTTTGGACTACAAGATGTATTTGTGTGTGTGTTTATCTTCCTCACCCACTTTCATAGATGTATGGGATTGAAGGTCTTAAGTCCTGGAGGAATCTTTTAGAAATGTATACAGCCTTCTGTACAAAAGGACTCATATTCTGATTAAATCCATTTAATACCACTGTAGGACAAATATTTAAGATACAATGATATCAACTGAGATAACTTAGACCTCATGCTAGGATGCAGTGACTTCTATGTACAAAGATAACAATTATATACACATCTGCTGAAAAATGGGCCCTAAAGGACCCTTCTGAGCTCAGTTAGAAGCCCCTGGCATGACAACCCTTTGCTTCTGGGATTGGCCTCCCTGCTTTTGCTCTAAATAGGTAACCGTCAGTGAGTGCCTGAGTGGAGGCAATAATTGAGCATGCTCTGTGAATAGTTATCTGCTATTAATAACAACAGCTTGATTCTATTCACAATTTAACGAGTAAAACATCACCTAATAAACATTGATTGTGATCTTTTTCTTCCCTGACTTGAACATCTATCAGGAAGATTTACAATTCTATTGATGAAACCATCCTGTCCTTGCTTCACTCTTCAGGATTAGCACAGGCTCATCAGTGCTTGTCTGCCTGAGTCCCATCTGTACCTCATTCGAACAATAAATATTCCGTTAATACTGCTCATTCCCTCTTCACTGACCTGCCTCCCTGGCATTTTGTTGGTCATGGTGTAGGGAAATCTGAGATTTTGCATGTCCACAGGGGTGAGTCCGTTGTTGAGTATCAGGTGAAAATGCTATGTGGTGACTACGAAGGTCTTTTTGTCTACTCTAAAGCAATCTTTTCTTGTTCGTATGCAGATTTACTTCTCTGGATAGTTCCAGGAAACAGAGGAGGTTCTACCACATCTTGCACTATGTATTCTCTGTGTTTTTACAGCAATATTATGATTTATACAGAAGGTCTACTGTGGTAATTCCTGAATTAAGGGGCAAGGGATTTAAGGAGACCACCTCAGTCATCAAGCCTACACTTGTGTTAACTGAAAGAAACATGCCTAGTAATTCCTTTCAGTGATTAAGACCTTGGTCATTACTATAAAGGTTTCTTTCTCTTTCCTTTTTTGTTGGAAGCTTATTCCAGGACCTCATTTTTCTGATTGTTAGAAGCCTGCTTGTGACATCCAGTCTTATGTGTCTTTACAGCATCTTTATACTTTTCTTCACATTATATAGTCCTTGTTCCGGTTAGTGTTAACCTGTCTGAAAATACTTAGAAGGAGAAATTTGTTTTGTTAGACTGACATTTTTTTGTTAATCTCTTCATCACCCTTTGACGGTAAGATGGACTTTGTATTCTTCTGATCTTCCTTGAAGGCCTTCTTTTTATTGTTCCAACTCTAGTACATTATTTTGTTATACATGAGCAAAATTGTTAACTGTAGAAAATAGTCTGTAGAGTGATTGTAATAATACTCTATCTGTACTGCAAATTCTCAACTGATACAGCCTAAAATTGCATTTGCCTTTTTTTATAATGATATGGTTCCTGTTCATTGGTTACAGAATGACAAGATCTAGGCATTTTTCTTCCTTTTGTGTAGTAATGTGTTTCCTCCAGTCACCTTACCCTCATCCTCAAGTTATCCTCTTCCTCCTTGGTACTGTTGTTGCATCCTAACTTTGCATCACCAGCCCAGATTACTCTTCCCACTGTCTTAAGGGAACACCATGTTTGTTTCAGTCAACCATCTCAACCATTTTATCTTCCAAAAAGTACTTTTCTTCTATATGGAATTGTAACGGATCTGCTTTTAAAAATATCTCCTCAGAAGAACAGCCTGAAAGCTAACACAAAAAGCTGTTGGTATCACAAGGGTGTCTTCCTCATGAGAAAAAGAAGAAAAAAAGCCAGAGTCTCATAACAGAAAAGGTTTTGAGTTAAACTCAAAAAATCAACTCCTAAAATCCATAGTGGAACAGAGTTTTGAAAGAATCATTGTTGCAGCAGAACTGGGGTATGACATGATGCAGAAAACAGATGTAAAACCTGAAATTAGGAACAGACAAAAGTTACAATCCAGACAATTGCAACGAACAAAAGGAAAGGAGCTTTAAGGGAAAAGGGGAAACATAGCTCATTGTAGAAGAAGGAACTACTATAGATTCAGTTTTCTCCAAAAGAGAATATAGAAAGCCTCTTGAATATTTAAAGCATGCCTTCCACCTCTGCTATACATGCAAGCAGAAATAACAGACAGCATATTAAATACAGCATAGCTTTCTGTATCCCTAATTCAAATAAACCAAATATTTTGAACAGAAAGGGAGATTTGGAAGAACTAGGATAAAAGATATACTGTACATTTAAAGACCTGTCATAAGCTACTTCTAAGAAAGGAAGGAATTAAATGAGATTCACTATTTGTTTAAGAAAACAAACATAAGATGGAGATGGAACCTGCCTTTGAAAAGTCTCTTTACCATCAGGAAAAAACAAAACAAAAAAAACAAAACCACAATACAAAAGAAAAATCAAAAAAAGAAACATTCCAGTTTGGAGAAACTGAAAGACTTGTTCTCTAGACCCTTCACCAGCTTCATTGTTGTTCTTTGGACACGCTCAGCACCTCAATGTCTGTCTTGTAGTTAGAGGCCCAAAATTGAACACAGTATTCGAGGTGTGGCCTCACCAGCGCTGAGTAGTCCTGCTGGTACAAGCCAGGATGCTATTGGCCGCCTTGGCCACCTGGGTACACTGCTGGCTTATATTCAGCCAGCTGTCGACGAACACTCCCAGGTCCTTTTCTGCCAGGCAGCTTTCCAGCCACTCTTCCTCAAGCCTGTAGAGCTGCATGGGGTTGTTGTGACCCAAGTGCAGGACCCGGCACTTGGCCTTGTTGAACTTCATACCATTGGCCTCTGCCCATCGATCCAGCCTGTCCAGATCCCTCTGTAGGGCCATCCTACCCTCAAGGCAGATCAACACTCCCATCCAACTTGGTGTCATCTGCAAACTTACTGACGGTGCACTCAATCCCCTCATCCAGATCGTTGATAAAGATATTAAACAAAACTGGCCTCAATACTGAGTCCTGGGGAACACCACTTGTGACCAGCTGCCAACTGGATTTAACTCCACTCACCACAACTCTTTCGGCTCGCCACCCAGCCAGTTTTTTACCCAGCAAAGAGTACACCCGTCCAGGCCATGGGCAGCCAGTTTTTCCAGGAGAATACTGTGGGAAACAGTGTCAAAGACTTTACTAAAGTCTAGGTAGACAACATCTGCAGCCTGTCCCTCATCCACTAAGCAGGTCATCTTGTCATAGACAGAGACCAGGTCAGTGGAGCAGGACCTGCCTTTCATAAACCCATGCTGACTGGGCCTGATCACCTGGTTGTCCTGTACGTGGCTGGTGTCACCGCCATAATTTTGGGTTTTTCAATAATGGAATGGGCTACATGGCTTGCTGGTGTCAGATGGGGTTCACCTTTCTGAAAGAGGCAATAGGGTCTTTGCTCACAAGCTAGCGGAGCTCATTGATAAAGCTTTAAACTAAACTTGAGGGGGGAGGGGGGCAATATCAGGCTTGCTCATGACAAGCTGTGGGAAGACAGACAACGGTTAAAGGGACAGGGTGCTAGCGAGGGCCCACAGCCTATTGCTCTGAGACATGCTGGCTACACTGCAGCACAGTTGAAGTCTTACGGAGATGAGACAGGGGATCCTGAGCTAATAGGAGCCAAGAGGGATACACCGGTGAAATACCCCAAAGAAATTAGGGGATATTGCTCTAAGAAGGTTACACAGCTGATAACCCAGCTGAAGTGCCTCTACATCAATGCACGCAGCATGGGCAACAAACAGGAGGAGTTGGAAGCCACTATGCTCTAAGAAAGCTATGAGCTAGTTGCCATTACTGAAACCTGGTGGGATAAATCCCATGACTGGAGTGCACCTAGAAAGGGAAGGCCAAAGAAAGCGTACCCTCCCTTGATGAGTATGACTGGCGAACTGGTAACAACAGATGAGAAGAAGACTCAGGTACTCAACAACTTTTTTGCCTCAGTCTTCACTGGGAAACTCTCTCCCCACACCTCCCAACTGGATGGACCACAAGGCAGGGACTAGGGGAGAAAAGACCCTCCTACTGTAAGAGAAGATCAGGTTCGTCACCACCTGAGGAACACGAACATACAGAAGTCTATAGGACCTGACAGGATGCATCCCAGAGTCCTGAGGGAATTGGCTGATGTAGTTGACAAGCCACTCTCCATGACACTTGAAAAGTCAAGGCAGTTGGGTGAAGTCTCCAGTGACTGGAAAACAGGGAAACATTGCACCCATTTTGAAAAAGGGTAGAAAGGAGGACCCTGGGAACTACCGACCTGTCAGCCTCATCTCTGTGCCTGGGAAGATCATGTAACAGATTGTGGGAAGTGAATCGAGCAACTATGAGAAAGTGAGTCTTGAATGCATAAAAAGACCTTGGGCATCAAGCCAGACCGCCTTAGGACTGAACAAACCCTGGGAGCAATAGACAGCGGTATCTGCGGTTGCCGCTGGATTATCAGGTAGCAGAAGAACAGCTGCAGACGAGATGCATGTATTGCTTAATATTGAACAGTGGAAAAGATTGAACAGTGGAAAAGTACTAGGAGGATCTGTACAGGGTACAAGCTCTGGCATATATAGCCTCACTGTAGCAAATAAACTTGTCTCAGTTTCAGTATCACTGCTGAACTGAGTCCGTGCCTTAATACGCCACAAATGGTGCCCCAACAGGGCCTGAATAGACGGTGCTCAGTTGCTGTACCGGTGGCGTAGCTCGGCTGAAAGGAAGCTCAGGTGCACCGCAACTGCCTTTCTGCTGGACAGAAGGTAAGCAGCCGAGAACGTGATGGGGAATTCCATCACTGCAGAACAGAGAAATGTGATAGAGGTATTGCAACGTATTATAACAAAGGAGAGGCGGACTCTAGATGTGTCGGAGCTAAAAAGATTATTACTCTGGAGTTGAGAAAATGAACCCTCCTTGAATTACCATACCATCTATGAGCCTGAATTGTGGGACAAAGTCGGAGTCTGACTGTGGGATCGAGCCACTAGTTCGGACTGCTAGTTTATTAGGGCCATGGTGGACTGTGTTTGAATCCTTGAAGAGTTATGTGGGGTCTGCTGCTCGGGAACCTCGGGAGACTGAGGAATCTGAAAAGGAGCTCTGTCCACCAGAGCCCACAGCCGTAACAACCCCCAATCCGCCTGCCGTAACTGCAAATGCAGAACCTCCTGATGATCCTTTTGATCCAGGACCAGTTGACCCCGAAAAGGAACCAAATTTATTTCCCCCCGATCCGTCTGACCGTTGGGGAGAAGTTCGTCGTAAAGCCCGCGAGGTTGGCGATTTGATGAGGAAGGTCGCCCTTTACCACCCTCGGGAAACCGGAATCGCAGCGCGTTCAGAGGCCGCGGGACTCCCCCTCCGCCCAGCCGGCGGCGGCTCCCCCCCGGCCCTGGAGCGCGTAGCCCCGCCGCCCTTCCGCCCCGGTCCATTTGTTGTTGTTGTTCTCCCTCCCTCCCTCTCTGCTCTCTCTGAACTTTTGTCACCGCGGCCGCTGCGCGGATGAAGACTTTTTGCACCGGGGACGCCTAGCTTCTCCCCAGCTCCCCCCCGCCCCGCCGCCGTGTCCTGCGCTGCCCTCCTTCCCCCGGCCGCGATGCCGCTCCCCCTGCGGACCCTGGAGCCCCTGAAGCTGTGCAGGGCGGGAGGGGCGGCGGGCGCCGCCGCGGCGCGGTGCCGCTCTTCGGGGCGCTGGAGCAGGTCAGCTCGTACGCGCTGGTGTCGCTGCTCATGCAGCTCTCCGACCTCTCCCGCTGCGCCGGCGACATCTTCGGCGGGATCCTCAGCAAGGCGGACTCCCTCTGACACCGCAACGCCCGGCTCCAGCGCCGCCTCGGCGCCCTGGAGGCGCTCCTCGCCCGCCTCGACCACCGCAAAGTCAAGATCCCTGTTTCCAACCTAGATGAGGAGAGTGGATGGACTGTGCACTACACTGCTCTCCCAGGCCTGTTAGTTGATGGAAACAGGAAAGCTGATTCCTTAGCAGGAATGGCCGCAATCACTTTACCTAACACCTTTCAACAAGCCTGCCTTGTCGCAGTCATTTTATCACCAAAGTGCAGCTGCGCTTCGCTGCATGTTTCAGTTAACACAGGAACAAGCCAGGCAGATCATCCAGGCTTGTGCAGATTGCCCATCTAATGCATCTACACCTCCTTTTGGGGTGAATCTGCGGGGATTGGCCTCTCTTTAAATCTGGCAAACAGATGTAACACACATCCCTGAGTTTGGGAAACTTAAATATGTCCATGTCTCTGTTGACACATTTTCCGCATGTATATTCGCTTCTGCCCATTCTGGAGAAAAATCACGGGATGTTAAACATCATTTTCTAGTGGCTTTTTCTTTTTCAGGTGTGCCATCGCAAGTCAAAACAGATAATGGTCCAGCATACACCTCTCGTGCTTTGGCAAACTTCTTTCAGCAATGGGGCGTCACCCACCCCACAGGCATTCCCCATTTCCCCACAGGCCAGGCTATTGTTGAACAAGTTCATAGCACCTTAAAGTCCATGTTACATAAACAAAGAAGGGGGAGTGAAGGATACTCCCCGCATGAGAAATTGCAGAAAGCTCTTTATGTGCTTAATTTTCTAAACCGTGAAGTGCATCAGGTGCCTCCTATACGGAGACATTTTGGTGATGCATCATCATCACACCAGCCTAAAGCTCTTGTTCAGTATCAAGACCCCGAGTCTCATCAGTGGAGTAGGACTGTTCCGTTAATTACATGGGGACGAGGGTATGCTTATGTTTCCACAGATAAAGGACCACAATGGGTGCCAGCTCGCTGGGTGCGTCCTGCATTGCCCTCTTCACCATCTTCGGCGCTGGATTGACCTGGCCATGGGTCCTGCGACAGCCAAAACAGAATGTTTGGGTAACCTTAGCAAATGTAACCGGTCAGGACACAATTTCTCCTTCCACCAGTTCACCCATGAATCCTTTTAGTACCTGTCTTGTAGGCATTCAAACAGAGAACTGGACGACTATCATGTTTCCGGCTCAAAGGTCATTTTTGGGACAGCACAACCCAGCAGATAACTGGGACAGGTGGGCTTCCTACTTACCCCCCGCATCTTTAGAGCCCCAAGAAATTGATTTATTAGGATCCACAAAGATGGACTTCTGTTTGTATTTTAACTACTCCAGAAAAAATGCATCCAAAGTACAATGTGTTAACTCTTCTCTGCCTGTGTATAACAATAGTACACTTTGGTGTAATTATACTAGTACTAATGTGTCTTTGTCTTCCAGTATCCCGTTGAAACTTCCGTTGGGAATTTTCCTAATTTATGGAGACCAGGCCTGGCCAGCAGTCCCCTCGCATTTGCGTGGGGGAACCTTGTAGCCTCGGACGCCTAACGCTTTTAACCCCAAATATTTCCATGATACTAAATCATACAGGTCTCCACCACACTGACAGGACAAAAAGGACAACGCATGCTTTTGATTCAGAATGTAAAGACAATGTAACCTTTTGGAATTCTGCTGAGATAACTTCTGCCTCTTTCTTTGCTCCTGGAGTTGCTTCAGCACACGCTTTGTCATCGCTAAATAAATTAGGTTGCTGGCTAGCAAAACAAACCAATGCCACTTCAGCTGCGCTCTCTGGGCTGTTGCTTGATGTGGATTCTGTACGGCATGCTACTTTGCAAAATAGAGCAGCTATAGGCTTTTTGCTCTTAGCCCACGGGCATGGGTGTGAGGACTTCAGTGGTCTTTGTTGCATGAATCTCTCTGATCACACTGAGTCAGTTCACAAGAGCATACAGACTCTAAAAGCTTTGACGCAGAAACTCCAAGTAGAGGACGAGTGGAATCCCCTGGCAGGACATTTCCCAAATTTTAGTGCATGGATGAAAACACTTAATGTGTTTGTAGTTTTGATTTTATTAGTGTTTTTCAGGCTCCTGCTGTGTATTCCCTGTCTCCTAAAACTTATGCGATCCCATATTAATCAAGCTATCCAACAGGTCCTCCAAGTGCAAGTGCAAAACAAAGAAGGGGAAAATGTGGGAAGTGAGTCGAGTGACCATGAGAAAGTGAGTCGTGAAGGCATAAAAAGACCTTGGGTGTCAAGCCAGACTGCCTTAGGACTGAACAAACCGTGGGAGCAATAGACAGCTGTATCTGCGGTTGCCGCTGGATTATCAGGTAGCAGAACAGCTGCACACGAGATGCATGTATTGCTTAATATTGAACAGTGGAAAAGTACTAGGAGGATCTGTACAGGGTACAAGCTCTGGCATATATAGCCTCACTGTAGCAAATAAACTTGACTCAGTCTCAGTATCACTGCCGAACTGAGTCCGTCCCTTAATATGCCACAACAGATCCTCCTAGAAACTATGCTAAGGCACATGGAGGACAGGGAGGTGATTCAGGATAGCCAGCATGGCTTCACCAAGGGCAAGTCCTGCCTGACCAATCTCATGGCCTTCTATGCTGGAGTGACAACATCAGTGGACAAGGGAAAAACTATGCATGTCATCTAGCTGGACTTCTGTAAGGCCTTTGACACAGTCCCTCACAACGTCCTTCTCTTGAAATTGGAGAGATATGGATTTGATGGGTGGACTGTTCAGTGGATGAAGAATTGGTTGCATGGTCGCATCCAGAGGGTAGTGGTCAATGGCTCAATGTCCAGATAGAGATCAGTGACAAGTGGTGTCCCTCAGGGGTCCATATTGGTACCAGTACAGTTCAATATCTTTATCAATGACATAGACAGTGGAATGGAGTGCACCCTCAGCAAGCTTGCGGACAACACCAAGCTGAGTGTGGTTGACATGCCTGAGGGACAGGATGCAATCCAGAGGGACCTGGACAGGCTTGAGAAGTGGGCCCATGTGAACTTCATGAGGTTCAACAAGGCCAAGTGCAAGGTCCTGCACCTGGGTTGGGGCGATCCCCTACAGACTGGAGGATGAAGGGATTGAGAGCAGCCCTGCCAAGAGGACTTGGGGATACTGGTGGGTGACAAACTGGACATGAGCCAGCAATGTGTGCTTGCAACCCAGAAAGTCAATCACATCCTGGGCTGCATTGAGAGAAACATGGCCCCAGGTCAAGGGAGATGATTCTGCCCCTCTACTCTGCTCTTGTAAGATCCCACCTGGAGTACTGCATCCAGCTCTGGGGTCCCCAGCGGAAGAGAGACATGGACCTATTGGAGAGGCTCCAGAGGAGGGCCACAAAAATGAGCAGAGGGCTGGAACACCTCTGCTATGAGGACAGGCTGAGAGAGTTTAGCTGGAAGAAGAGATGGCTCCAGGGACACCTCCTTGTGGCCTTTCAATATTTAAAGGAGTCTTATAAGAAAGATGGGGACAAACTTTTTAGCAGGGTCTGTTGTGAAAGGACAAGGGGTAATGGCTTTAAACTAAAAGAAGGAAGATTTAGACTAGATATATGGAAGAAATTTTTTACAATAAGGATGGTGAAACACTGGAACAAGTTGCCCAGAGAGGTGGTAGATGCGCCATCGCTGGAAACATCCAAGGTCAGGTTGGATGGAGCTCTGAGCAACCTGATCTGGTTGAAGATGTCCCTGCCCAAGGCAGGGGAGGTTGGACTAGATGACCTTTAAGGGTCCCTTCCAACCCAAACTATTCTATGATTCTATGATACATGCTGAGTGATGACACTCAAGATGATCTGCTCCATAAAACATAACATCATTGTACATGCAAGAGAATATGCATGCATTAGTACAGGCAGTATCCTAACCTGCTTTGGCAACCTTCACAGATATATGAGAAGAAGGTCCTTTTGCTGTATTGCAGCAGTGGACAAGACCTGCAAGGAAATCAATGCGCATCCATCTTTCATACTGTCCTCTGGCAACTCTGCAATGTTGCTATACCACTCCTCTTGTCAGGCCCTGTGATTGCATTGGACCATTCCATCAATTCCTGAACTGGTTTCACTTACTGTTTCCTTCAGATTGGTTCTGATGAGGCTGCAAGTTGGCACAGGCAACAAAGATGGCAAAGCTGCCTTCTTTTTATCATGTCCCCATGTATCTTCTAGATACCATTGGCCTAAGCCGCTGCCTGGAGGAGCAACTTTTCTCTCACCCCATTGCAATCCACCAAATGTGTGGATCTCAGTAAGGCAGCTGACATGATTCCAGGTTCTGCAAGAGATCAGGCACTTCCCAGGGAGACGATGCCTGCCTGTGCTCCCTTGTCACCTCATGTTGGCATCCCTGTGCCACCCTCAGGCTATCCCTTTGGCTATGGCAAGGCTGGCAAGACCTAAGCACTCCTCTGCAGCAATAGTTAGGAAATTGCAAATGGCAGGCCTAGCAGCTCACCTTTGGTTTTGAGAGAAAGTCCCTCTTCTGAATTTCTGCTGAGGCTGCCACTGGGTCTGCTGTGTGAAAGGTTCAGCAAGGTCTAGTACTGATAAGCCCAGAGCTGAGGAAGATGATGTCATCTCTGTTGCTCCCTCACTACCAAAGCTTCTGGCAGCAGGAGCCTCAGAAATGGTGTACATCAACATCCCTGTTTTAGCCCTCTTGAAAACCCCTGAGATAGAGCTTGCAGTTTGTGACAGGAGGGCTTCTTGGTATGCAGAGATCAAACCTGACAGTGATGAAGATGGAAACACCAAGCTTTTTGTGACCTGCAGATCTGCTGATGTCCTGGATCTTCTGTCCCCATAGATTCCCTGTGTCTACCTGCTGGACAGCAGTACCACAGTCCTGCATCAGTACAGCTGAGGTACCCATTCCCATTCTCTCCCATCCCTCTAACTATGACTTTCTTTGCTTCACCTCTGTTTCTCAGAAGACAGTCTCTAACAAATGTTTTCTGTGTTTACTTTCCCATCCTCTAAAAGGGGCTGCACTGCCTCCTTTGTTGCTTACGCTGCACCAATGTGCATTCCTGGAATTGTGCAAAGGCTCCTTTGCAGTCCAGATGATCCAGCAGAGAGCTTGCTAATGGGTCTTAGCCATCTCCACTACAACTGCTTCCTAAGAGATCTCCTGCTGGACAGCTCTGTACTGCCAGGTCTTGAAAACTCTTTCAGAAAGAAAGTTTTTTACAGACTACAAGGAAGGAATTTTCTTGCTGACTTTCTACTCTATATAACTGATCTTCATGTCAATGGGGAGGGATTCCTCATGCTGCCAAGAGGATGAATCCTGGCAGGTGTCAAGAAGATCAGGGAGCTCTTCAGCTGGAGGAGAGATGGGAGGGACCCTGTGGGTACCCCTACACTGCACAATAAGCAAGCAAACTCTAGCACTTAACCTTTGTCCATGGCTCAGGTGCTGGTTCGGTCTCTAGCTTTGCTTTGGTGCACTTCAAGGGAAATATGATATAGAGGAGATTATTCCTATGCAATGCAGGTGCACATCAGTCTCTGCCACTTGACATCAGACCCTGGAATCGGTCCCTGACCAACTTTTACTTAGCACTGTAGACAATACTTGTGCTGACTGCTTCAAAAATGTGATGAGCCTCTAACCACATCCTTTGTTGTTTGCTCCAGGAGATGAAAGCCCCAGTGTCTCCATGGTACTTGCTGTCTTAGGTGAGTCTGTGTGAAAACAGTCCCTACACACCTCTCAGCTATGGGGTCCCGCTGCATGAGTTTCCAACTACTCTTGCTGCACAACCCAGGGGTGGTACCCATGCAGCCTGTTTCAAAGCCATGCTCCAAGAACATCCTTATGTGTGTCAGTTCCCTATGCTACATATCTTTGCAAATGCAAAGTGGCAAAACTGAGGAGCATCAGAAGGAAGAGAGAACTCTCTCTTCTACCCTACTAATCTCTCACTATACCTATGATATAAACCGGAGATTTTCTTATGAAACAGTGGGCTATTTATTGGGCTGCTCCCACCACATATACCCATTTTGCAGGAAAGTATCTCCTGTATATGGACAGATCCTGAGAACAATAAAACTTCACTCTGTGCTCCAACCAGATTGGAGCCCTGCCTCGTATCTACTTTTCTTCTTCCTTCCTTGCAAACTGGAAAACAATGGGCTCTGCCACCTCTTAATTTTTGCTCATCCAAGTAAGGAAAACTGGGACAGTTTTTTCTTACAAAAGAACGACCAGATTTTTCTTACAAAAGAACCAAGAAGTAATCCTTAGCCAGTAGGTACCCCTAGAGCTGACAACCCCTGAAAGAAAGTGCGGCTTAGGGAGCAGTATGTCTTGAAGCACCTACTTGGCAAACACAGAAACAGCTGTCAAGCAGTATCCTCAAACCCCATTTTCATTTCTGTGAAGAAATATACTTCATTCTGCTCTCAGAATGTACAGTAGGGAAGTCAGAAAATTGATACTAGTATGATGTTTCTCATGCAGCACAAGAAATTCTCTCTTTATTTTCTTCCTGCATTCTCATGCAGTCTAACTATTGGCTGCAAAATTTCGCAGTTTATTAGGGTCCTGTGAGGGTCTTCTACATCTTTCAGATTCTAGACACCAACACTTGTTACACCTTCCTGTCCAAGGTGTGTGCTAATCGGTGTCCCTGCAACTCCATATACAATATGATTTCTAGTTACAGAGTTGTAAAGTTTGTTCTCAAGCACTCAAGGCTGAGTCTTGTCCCCAGCACATTCTATTGCGTGCCTCCAGACCCATAAATGTTGGTTTTTGTCCATATTCCCAAGCTTTTCTTGTGGGGAAAGAAGCTTCACAAGTGACACAAACCATACAGAAGTCACAGAACTCATGTGGAGTCAAAAAAAGAGCATCAAGAATTCAGAAATATATGCTCACGTTGGGAAAACTAAACCTAAAGCAAATACACTTCAGCATTTCTTCATAAGTCTTGAAGTCATTCCTAGTCCTCCAGACCCACTTGATGACCTGCTATCAGCTGCCCTTATTTCCAGCTTTCAGTTCCCTCTCTTTGCCCCATTATAGATTTTTGCTGTCATGATCAAATTCTCGTGGAGGAGAGGGCATCTATTTCTAAGGCTAACAATGGGAATATAGCGTGGAAAGCATCAGGGAATACTTCTGAAAAGGTGGGGATGGACCTCCACAGGGATGAAACTGATGGCAGAGAAACTTTTCCAAACAGATACTCAGTTTATGACAGAACTCTGCTTTAAAGACAAATGCAAGATTCCTGCTCAGCATCCCTATTTCCAGGAAAGAAGAGACAGAATCCTCAGCCTGTGACTGGCTTATAAGTGGCTAGGGAAAGAAGTGAAGAAGGGAGACAGTTTGACTGGGGTGCGGGAGTAGGTAGGTTCCTTAGTGAATAAGGAATTGTTTCATCCATCTGAGGAAGGATCAGAACTTCTCGATGTGTAGACCAAGACATTTGTGCTTAGTGGAGATGACACTGGTTTTTCTTCTGCTATCTGAGCATAGATGGTGTCCCAGAATGCCCTTCTATCCAGATAAAGGATACAAACAGTTATGATGGGCTGTGCAATGGTAACTAATAAGTTACTTTTCCATATAGGAGCATTTTGTATCCAAGCCTAGTGAGAAGATACCCTTAAGGTCCTTTGCAAACATTGCTGGCTGGATGACAGACATGATGTCATGTTTTCATTGAACTTGTTCTTGAATAGATGCGTTCTCCTGGTCATTTGACTAGAAGCACATCCTGGTGTCACCAGACATATTCAGGACTTCTTAAAGTCATCATGGGGACTGTGGTTTTTAGGTAAGCCCTCATGCCCATTGGGCACAGGAAATCCATGCTGCCAGTCCCAACACAAGTGAATGCTGATCCTGATGACATCCCAGTCTGCAATGGGAAAGAGAAGAAAAGGAGAGTACCAGCTTCTTCCCAGCTGAGAATTCTGAAGTTCTAAAATCCATGGGCACTGGCATGTACCTGGTTACTTGGTCATAGTGCCAATGAAGAAGACTCTGGTCATCAAGGGCCAGCATGCTGAGAAATAGATCTTACTCTTAAACTTCCTGGAGTGGGCTTAAAATGTCAGTGAGAATTCTGTTGACGGCTACTAATTAGCAAGGAAAAGAGTGCTAAGTGAAACCACTGAACTTCAGTACAGGAACAGACATTATAATGGATACCTTGTCTATCTCTCTTTAACACATCTGTAATGGTTTTTTCCTCACCTTGACCAGATTTCCAATGAAGTGGAAGTGATTTTCTGTTTTTCAGAGGTCTGTATCAAGGACAAGAAGCAGGCTGCTCTGCAAGGGAAGGTCAGCTAGGAACTGAAGTTGACAGCAAGCCAGGCATGAGGCAGGATCCTCACCAAGGTGTACAGTCTCCTAGTACCTGAACAAGAAGAACAGAATAGGTTCAGTGACTGCAACCAGGTTAAGTCAGCAGTCCAGGCAATCCAAACAAGACCACCATAACATGGTAGGTCCAAGATCAAGCCATTAAAGTTGTCAGCAAATCAGCTGACTAAAGTCAGTCAGTATCAGCAAAGTTCATGGCCAGGCCGAAGTCCGGCTGCCACATAGATCTAGCAGAGACCACAGGCTCCTGAGCAGCTCCTGAGCAAAGAATAGGCAGCGTCTAGCCAGACTTCTCTCTGCTCTGTCTCATGCAGCTCTTCCCACAGCAGTCTGACCCAAGGTTACACTGGTGTAAGATTATACAGACCCTGAACAGGCAGTCAAAGCCCAGTGAGAAGGGGAAGAGATTGCAGAACTTATTGGTGTACTAAGGACCTAACAGCTTGGACGCCACTGAACTTGGGATTCTGGATAAACACCATATAGCTGCCATCAGACCAAAAGAGCATGTGTGTCAGTGTCATAAAGAGGATTGTGTGTTCAGACTGGTGTAAACAGATAGCTCTCTGCAACTGGTTCCAGTTGCCACGAATGAGTCAATTTGATTAACAGCAGCTTTTATTTCCCTAAATTCATAATTCTGGAGTGAATGAGAGAGTGGGCAGAACTACCAGCAATGGTGATACATAACCTGAAACAAAAAGAAACTCAGCAAAGGAAACAGGAAGTCCTGTAATTCGCATCCTAAGGAAGATGGTCTTTCAAGAGCTTCTGCCCATACAGTTCTCAAGTTTTGACCGAATAAGGAAACCCTGAGCAGCGCTTGCCTCAAAGACAGAGTGGGTGTCAACTACATCTGTTGATTTTACAATTGCTCCCAAGGAGATGGATAACCTTTTTCTCTTCCAAAGTGATTCATAAAATGACTGAGGTTCTGCACTTTCACATTGCATGTCAGGTGAGAAATAACCATTTTGCATACTGCTCTACCTGTACTACCAATGTTGGTCCCATAGTAAAACAAGACAATACCGATGATGACATCAGAAGCGCAATGATCCTTCATATATGGTCACAGGCACAATTTTTGAATTTTATTGGAGGTTTTGGTCCTTTCAGATTTGAGATTAATCTGTTGATAATGTCTAAAAAGGTGAACAATATTTCTATTGGTTCCTTCATGTAGTTCATGCTGTCATGTGATTCTATATATTTCCTCCTTTTTAGTCATTTGTGAGACACAGAGGAGCCCATGCAGGTTTTAGTCTAGGCAGTGCCTACCAGAGAGTGAAGTTTCATCTGTCCATGATCAGAATGGCAACAGAAGGACATCTTTCTACTCCAGTGTTGTGGCCACTTCTCCTCTCCATTCATGTCTCCCTGGGTAAGTACATACTTTATTTCACATAAGGCAGTGAGGTAGGAAAATAATGTAAATTCAGTATAAATAGGTTGTTATTCTGTCAGCCTGTAAGGCAAAGAGTCAAGAAGGTGTTTAAATACATTTCTGTCTTTGATTCAATCTCCTTGGTGACCCTGAGAGAAAAAAGGGTAAGCCATTTGTAATAGTTTTGTATTTTACATAGACATCAGTGACTGGCCATTCCCATGGGAACTGAAGTTCAAGTTTAGTAAACATCCAAGCTGCAATGGAAGCCAGCTGGGTATTCTTGCTCCTGTCTTGCCACCTCTGTTGAGCTCTATGTAGACAGAAATAATAACTCCAGGTCTTTATTCAACATCATTTAAAATGATGTTGCTGTGCTCTGTGTGCCCAGTGGAGTTTGGCTGGGTAACATACTGTCCCTTCAGTTGTTCCTGTATATCTGAAGCTTATTGCTATTTGTCTCTCTGCTCTTCTAGAGCTCTGTGTACATGTTTGAAGCTGATGATGAGAGCCAGATTTTGGAATTCCATTTTTGTCTCTATACACATGGAGGTGGCACTATGGCATTGTGACTGGCGGTTGCATCCCCATATGATGAGAACAAGACTTCATGGTTGGTACTTTGATGTAACATGGCCCGAGTCACAGTTCAAGTGGATGGGAAGAGAAGGCACAGGCCTTTCTGTGTAAAGGAGTGTGAAGAACAACATTAAACATCCGTACTTAGACATCTTTGTAGCAATGTTTAAGTGTCAACTGAGCAGTACTGTAGAAACAAGAGTGAGTTTTCTGCCAACTTCCTTTTAATAACAGGGAATAGTACCAGAGTGACTCATTGGCAAATACAGACAAGCGTAGCTTTACCTTAACACCATCATCAGCACAAGCAATCCACATATCTGCTCTGGCAGTACTTGCACTCTCCAAGCTGCCACAGCCCCCTGCTGCTCCCCAGGAAGGGTGCAGCTTGAAGGCAGTGCAGGAAGAATGGCCCTCAGGGAATGAGTGGGCAACCTGCCACACATGTGCTGAAAACCTCCACTTAGGGTCTGGGTACAGAGGTGCACAGCTCATTCTCATCCCTGGCCTGTGAGGGGAACCAGGTCTTCAGCTGGAGCAAGCCAAAATCTGATTCCTTCTTAACCCAGCAGAACCTCACTCTGTGACTAGTACCGCTGAATTCAATGAAGGCACTTGTGGGACATGCTATGGAGTGAGGAATACAAAAGGCTGTGCCTGTCGGTATTATAAAAAAAATCACACAAGATTGACTACAACAAATGATAGTTTTGATTAGGGAATATTTAAATCTGTTGATTTACCTCTGTGTCCAGCCTTGCATGCTGTCACATGTTGAAAACATCGCATTTTTAAAATTTCAAGTGCAGAGAGGTCGATCAGTCAAGTGAGAAGCTGTTTTGCTCCAGGATATGGCTAATGGAAATAGGTTATCTGTTTCCTTTAATAATATATTATGAATTTAACTTTTCTTATAAATAATTTTTCTTTTAAATGTATACATTTTTTTAGCTGAGAAAACTCTTTTTTTGGACTATGGTCTTCAAGTAAACTGTGGGTTGTTCTCCAGAACATCTTTCGGAACAGTCTTTAAAGACTTTTTACAGAAAGATTATACTCCTTCTGAGACAACATGTTGCAAATACAAAGGGATTTTGTAGTTATTAGAGGCTTGTGCTATGTACGTCGGAGACTCTTACTCAGGAAATTTGAGGAGAGAGGACAGTTTGCAGAAAAAATAATTTTGGGAAGTTACTAGTTGTCAGTCACTTGAATAATCTCCCTTAAACTTTTTGTGTTTCCGAATCTAAATGACAGGCAGGAAATTGTGAGGAAGCCCAGCGGTGTTAGCAAAGAGGTAAAACGTTTGCCTATGTATAAGAGGTGATCATGTGTCTAAGCTCTATTGTCTGTGTGTGATGAAGCAGGGACGAATCAGGCTACAGACCATATAGAGATGGAGGCAAAATTGCCTTTTAGTTGACTACTGCCAGCAGTTTACTCTGGAATGAGAAATGGAACAATGGTTAGTTACTGAAGGAAGTGGCTGCATTAGCATCAGTTCATGGGCTAAGACTGACATACTTATGGGGAATAGATTTGTTTTCAAATGCAAAGAAAAATTAGATATTCTTGTTTCACAATCTCAAATGACAACAAGCAGTGTCAAATGTAGGAATACCTTTCTCTTTTGAGGAAGAGAGGAAAGGTGGTATTTTCCACACCAGATTCTTACTGGAAAACCCAAGGCTCTTAGTGCAAATTAATTATCTTTTGTCACTTATCAAATACCATCATTGATAGGAGATGTGTCTTTCTGGACTATTTGCAAGATATGCACAGCTGCACTCTTTTCTGTTCACATCACTGCCCAGTGCTGGGTCATAATGAGTACCACAGGTTTCTCTTGGTACCTGGCCAGGTTCTGACACTTTTCTTGCTTCTAGTGCAGGCTTACTCACTAAGAATTGTGGCTGTCTTAGCTGTGTCACCTTTGGAGAGGTGATTCTTACAAATTATGAGCTGTAGAGCTGGTATAAGGGTACAGCTGCTCCAGCTGCAGTAACATGTCTGGCAGGGCGGGGACTGCACCAGCCAGGGCCCAGCCCTGGAGTACCGAAGAGCAGCAAGAAAGGCAGACCTAGGGGTGGTAGTTGGGTTCAACTCTTGTTGCCGACTTGCTTCAGATCATCAGGCAAGTTCGTAGCAATGAGGCAGGTCGAAGGTCAACCTGAGAAGTCGGTGACTCAGAGTGCAGATCAACAGCACCCATGGCTAGGCATGGCTGTGACTGAGTTGAACACAGATGCACCAACAATGTAGCTCAGGCAGGGACAGAAGGTCCAGGCCATTGCTTGAATGGAGGCCTGGGCCCATGGGCAGAGTGTGTGGGTGGAGACCCCAATTGGGGAAGCTCAAGGCCATTAAGTATTATTAGTACACTCAGGGCACTGACAATTGGATCAAACCTGTCCTATAGAGGTTCGCTTTAATTTTCCATTGTGTGTCAGGTTTTGAAACAGTGCTCATTTGGGACCAAAGTCAGTAGGCTTCTTACATGACTGTCCTGTAAACCTTCTGTAGCTATGTGGTCAATCTGAATGATTCTCCAGGACCCAAAAGAAGTTGCCAGCCCTTTTCAGGGATTCACCTGTTCCATAACATGATGAGATTCAAATCTGTTCAAATTGAAGCCAAGTCTCAGATGTGGTGGCCAAACTCTTCCTGATTCTTGTGTACGCTTAGTTTGTAGTTTGTCCTTAACATGGAAATACCAAGGTCTTGCATGTGGGTTTCTACCATTTGATTTCCCACCCATTTTGTCGTGTTCTCTTTCATGCTCTAAACACCAGTGGCTTTCAATTCACATGGTTCAGTAATGCTAACACAGCATTTTTTTCTGTTTTTCTCCTTTTAAGTTTTCTCCTTGAGAAGCACAAAGCTCGTATCCAGCAACTTGGTTGCAAGGGGCACATGAGCTGACAGCAGAGGTTAACATGATGAGTACAGAATGATTTCATTGTCAAGGGGGAGACTGAAATTTTTAAAAAGTGCACCAGGCTTCTTAGTTCCATCACAAAAGCTGCAGAGCTTCCTTTCCTCTGAAACATAAAATCTCTTTCAAACATGTCAATATTCTATGTGTAATTCAATTGAGCAAATCCAGCAAATAATTTCATACCTGTCTTCATTTCAGATTGGCCTGTATCCCAAGGTTTAAGGCCTGTATCTTTCTCCTGTTATCACTGCTTAGATGCCTGAATACTGCTTGATAAAATCCTTCTTAAAAAACTTTCTTGTGCAGGGGGTTGATGAAACTGGTAGTGTGATGAGAGACAAGGCAGTTACAGCTAGGTCCAACCAGTAGCAAGGTTAACTTGTAGTCCCAGTAGGCACACACATATGTAACAGACACACACACACTGATATACAGATACACACACACATAAATACCTGTACATGGCTGGTCACACAGACAGAAACATGCAATAGTGACACAAACACAAATAGCACCAATGGCCTTATCATGAGCAACTGATGTCATCTATCTTAAATTCTGTAAGGCCTTTGACATGGTCCCACACAATGTTCTTGTCATTAAACTGGAGATATAGGGATTTGATGGGTGGACTGTTCAGGGGATGAGGAATTGGTTGGATGGTCGCAGCCAGAGGGTAGTGGTCAATGGCTCAATGTCCAGATAGAGATCAGTGACAAGTGGTGTCCCTCAGGGGTCCATATTGGTACCAGTACAGTTCAATATCTTTATCAATGACATAGACAGTGGAATGGAGTGCACCCTCAGCAAGCTTGCGGACAACACCAAGCTGAGTGTGGTTGACATGCCTGAGGGACAGGATGCAATCCAGAGGGACCTGGACAGGCTTGAGAAGTGGGCCCATGTGAACTTCATGAGGTTCAACAAGGCCAAGTGCAAGGTCCTGCACCTGGGTTGGGGCGATCCCCTACAGACTGGAGGATGAAGGGATTGAGAGCAGCCCTGCCAAGAGGACTTGGGGATACTGGTGGGTGACAAACTGGACATGAGCCAGCAATGTGTGCTTGCAACCCAGAAAGTCAATCACATCCTGGGCTGCATTGAGAGAAACATGGCCCCAGGTCAAGGGAGATGATTCTGCCCCTCTACTCTGCTCTTGTGAGATCCCACCTGGAGTACTGCATCCAGCTCTGGGGTCCCCAGCGGAAGAGAGACATGGACCTATTGGAGAGGCTCCAGAGGAGGGCCACAAAAATGAGCAGAGGGCTGGAACACCTCTGCTATGAGGACAGGCTGAGAGAGTTTAGCTGGAAGAAGAGATGGCTCCAGGGACACCTCCTTGTGGCCTTTCAATACTTAAAGGAGTCTTATAAGAAAGATGGAAGGAGTCTTTTTACCACAGCCTGTAGTGACAGGACAAGCGGAAATGGATTTAAACTGAAAGAGGCTAGGTTTAGATTGGATATACGGAAGACATTTTTTACATTGAAGGTGGTGAAACACTGGAACAGGCTGCCCAGAGAAGTTGTGGATGCCCATCAAGGCCAGGTTGGATGGGGCTTTGAGCAACCTGACCTAGTGAAACATGTCCCTGCCCATGGCAGGGGGGCTGGAACTAGATGATCTTTAAGGTCCCTTCCAACCCAAACCATTCTGTGATTCTATGATTCTATGTTTTCCTCTCTGGCTGATCAGAATAGAAGTCCATCAGTGGGAAATATGCAAATACATACAATTTGGATTCCTCCAGACAATCAGCCCATCCAGTATCTGGTCCTGGATCCTCAGACTCTACAGAGACTGCTTCATATACTGACACACGTGCAAATGGGTCTTTGAGTTGCCCCCCTGATATTACCGTCTCTCCAGTAGTTGGCCTGGACCCTCTGGTCCCTCTGGTAGCCAGCTTCTCCAGTTACCTCAGTCCCAGAAACACATACACATACTTGGCTCCCAGGCCAATTAACTTACTCACTGCCTACTCTGGCTTGATATTCACTAGCAATCACACACCAATATGCGGTACCCTCACTCATTCCAGCTGCTGGCATCGGTTGTGATTTAACACCAGTAGGCAGCTAAGCACTGCATAGTCACTCACTCACTCTCCCCCAGTGGGATGGGTGTCACAGTGTATTTGGATCTCTCAAATTTACAGGACAACGTACTCTGTGAATTAAACTTTGTTTTAGGAGCTCATTAAGAAATACAATAAACAAACACAACAGCAGAGGCTCATTTCCACTTTGCCCAAACTAGTCTGTCATGTGAATTCACTGATTCAAGTTACAAGGTTTCGTAACTTATAACCCGTAACTCTTAATTCATGCACTTATGAGCAAAAAAAAAAAAAAAGAATTAGATACCTAGCTGATGGTGAGAGTGCTCATCCTTCCTCCTCCATTATGGTGCGGGCATCACACAGGGAAGCATGAAAGCATCAGCAGTCCAGCTGCTGTTGCATCTCCTTCAAACGCTTTTTGGGTAAGCTGATGTTTTATACCTTCCGGTTTGGAAGTTTGGTCTATACCATTTCCATAAGTTAGCAGATTCTGAAGAGATTGGCAGACAAAAGACGACGGCTGCAGGAGCCAGCAATCTGCAGGTGATAATGGCTGTTTATAATGGCCCTTTAGCTCTTTCTGGACACCTATCCCACCTACATGGTGCTCTTGCTTTGACCTAATGGCTATGATGAGCTATGTTAGCCAAAATCTAGCAGGAGTTGAGTGAACAGTCACAGATGGGGAAGAGAATTGGAAAGGTAAAAGTGATAAAAACTCATGGATTGAATTAAAGACAGTTTAATAGGTAAAGCAAAATCTGTGCGTACCCTTTGGTTAGTTTCTTTCCAAGTTCGGATCAGCATTCCATCTCCAGGTCAGAAAGGGTGTACTGGAACATCCGGAGGCAGCTGCAACCATTCTTGAACATAGCTGTGGAGAGAAGATAACGCAGCAGACACAGACAACGAATGCTGTCTTACCCAATTTTCACCTTTTACATGCATTTGGCTCTCTTCAGTTACCAGTTCGTTCACAGGGTATGGCCTACCATATAGTAGTTCAAACAGGCTAACACCTTCCCTGGTCCTAGGGGCTGTTCTAATCCTCAACAGCACTATCAGCAGTACCTCTGACCATTTCAGGTGAGTTTAGCTAATTGTTTTTTTAATGTTTGGTTCATCCTTTCCACCTGACCACTAAACTGCAGCATCCAAGTTGTGTGTAGAGCCCCTTTAAAATTTAAAGCTTTTGTCACTCCTTGGACTATTTCCAACACAAAATGAGCACCATTGTCTGAGGAAAGTCCCTCTGGTATCCCAGATCAGATTTGGGGATTATTTCTTTCAAAAGGATCTTTACAACTTCCCAGGCTTTGTTGGTTCAACAAGGAAAGGCCTCTGGCCATCCATTAAAAGTATGCATTATCACCAATAGATATCAATGGAATCCTCTTCTGGATAATTCTGAAAAGTCTATTTGCCAGTATTCTCCAGGCTTCATTCCTGCCTTTGTTTCTCCTGGCGGCAGCTTCAGTTGGATTTGGGGGTTATTTGCACAGCACACAGGGCATCTTTGCACTATTTGATCCTGGCTTCCTGAACTATTAATGTGGTTGCTGCCACTGCTCATAGACGTACCAGCCATCCTTACTGGTTTCGTCCAGCATTCCTAGAAATCATTGCAATTGTTTCTTCATTCTGGGGACAGCTATTCGGCATACAGCTTCTTTCTGCTCAGGACCCAGCGCTCTCTGGCCTTGGGAAATATCAAATCCCAAACACTGTGCTTCCTGTTGGGCTATTTGAGCCTTCTTCTGAGATACCCACTATCCAGCCATTCCTAAACAGTTTAACAGATCAATAGTTAATCAGGTACACTTTTCTCTCATTGGGACTCCCAGCAATAAATCATTGGCACATTGCTACAAGGTTCTTTCATTTAATTTGGCCAGTTATTTGAGTCTGCGGCTAACACAGTTCCAAATATCGTAGGGCTGTTTTTAAATCCTTGTGGTTACAATCTTCTGTTGCAGAAAGGGTCACAGCATTCACTGGCCTGTAATTCTCTTGATCAGGGCATTAGTCTTATGAAGGGGTCCTTTGCAATTAGTTACCACTGAGTGTATGTTGCCACTAACTAATAGAAAAACAATTGTCTATTTCCCCATCTTCATTGGAACCACGGGATCCACTGGGAGATTGGAATAGCATCCCCCAGTCCTTGTCATTCTGAATCTGAGTTATCTAGCATAATCAAGTCATTCTGTCTTCTTTTTCTCTTATCAGCTTCCCTAATTTTCAACGGGCACTCTTTCTCTTTCCTCTGTTACTGCTGCTGCAAGTGAGGCTTGCAGCTTTAACTTCCATTGTTCTTTTTTTCTCTTTTCTTCCTTCCCTATTATTATAGTCCTTATAAGCTATTTCAATTAACTGGGAGATCAGAATTCCCCCAGTTCCCTTTATTCTCTGCAACTTCTTCCTGATATTGGGGGATGACTGTCCTATAGACAGCATATCAATAATCTTTAAGTGGTAAGTCTCATCATCAAGATCCAGATCTGTAATTGGCCACATCATTCATAGGACGTGATGAGACTCCTGAAACCCCTGAACTCAGGGAGGCACTCCATCTTTCCCCTACAGGGGCACTGGACCTGTTTCCCTGTCCTGGTGACCTCTGGTTTACAAACAAACTCTCTGCCAATAGATTATATGGGGGTGGGGCAGAGGGCACTAGTAATTGAACATCCTCGGTGTCCAGGCTAGGATAGGGCTTTGAAAATTCAGAACCCCCTCCTGCCTTTTCTTTACTTCTAATACATGGCATAACATGATCCTCTTTGATTTCACATTTCATCTGAGTATCTAAATCTCAATACAGCATCATAAAAGCATCAACATACAGCACTTCTTCCCACTTCCCCAATCATTTA
This sequence comes from Burhinus oedicnemus, assembly GCA_008921705.1. Classification (NCBI taxonomy): domain Eukaryota; kingdom Metazoa; phylum Chordata; class Aves; order Charadriiformes; family Burhinidae; genus Burhinus; species Burhinus oedicnemus. Next base: position 379,462 of record VFFE01007655.1, read on the forward strand.
CAAAACAACATCAATTGTAAAATAGTATTAAAATTGAAAGATGCGTTTTCTGGCCACTTTTCCTCACAATCCAATCTATATTGCAGCCATCACTGATTATAATATCTTTTCATTTTCTCGCAAGTGATCACATCTCCTCCGACCTTGTTCCAATTTTTTTTTTTTTATTATTTTTTAAATACAACCCAAAGGGCTACAGGGAGGAATTGTAGAGTGACCTGATCCCATATTCCACTTACATTCCACTTATATTCCATGTATACCTAAACATATACTTCCTCTGTGCGTACTCGGATCTGTCTCTGATTTGTCAGCAAAGGTAACTTTTTCCCCTGTTACCAAGCATCTACGTATGACTTTATAATCTTCCACAGAAGTAATTAAATTTTAATACTCACCAATCCAGGAATTCGCCCACCTTTTGCCCTTGTACAAATATCTCTCTTGGACGTTACACCTTTGAGTCGCTTGCTGCCCCAACACCAGAGGGGCTGCAGAGGAGTCCCCAGTCAACTGGTTGGTGCATGCTGGAGACCTGTCCGATGCTATTCTCCATGCTGGGGTAGGCAAGATGATCCAGGCAAGGCCTTACGGCTGTCCCATCTGGGTCACCAAAAATGGTGTCCCAAATCTGGGTTCTTTACCTGGTGTGCAAAAACCAATCAACACATAGAGTTGAGATATTTGGTTTATTCCTGTTCTGCAGAGAAAAGGGTGCTAGGTGATAATTTGCAAAGCTAGCACACCTGTTAGGGAAACACCTAGAGTCTTTTATAGAGAAAGGTAATGAAGGAAAATCACATAAAAATAGCTGATTGGTCACTTGTAATTGTATAACAAAAACTCATTTGCACATGTCCCAACTTCTGTCTGGCTCATTATACTAAGGTGGTCTTACATTTACATATAAAATCTCCTCCTAGAGGTGTGATTTTTAGGATGAAAATTACCTAAGGTAACTAGAGGCTATATCTTCATCCTATCAGCTACCACCAGATTACTGTTTAACTTTCTGTTCTGTTGAGGCTCCACTTGGAACAATGGCTAACTTCAAGACTGGATTATTTATGTTTATGGGCTTTTTGTTTTAGGGACTTTCTATTCCTGTTGCTATGGTTTCAGAGTAAGCCATCACACCACGGTCGCTCAGTTTTGTGGATTTTTAACTCTTTTCGACATCAATTCTGCATATGCTTTTTACTCAAGCAGACTTTTACCTTTCTACAAGTATCTTTTTTATGTAAAGACGTTCCAAAACCCTTGCCTTAAAATTCCTGACTGGGAAAAAAAACTTCAGACAATTCCTGAACAAGTCCACTTTTTTTCTTTACATGTCATTACATCTTAGGCTGCACGCTTCAGTTTTTCCAATGTTTACCGTGTCTGTGTAAGACACATACTCAGACCTGTTCCCCTGTGTTTCTTGGGTCCTAGCAGGCCTTTGTGTCGCTTGACTCAGGGCTCAGTTTTGGGGCCAGCCTTGTTTAGTATCTTTATTGATGAGCTGGATGAGGGGATTGAGTGCACCCTCAGTCAGTTTGCAGATGACACCAAATTAAGCGGGAGTGTTGATCTGCTTGAGGGAAGGAAGGCTCTGCAGAGAGATCTGGACAGACTGGATCAGTGGACTGAAGCCAAGTGCATGAGGTTTAACAAGGCCAAGTGCCGGGTCCTGCACTTTGGTCACAACAACCCCAGGCAACACTACAGGCTTGGGGAGGAGTGGCTGGAAAGCTGCCTGGCAGAAAAGGATCTGGGGGTCCTGGTGGACAGCCGGCTGAACATGCGCCAGCAGTGTGCCCAGGTAGCCAAGAAGGCCCAACAGCATCTTGGCCTGTATCAAGAATAGTGTGGCCAGCAGGAGTAAGGAAGTGATCGTACCCCTGTGCTTAGCACCGGTGAGGCCACAGCTTGAGTACTGTGTTCAGTTCTGGGCGCCACAGTATAGGAGGGACCTTGAGGTGCTGGAGTGTGTCCAGAGAAGGGCAACAAAGCTGGTGAGGGGTCTGGAGAACATGTCTTATGAGGAGCGGCTCAAGGAATTAGGATTGTTTAGTCTGGAAAAGAGAAGGCAGAGGGGAGATCTTATTGCTCTCTACAACTACCTGAAAGGAGGTTGTAGTGAGATGGGAGCTGATCTCTTCTCCCAAGGAACTAGCGATAGGACAAGAGGAAATGGGTTCAGGTTGCACTAGGGGAGGTTTAGGCTGGACATTAGGAAAAATTTTTTCACTGAAAGAGTTATCAGACATTGGAACAGGCTGCCCAGGGAGGTGGTTGAGTCACCATCCCTAGATGTGTTTAAAAGTCGTGTAGATGTGGTGCTTAGAGACGTGGTTTAGTGGCAGACCTGGCAGACTAGGGTCAATGGTTGGACTAGATGATCTTCAAGGTCTTTTCCAACCTAAACGATTCTATGATTCTATGACTTCCTGAGAACTGCTTCTGTGTCCCACCATCATTCCTGCATTTGAATGCAACAAAATTCTCCCTGTGTTTTCTAGCCTGTAAGTCCTCGTGCTAAGCTACCGTACAATATTTGAAGCATCTATAGTAGCAGTCCAACACAGTAAAGCAAGAAACCAACATGTGTATCTATCTTCCCTCTTCTGTCCAGCTCTTTATCAAGTGCTCTGTGATGACTGTAATGTTATTTTGTAAGTTCACAGGTAAAAGGACTGGGAAATGTGTATCCATATCAAAGGAAAGAGGCAGACCTGGGAACAGAGCAGGAAAAGAGGGTTCTTTGGGCATCAGCCTCACCCCAAGAGATGGTGCAGCATGAGGAACAACATGAAGACCTACCTGTCTGTCTCCTGTTTATGCTGCTGCATCTCCTGAGATAGCTTGCCACCACTCATGAGTAATTCTCTTCTATCATCAGGTACCCCTGACTAGGGGACCCCGTGGCTAGGGCATGAGACGAGACAAAGAATAAAGAGTACTGGAACACTGAGTTGCAAATAATAGTTTGTCTGAGAGGAAGAAGTTGAGGCAGACAAGGGAAATTGCTTTTTCACACCATACTAAACATGGGAATGAAGAAACTGGTGCCCAGTGAGAACATTTTCAGCTGGATATCATCATGGCAGAACAACAAAGAGAAAGAAGGAGTTTCTGTTTAAACCTTTATGAATCACAGAGCAGGGACATTACTCAGCATTTCCCAGCCCTGATAGGTCAGAAGAAGAGAAAACTTGCCTGTCATTAGAAATAACTTACATTTTAGCAAAGTGGTTAGCTCAAACTTGTAAATAGACAAAACTCCATGCAAGAAACCTTTAAATTGGACTATTTAGAAAGGTGAGCCAAATAAGTCTGATTTAAGAGTAAATAATCTCATTAAGAGTAAATTAATAATAATAATCTCATAATAATAACAATCTCATTAATGTCTGTAATAGTCAATCACGATTAGGCATTGTCCTTTCCATAACCTTGCTCTGTCTCTCTGTGTGAAGGTGCTGATGAATTGAGGCTGTCAAATGGAACTGGTCCCTGCTCTGGGAGAGTGGAAGTAAAACATGAGGAGCAGTGGGGAACTGTGTGCGATGGTGACTGGACCATAGAAGATGCTGAGGTTGTTTGTAAGCAAATACAATGCGGATCTGCTGTTCAGGCCCTTAATCGAGCTCCTTTTGGAGAAGGATCTGGACCAACGTGGTTGTATCGAGTTGACTGCCGTGGTGATGAATCCACTCTCTGGAACTGCTCACATACAGGATGGGGTGCCTTTACCTGCCCTCATTACTTTGATACTGGAGTGATCTGCTCAGGTAAGAGGTCATCCGACATTGTATAACAGAAATATGCTATGAGGCTGAGATCAAACTTTGTCCTAGCTGGATAAAGCCAAATATTGCACAGAGGTAACACTTTTTCTGTGGCCTCCTTTCAGCTAAAGCAAGTTGCACTAGCATTAAGTCTTCTGCTGACTACAAGTGTATGTCTCCTTTGCCTGGGCACAGCAATGACATAGAATCAAAGCAGACATAGTAAATGACATAGAACAGAAAAAGAAACACTATTTGTTTCTACCACAGCTTTCCCAGGGAACAGGAGAGCAGTACTAAACTTGTCTTCGACCAGGAATGGGGGCTACAAAAGCAGGTGTAGATGGAGAAGCAAGAAAATGCTGTGTTATGCCATACAACTGCCCTTCTTCTCCAGATCTTTGTATAAGCTAAGACAGGCCAGTCTGCAATGGCAGAAAAATCCAATGTCTGTTTGGCTGCCTTCCTCTGCAGGATGTGCTTCATTTTGCTCTTTGGATAAAGTACCATTGCAAGCATTTTTTTCTTCCCAGCTTCAGGACTTTATATTTGTCCTTTTTGATTTTTATAAGGTTCCCATCAGCCCATTAATCCAGCCTGTCTAGGTCCCTCTGAATGGCACCTCTGCCCTTGGGGTTATCTCCCCCCACTCCCCAAATGCACTCCATCACCTCCTCCAGGTTGTTGGTAAAGATGCTGAACAGAACAGGTCCCAGGAAAGACCCAACATGTGGTATTCCACTTGTTGCTGGCCTCCAGGTAGAGTGCAACCCACTAATCACTACTCTCTGAGCCTGACCATCCAATTACCTTTTTAACCATGTAGTTGTCCACCCACCCAGACTGTAACATTCTGGTTTGGGCACAAGAATGTTGTGCAAGACAGTGTCAAAGGCCTTGCTAAATGTGAGGTAAAAGACATGTGCTGGTGTCCCCTCATCCACAAATCCAGTCACTTTTATCAGAGAAAGTAATAAGGTCACACAGGCATGATTTACCTTTGGTAAATCCATGCTGACTCTTCCCATCCACCTTCTTGCGCCCAGAAATGTTTTCCAGGAGGACTCACTCCATGTTTTTCCCAGGTACCAAAGTGAGGCTGACCAGCCTGTAGACTGCCTTTTTAGTCTTTTCTGAAGATGGTTGCAACATTCCCTCTTTCCTCTTTCATCTTTCTGGGGCGCTTCAGCTTCTTATTCGTTTGAATAATGACATCTTGAGGACACACACTAGTAAATGACTTTTTTTTTTTTTATTTGGGGATTGCTACTTCTCAAGCATTTGGGAAATGTTCAAAATTTTCCTCCTTCTGTAGCTTCCCAAGGATTTAGTATTTTCACATATTGAGAAACAACCATTCCCACACACCATTTTATCTCTTGTCAGTGGCATACAAGAATTGCCACAATGGTAATTTAAAAGTGTCAGTGGTCTTCAGAGAAGTGACATGTGTCTTGTCCATGAAGGTATGGGTGTTATTAAATTAGGTCAGTACAACCAACCCTTGATGCTGGATTTCTTGGTGTTTTTTTCCAGGTTTCTCTGCGCTGCGTCTCACTGGAGGGGACACTGCCTGCTCAGGACATCTGAAAGTAAAGAAAGAAGAAATTTGGGCTACAGTCTGTTTTTCACACATTGATTTCAAAACTGCCTCCGTTATATGTAACGAGTTAGAGTGTGGCCAGGCTGTGGATATCTTGAGAGGAACCCACTTTGGAGACAGACATGAACTGATCTGGCAAGAAGAGTTTCACTGTGTAGGGAATGAGACTCACCTTGCACACTGTCCCAGGATACTGCATCATAGTAAGACATGCTCTCATGATGCCACTGTTGTATGTTCAGGTGAGACTTTGGACTGATGGACATAATTTACATATGTCCTACATGTCTTCTTCCTGTCAACCCACAGTTCAGAGCCCCTGTATATTTCTGTGGTCCTCAAGGTTCTTGAGTGCTTCCCCTATCATGCCTTGAGCCATCCAGGGAAGGCCAGGAAGTAATACAGAGCAGCCCCACAATCTCTCATTTACTCTACTGAGAGTCTGCATTTAACATGGGCTGTTCTAATGACTTCACTTCTGCACCAGGGATGCGGATCTCAAAAGGGCTGTGATTTCTTTTATATTACTAGAGGTATGCACTCAATAGTGCTGAGAATTCCTTCCATGTCTTTCTCATATACCTAAAAGGAAAGACAACCAGAGCAGACAGGCAGGCACATGGAGAAATGAATTTATTTTCTGTGCTGCCAGTGTGTATGTTAATCCCTGGCACTTTAGTTAATTATAAAACTAGGAGAGGTACCATACCTCCAGAAAGTCAAAAGAGGCACAAGTTAAAAACTTAAGGTTAAAAAAAAAAGTTTGAGAACTCCATAGAGTCAAGGCTGCTGGGGGCTCTAAGTACAGCTAACTTATTGCCACCCACTACAAAAGTGATGATTAGACCTAGCAAACACACTTCTCCTGAGGGCACAAATCAAAAGAGGTAAACTGAACATGGGGCAGAGCTGCTGGCAACATCCTGCCATAAAACAAGCCTGGAAAGGACTGCAGTTCACGTCCATTTCCCAGTTAAAGGGCTGCAGTCCATTTCAAGACTGCTTTGGACACTGTCCCACTGGCCATGGCTATCATCTGGAGTGCTGGCTGGGGAGCTGTGGCAGCCAAACGGCCTGATTAAGGTACCAGTAACTGACAGGTTTCCATCTTGCAAGAGTCACAGCTCAGAGCAGAAATCCAGGTCTCATTAGGGGGAGTATGATGCAAGGACCAGGCAAGAGTAAGAAGTAACAGTGTGAGAAGACAGAGGGACTATATGGGGCTGGCAGTAGGACACCACAGTCCTACCCATGCTGCACTTAAATTATAGTGAATGTGCTGATGGGCATGGCCTGTTGTGTTCAGAACCTTACACTGTGACATGGATGAGAGTTGAGAACTGCACACTGCAGTTGCTGCTTACCGGGTAATGTGAGATGACTGAGAGAATGCTACTAGTAGCTCCTACTCTGAGTTTCTCACATGCTCCAGTACAAGGCAATGCTGGAACTGCCTCTGCAAGAAAGGATGTTGCAAGGTAGCAGCAGTATTGTGGGGGGAGGAGAGAGCAGAGCAGAGGAGGAGAGACTAAACTTAAAGAGTCAAAAGACTTTTAGTCATGTAGTGCAGGCTACAACATGGACAATAAAGACTTTTTGTTTCAGAGCGGGCTTATGAGCATCCTGGTCTAACATGCTTCCCAGTAACCTGAGACATAGTGAGTACTAGTTCCTTGCAGCTAGATCTCTCTTAGAAATTTCAATGCAATAGCACACACACACAAAAAAATAACTGCTAAGTTCCTTTATTCTTCCTGCAGGCTATGGTGGGTACAGGCTGGCAAATGGCAGTACCACATGTTCAGGGAGAGTAGAGCTTCTTCATGGAGGCATGTGGGGAACCCTGTGTGACTACCTGTGGGATTTACCAGCTGCCAATGCCCTCTGCCAGCAGCTGGACTGTGGAGTTGCCCTACTGATACCAGGTGGACAGTCCTTTGGGAAAGGAAATGGATCTGTCTGGAACGGCACATTCAGCTGCAAGATGAATGGCTCACACCTAAGAGCCTGTCCTGTGAGTGTGCTAGGTCATGATGAATGCCCTGCTGGAAAAGACGCTCGTGTGATATGTTCAGGTGAGCAGCAGGAAGGTCTAAGAGGAGAACTGAAAAACTCCTCCTTTGAAGAAAAATATGGACCCAAAACACAGAGGGTGTCTGTGGAGGCAAGCTCCACCTTTTGTCTGCTGCTACAGGCATTTCCAGGATTTGAGGCTGCATTTCACCTGCACCACAAGGCTGCTCTCAGTGAAATACTCCTAGTGTCAGGGAACACCAAGAACAGGGCTGGTCCACAAGGTAGGATAAGCTAGGGGCAGAGGGTAAGGACAACACAGGCAGTGTCCTTACCCATCAAGGCACAATCCAAAGCATCTGCACAGAGGACAGAGGAAGGTACTGATAAAAAGGTCTATGGACAGTCCCAGACAAGGCAAAGTAATCAATCAGATGTAGGGTCCATCTGAAGAGTAGTCAGGAGTGGCAGGAGACAAGACTGGAGACAGTTACACCACTCACAGACTGAAGGCCTGGTCCAGGTTAAGTGAGGCCTTGGACCAGCAGGATGCATAGCTGGAGGCCCCAGGTGAGGCTGGTCAGAACAATTAAGGTCTATTGGTTCACCCAAAGCCCTGAAACCTAGTACCTCTGGTTTAAAAATTGCAAAGGGGACCAGATCCTGATTTCTAGTCATTCTTCTTAGTAAAATAGGGTGGACTGAAGTCTAGTTATGAGTATGGAAGTTCCAGTGGCCCAGTGGAGACATTTTTACTACTGATTGCTACGGAAAACTCATTCCCATTTCCCAATCACTTTCAGGTCATGTCCATAAGCAGTTATGAACATGACATCTCAGTACTCACTTTCTCTTATATTCAGGGTGCCCAGGGGGCAGGTTGGTGAATGGCACCACATGCTCTGGCAGAGTGGAGATCCGCCATGGAGATACATGGGGAAGACTCTGCCGCTCCCACTGGAATTTGCAAGCTGCCAGCGTTCTCTGTCATCAACTGAACTGTGGCTATGCAAAGTCAATCCAGACAGGAGACCGTTTTGTGGATGGGAGTGGACCTGTATGGAGAGATGCTTTTCACTGTGAAGGGACAGAGTCCTGCCTGTGGGATTGTGCTCAGGTGACTTTGGGCAATCCAACCTGTTCAACCAGAGATGCAGCCACTGTTATTTGCTCAGGTAAGTCAGGAGTGGCCTTTTATGGGTAGTGCAACTTCAGACAAAAGCAGTGTTGTTGATCTCTCTCTGCCAAGTAAGTTTGGTATGTCAGCCTGTCTTTAATGCTCTTTCCTTCCCCCCTCCCCCCCAACCTTTGTTTCAGCATACATACTTCATTTAGTAGAGGGATTCACATTGTTTAGATGTGCCTGACTCCTCACAGGATCTAGTCTTTGAGCTGGGGAAGCCTTTGCCACTTCCCATTGCAGACTATTGTGTACATGAAAGCAAACAAAGCTTTAACAGAGGCTGTCTCCTTAACCAGTGGTGAGAACTATTTTTTTACCAACACAGAAATTTGTCTTCCATCTCTCTCCTGCATGTTATTTCTACTGCAGTAAGAGCAGTAAATGTTATTCAACACATTTTACAACTCTCTTGAGCCCAGGTCTTGCTGAATCACTCAGACTCTCAGGTGGTGAGAGCCGCTGTGATGGGCGAGTTGAGATCTCTCTCCATGGCATGTGGAGCAGAGTCCTGGATGATGACTGGGACATTAAGGATGCTCATGTGGTATGCAGACAGCTCCAGTGTGGAAATGCCGAGAAAGCCTATTACCTTCCAAGGTCCAAGCGAGGTATGGGTCTTGTGGGCTTAAGAAGTGTCCAGTGTGCTGGAAATGAGACTCAGCTGATGCTCTGTAAGACCTCCCATTCTCCAACAGTGCCAGTGGGAGTTGCTGAAGATGTTGGTGTGATTTGCTCAGGTGAGTTACTGTGCAAAAGGAAAAGAATGCTTCCTGGGTTGCCTCTAGCCCACCTTGTGCTGTGGTCTTGCCAGACGTTAAGTAGGCATGGGTCTGAGCTTGCGATACCCACCTGCTTGTATACTCTAAGGGATAAATGATAGTTAAGGAAGCAAATGTAATTTAGGTAATTTATCTCAAAGAATCAAAAAGAAATAATAGAATACAGAAGTCATAAGAACACTAATTTGGCCATGACTGCCACACATTCTGACTGCCACTTGGGAATTAAATAGGTTTTATTTTGTGACATTTCTATATTTATAGATACCTGTGCAGCCTTTCTAAAGCAAATTAGAACTGTTTCTACTCTTCTCTTATTTTGTAATCCATCTGTAACAGAAACTGTCTCTGTCTCTGTCTAACTAAATGAGTTTAGACAGGAAACAGCTTCTCAGGCTTTCTAAGATAAGGTGATCTCCACATATACTATGACTAGACACTCCTTGTTTGCAGCATCTCACAGGAATTATTCAAACATTTACCTGATGCAGGTGTAGGCCTTTCTGTTTATGTGGTTTTAGCATCACAGGAGTTCTGCCCAAGAAACTGTAACAGAAGAGCTGTAATACAACAAGAACACGATGCCTTAAAAGTGCTTTAAACATACAGCCATTGCGCTGACCTGTGCATTATCATTATATTGCATGTTGACAGCTGGGTTTTCTTCCTGCAGGTAGCAGACAGATCAGGCTGGTGAATGGAACAAAGCGCTGTGCTGGGAGAGTAGAGCTTTATCATAATGGCATCTGGGGCACCATCTGCGATGATAAATGGGATCTATCAGATGCTAATGTTGTTTGCAAACAGCTGGGATGTGGACATGCCATCAAGGCATTTGCCTCTGCTCATTATGGCGAAGGCTCTGGACAGATCTGGCTGGATGATGTGAACTGCACTGGGGCTGAATCTGATCTCTGGGCATGTCCCTCTAGGGCATGGGGCCAGCACAACTGCCAGCACAAGGAGGATGCTGGAGTCCTGTGCTCAGGTGTGTTCAGGGAATAATTTTCTGAGCCTGTGGGTTGAAAGGGGAGGGTTACATGAAGGGAAAGCGGAGAATAGCGGAGACTTGTTTGGACAGCCTCTTGCTCTCTCTTGACTACAAGCATAGTTGGTCAGCTCATCCCCTTGGTCCCACCAAGATGCAAAGGGTTTACAGAAGTCTTTATTTTGTGTTAACAATCACACACAAAAAGTGTGTGGTGGGGTGGGATATTTGGGGGATAAATCAGAGGGTTTCCAGCAAGGGGCTGTGCATGTTCCTTGTGCAGGTGGTCATCCACTGCCACATACCCGTTACAGTCAGTTACAGCTGGCTCTGAAACCGATGGAAACAACCCATTGTGCACCAAAGCATCAACCAATCAGAGGAGCATATGGTGGATCTGCTCTACATATTTAAGACAAGAGTGGCAGCTGCAAGAGAGAGGAGAAATGAAGGAGAAGTAGAAAAAGACACTGCTGGGGACATAGCTGGAGACATGGTTTCCATGCCAGAGGAGTTATGTGTCTGAGAGGGCTGTGGCCTGTGGATAAGCCACATTGGAACAGATACACTCCTGAAGGGACTGCAGCCTGTGAAGCATCCATGCTAGAGCAGAGGAAAATGAATAAGAAGCAAGGAGCAGCAGAAAAAAACCACAACGTCCTGCACTGCCACCTTCACTGAAGGAATTGGGAGGGAAAACAAAGGAAGTTAGCACTAATGGAGTCGATCAAAGGTGTTTCCCTCAGTGTTTGTTTCATTGTTAATGTTTTCTTTTTTTTTCCTCATTACCCAAAGCAATAATTAAGATTATGTTAAGTGCAAAAATTAAAATTAAGTTTCCCAAGCGGAAACTGTTTTGCCCATAATAGCAGACAGTAAACATGGGAGACACTCTGGCAACACTAGTACCTGGCATGCCTTGAGACTGGAATAATTGTAGTGACTTCAAAGCTCCAGAGAAGGCTTGATTCTGATACTGGAAATCTGTCATGGTGTGGTGTAAGTGGTACACCCATTGTTGTGGGGGGTGGGGGGGTCAGAGTAGAGGGGGAAGGGTATGAACGATGTGTAAACAGGTGGGAAATAGAGGGTGTGGCAGACCCTGTTGAAGGGGAAAGTGTTTGGGAAGAACTCCGGTAACCTGGAGCCTGGATATTTTTCTCTCCAAGAATATCAGCCCAGGAGATGCAAAGGGGTTATGTTGCCTAATGAACCACCAAGAGAGTGGTGCGTTGCTTTGCTTTGGGCTACACCAGAGCCTACCATGTGCTCACAGCAGGGCTTCAGGAGGCACTGGGACAGCTTAGCAGAGCTGGGCAATCTGGTTGACGGTCTCAGTCAGAGTAAAAAGGTCTGGTAAAAGTGGTGTTAACTAGCGCTCAGTACAAAAGGGAGGATTCTGATCAGAAGTCAGCAGCTAGTAGCACTGAAATGGTCAAACTGCAAGTTCAGGCTGCTTGTGGGAGCAGTCAGAGCTTAAATTGACTGAACTGGAGACCTTGGGAGGCGAAACTAGGGACTCATGATGAATTAAAAAATGAATCCTTTCAGGCAGCCCTAGTTACATTAATTAAGGACCCCCACAGAAAAGGGTATGCTGCTCCCCAGACTGTGACCACTCAATGTGTCTTTGAGTGTGAATGAATAGAGAAATGTGAAGAAACTTAGTCTCTGCTCTGCAGTGGCTATGGCATTGCTGGGACACCAGCGCAGATAAGATACAGCTGAAAGCTTGAGACAGCAGGACTTTGGGGAGTTTGGGCATAAGCCACTTGTAAACACTGTCCTGAACAATGTAGGAGGGCTCTGGGATCAGTTTATGGAGAGATATGTTGAGCAGTGCCTAATTGCACTGATCCTACAAGCAAAATACCCCTTTGAAAGGACTGGGAAGAAGGGGATAATCAACTGCAGTTTCTTGGACTGCTGGAGTGTGGTTACAGGCAAAGGGAGAGGGACCCTGAAAAGCTTGTGATCACTATTGCTAGGGCTTGAAATCTCCAATATCTAGGCACAGTTACTAATGCCTCTCTGGTACCATCTGGTGGGATGCCCAGATGATCAAGGAGTGACCTATGTATACCATTCTGGAGTGAGGATGCCAGAAGAAGAGTGCACGCTAACAGCATGCATGAGGATAATACCGAGGATCCACCAGTATGGTTAACTCAGCAAAAACATGAAGAGACAATGAGAATTCTGCATGTCCCCCTCCTACACACTGGGACTTTAGGATGTATCTGAAGGAAAAAGGAGATAATATGAGAGACTGGGAAAAAAAACCTTCATAGACCTAGCATTGTGAGCACAGGAGAGAGGTGAGATCTTATTTAAATTATTCCCTTCTGCTGCTTCCACTTCTGGACCACATGCCACTCTGACAACTGATTTGAACTTACTGCATCAGGGGGGTTCTCCCCTGGCCTGACAGTGGATGAAGCTAACCAAATTAATTAGAATGTCCAGACAAGGTGGCCAGGCACCCTTGTCTCAACAATGTTGTGCCCTACTAGGGCATACAGTGGCGCTCAGTGCACCTTCTTGTCCTCTCTGTGCAGCAGTGATAAACAAATAGTTCTTGGAGTAATTGGAGCATAAATATGCCCAGGTCTGGAGGAAGGGAACCTAAGCTTGAATAGATGGGTTTGGTACACCTTACTTGTGGCCACTGACCCTACTGCCCCTGTCATTCTTGGCACTGACTATCTTGACCACTCAAGATGGATGGATGTGGCAGGAAGGCTTTGGGCTTTTTGGAACAGGCAGTGTGGCTTGCACAGGTGAGAACCAGCTATGGGACTCCCCAGAACTCTCTAATGACCCAAGCTGAATTTGCTTAAATAGACCCAGGTGTCAGTCCCTTGGCAATCTAAGAAATTTGCTGAAAGCAGCATCAAATTGAACAAGGAGCCACTGATGAAATCCAAAAAATAATTGTTTTCCTGGAAAAACAAGGATTGGTCTTAAACACACAGTCACCTTACAACAGTCCTGTTTGACCTGTGTGGAGGTCTGCTGGAGAATAATGGTTTACAATAGCCTTCAGAGCTCTGAATGAAGTCACACCTCTGTTAGCTGTTACAGTTCCAGACACATTGCAGCTCTTGTATGAGCTAGAAGCTAAAGAATACATCTGATATGCTATAACTGATATTGTAGGGTTTTTTTAATTCCACTGGTCAAAGAAGCAAGACTCAGTTTGCCTTCACCTGGAGTGGTGTGCAGTACACCTGGAACCAGTTGTCCCAAGGGCAGAAACACTCTTTGTATCTGCCATGGCATCATCCACAAAAACTTAAAGCAACAGAATGCCAAAGAACTTTTCCTCTACCTTGATGAAATACTGATTGAAGGAACAACTCCAGAAGTACTAAGTAAAGGGCTATAGGAAATCATTACCTACCTAAGTGCTGGATTTGCCATTAAGCACTCCAAAGTAAAAAGGTCCCCTCAAGAAATACAGGTTTTAGGCATTTAAAATGGATGGAGATATATACCAGCTGACCAAATTTCTTGGATAAGCACCATGGATCTCCATGCAATAAACAAGAACCCAGGCCTCCTTGGGCATTACTGGATTTTCATGTACACACATCCCTCGTTACAGCCAATTGACCCAAACCACATACCAAGTGACCTGAAATAAGTGTCATTTTTAGTGTGAAGAGGAACACCAGCAAGATTTGGAGCTGATCAGCAGAAGATAGTCCATACCATGGCATTAGGACTGACATGGGTAGGTAGCAATATAAAAAAATTGTTATATACACATGCAGGAAAGAAAAGCATCAAATGGAGTTTGTGGCAATAAACATCTCAAGAGATGAGAGACACTGTTGGAACTCTGGAGTCAGAGCCACAAAGGAGCAGAAAATAACTACTCCCTTCTAGAACAAGAAGTCCTAGCTGCATACGCAGAGGGTGTCTGAGTGCCACTGAAATGAGTGCAGAGCAGTCACTCTGGTTATGCCCTAGACTAGCTGTCCTGAATTTTATGTTCAAGGATTCAAGACTACTGAGCAAAGAGCAACCACAACTACCCGGCAAAAAAGGCTACTGGCCTTTTGCCAATCTGCACATATTGGTTCAAGCTCCAGACCAGGATTAGTTGAATTTACTAAGTCAACGGCCAGCAAATCAATAGTATGAGGAAGACAAAACACATTTGGCTGTCAAAGCCCTAGCATATTCACTGCATATTCACTGGAATGGGTTGCCCAGGGAGTTGTGGGGGCCCAATCCCTGGAAGTGTTCAAGGTCAGGTTGGATGAGGCTTTGAGCAATGTGGTCTAGTGGGAGGTGTCCTTGCCCATGGCAACGGAGTTGAAACTAGATGATCTTTAAGGTCTCTTCCAACCTAAACCATTCTATGATATGATGAATTAAGTACTGAAAATAAACAACAGAGTTTGTTCATTGATGAATCCTGCAAAAGCACAGCAGGAAACAGGAGGCGGAAATCCTTGGAACCTCTCTACAGGAGAAGCTACCATCTGGAAGGAGACTTGAAGAAGTTTGAAAGGCCTTGAAAATAGCCTTTGAACATACTCAGGAGCATCAACAGACCCACGTATACAGATTCCTGGATGGTGAATAATGTAGTTAGGAAATCACTTAAAGATGAAATTGTGGTAACTGGCAGCAGTGAGGAAAACCATTTTGAGCAGAAGTATGGAAAGTAGTACAACAGCTGCTTGAAGAAAGACCTACTTAGTATGTCATGCTAATAATGCATATATCCCAAATTCAAAGGCAACTCAAGAAAAGAAACACAGCAACCAAGCTGAACAGCTGGCTCAACCTGTCAGTACAGATTTGGGATGGAAGCATAAAGGACAACTATTTTTAGATAGATAAACCTATGAAACTGCTGAGTGGGCTGTAAGGGGTCAATGACAGAGAAGGCTGCTTAGGCTTATCTTGGGAGGATATAATGCAAGCAAGTAGGCTGTGTGATGTCTGTGGAATAACACAATATACAGTGTGAATGATGAAACAGTATGCACATTGAAAGAAATTAATGTTTGGAGATGCCTGGCAAGTGGATTATATAGACCAACCCCTTCCTCCCCAGCACCACTAGCAGACGCTATGCTCTCATAGTGGTAGAGCATCACAAGGGCGGCTAAAAGCTTTCCCCACTCAGACAGCAAGTACCGGTAGCACCCTAGAAGGAATAAACAAACATATCTTTTGGCACCATGGAATGCTGCTTAGGCAGGAGTCAGACAATGTAAGTCATTACAAGAATATAACCATTCAAGAATGAGTAGAGTGGGTACATCGCCAGGTAGCTGGAAAAGTAGAGCTGTGCAATGGTTTACTTAAACCCATGCTAAAAGCACTAGGGAAAGGCTCTATCAGGGGATGTATAACATCCTCACCTTCCTCACCTCCAGGAAGCTGTGTGGCTATCTAACCTAGAGCCAGGAATTTGTCATAGCAGCCCAAAAGAAAACCTGAGCTCAACTGGGTGATAAAGGATCTGCCAGCCCTGAGAATGGTTGGACTGGGAAGCCTGCCACAGTTGAAATCCTTAAGAAAGTGCCCTCTATTGTTTGAAGAGCAGAGTTTACTCACTGCTTGGTCTTTGGAAAAAGAATGAAATGTGTGCCTTTACATCAAGTAAATAGAAGAGAGTAACCTTACTTTACCTCATAAACTGCATTCTTGTTCATGTGTTTTGCAGGCACAAGGTCTGAATTTTGTAATAGATACATGTTGAGATTGGTATGATGCTAACTCCCTATAACGTGGTTCCCAGAACGAGAGGTAGCATTTTATTGACTATATGTGCACGTTGTTACAATGTCAATACCTATTGTCTGGGACTAAGGGTAGAGTTTATAGTGCATGTATGTTCAAACACTTCTCTTAAATAGGTGTTTCACAGAGATGATTGGTGAAATGTATTGGCTGTAACTGGCAGGATTTCAGTCACCAGAGGCTGCAGGGGTGCCCTGTGCTTCTGCTTCAGCCACTCCAGCTGGCTCTGAAATTATTGTAAGCAAGTCATTGCACACCAAAACTTCAACAAATCAGATGAGCGCATGGCACCTATGCTTCAACATACCACAGAAATATGCCTGCAACTGTGGGATGTAGCCATCACTGTTGTTTGTTTATGTAGACGCTGGTGAATGCTAGCTAACCAGAGAGGATCACTGTACAATTTTTGATTTTAAGTGTTTGCCACTTTTGTAGTGGCTTCCTCTGGCACTTTCTCATTCAGAGTGATGAACAGGATTGTTAGCAGATTCTGGATTTCACTCATCACAGCCAAGTTCCTAGCAGAGTGAGGCCCCTCTAATTCCATTTTTATGTATGTCTTCACTTCTAGAGTTCCTGGCTCTGAGGCTGGTGAATGGCAATGACTGTGCTGGGCGCCTAGAAGTTTTCTACAACGGGACATGGGGGAGTATTTGCTCCAATCGTATGTCTCAACTCACTGCAATAACTGTGTGCAAACACCTGAACTGTGGAGATGGTGGGGAAATCGCAACAGACTTCAAATATGGCAGAGGTTCTGGGCCCACATGGCTGGACCACATTGAGTGTACTGAGCAACACAGCTCTCTCTGGCAATGTCAGTCAGACCCCTGGGATCCTCAGTCATGTGATAACAGAGCAGAAGAGACGCATATTTCTTGCACTGGTAATTAGAAATGCATCTGTACAGGACTACCCAGACATAGACATAGACCTATGCATGCATATATGGACATTGTAGTAATTACCTCATGTTCATTTATTATCTGGTATATATTATTTCTAGTCTCATGCAAATGGCAGAAACATTTCCTTTGTCTACATCCTTGATGTAAATGAGCAAATTAAAATTACATGAGTGTCAACAAGTGCAGTTATCCAGTGGAAATACCAAGGAAGTCCCTGATAGGATGGTGCCATTGCATATTTTTAAAGCAAAAATCTATGATACGTGGTCAGATCTGAGTTAGGCTCAGACTTCTCAAGAAGTCTAGAGGCACGTATGTGTTTCTGCATGTATGGAGGCATATCAGTGCATATGTACATGTACACACGTGCATGCACATAGCCGTGGACAAGGGTATGAATTAGTTCCGTTCTAAAGGTCCACTTCTAATGCCTGGTCTTATGACAGTATTTCATACCTGTGGGTTCCCACTATAATATAAATGAATTCTAGATGACTTTCAGATCTCCTGAAAGGGATTGCAGCTGCCTTACACAAGAGGAAAGAAAGTACAGTCATCAGAAAGATTATTTAATTCACAGCAACAGCCAAACAGTGATCCACCAAGTACTAAATAGGCCATATATGTATTATAGGAAAAAAATTACTTGATTAATTTTCAGGCATTTTATACACCCTCATTCTTTTCAGAGAATAATCAATTTACTTCAATATTTAAATTCTGCAGGAAGAAAAGAGGCAACATCTCCAGCCACATTTTCTGAATGTCCAAACTCTACAAGTTGTTCAGGTACCTCTACCTCTTTGTTTCTCCCTATTGATCCCTACAGACCTTCCTGTGGTTTCCGCAATACAGAAGGTTTCTGTTTTGCAGACAGGGAGAAGTTACGAGTCATAGGAGGAGAGGATGGATGTTCAGGCAGAGTGGAGATTTGGCACCAAAGTTCTTGGGGAACAGTCTGTGATGATTCCTGGGACGTGGCAGATGCTAATGTTGTATGTAGGCAGCTGGGTTGTGGATCTGCTGTGTCTGCTCTGAGTGAAGCTGCCTTTGGGGAAGGGACTGGTCCCATCTGGTTGGAGAAGGTACACTGTAAAGGAACAGAGCTGTCTCTTTGGGACTGTCCTGCCAAGCCCTTGCTCAGCAAAAACTGTGATCATAAGGAAGATGCTGCTGTGAATTGTTCTGGTTAGTGACTGATCCTTTGGTTCATTACACAGATCTGGGAAGGAGGTGGACAGAGGAACATTATGTGTGCTGTACAGCTCAGTGACTAGCCCCTTCATAATTTTGACTGCAGGAACCTCACAAGTGATGTGGAGATGTTCTCCCTATTTTTCACACTTGCCTCTTCCTTAATCTGGACTTGCCTTCCTTTTGCAGGTACGACAGAAACAACAACATCACCCACCAGAGCAGGTAAAACATTCCTTCTTCCCCCTTTCTTTCTCCCATCAAATCAGGATTTAATGTTCCCAATACTGCATAGCAGGTAAATCAGCAGTATATTCCAGCTCATCAGAAAGCATCTTCCGCAGCCTTTTGTAAAGAGGAACCAAGTGGCACTATCCCCAGATGCTGAATTCTGGCTGCTTGAGCAAGACCCACAATGGGGCAGCTGGTAACCTGCCTCACCCTGCTAGCACGGGCACAGGAGGAGGCTACAGAGGAGCAGCTCTTTCGGTCACCTGATTCTCTACCTGTTCCATTCAGATCCTCCCCGCCGCCCTGCAACAGCCAGTAAGAGAATTTCAATGCCTGTCATCCTCTGCATTATCCTGGGGGCCCTTCTCTGCCTGGTCCTTGCCATTCTTGCTGGACAGATCCGAAGTGCCAGAGCACAGCAGAGAGGTGGGTCCCTCAGGACTGGTATGAAAGGCCTCCTTGACATGGCTGGCGAGTGTTTAGTTGGCTGGGGAGGCTGGGAGAATGGGTGACTGAGATGAATGGCATCTGCTGCCACACTGAGATTTTCACTTACCATCTGGCAGTGAAAGAGCCCAGTAGTGCTTATCCTCAGCCAGCACCTCTCAGTGACTTTCTGGGTACCAACCAGGCTATGTAGACCCATTTAGGTCACTTCTCCTTTTCATGACCCCAACCTGAGTATTAGCAGAGACTGTGTGAGTGATCATTACCTTTTACTTTCAGGCTCCAGACTATCCTATCACCCCTTCTCTGAGGCTGTCTATGAAGAGATCGACTATAACCTGATGAGGGAAAAGCAGAGCATGACTGGCCTCTCAGGTCTGTGTGTCTTGCTCTTGTCAAAGGAAAATAACTGAGGCTAATTCCTCCTGGTGGCCCAGCCTGCAATCTGATACTTTGCAGCTCCCAAATCTAGTGGGAAATGGAAAATTCCTAGATTTGAGGAGAGGGTCTTCCTGCCCACTGGACTCTGCCAATTCCTCTCCTAGGGACAATTCATTCTGTGCTGTCCCCACTGCAGACATAGAGCATAGATCAGTATAGGTCAAACAACCAAACAACCCCACCCCCACCCCCCAAAAAAAAAAGAAAAAAGGCTTTTGATGCAATTATTTAAAGCAGGAACAAATAAAGGAGTAATTCAGATCTCCTCCCGGCAGCCATGTGTCTCTGTAGGCTTCCTCCTGTCAACTGCTTTTCTCCCTTCGTGGCTTGCCTGCCCCATGAGATGTGTTATGGGGTCCGTAAGGAATTCTGTAAGCCCTTTACCTTGCAGGACTAACACTGACTGCCCAAGAATCTTCTTGAGTTGGGTGGTATTACTGTAGCCTATTTTTTTCCTCATGATGCAGTTTTAGTAGCTAAGGAGAGTTTTATCTGATATCACACTCTTTCTCATTTGCCTAGATTCTTATTCAGAGAGTTCAAAAACAAAGGCACAGTTTTATAATGGGGACAGCGATGAAGAAAATGGTCCTGGAGCAACTCAAGGTAATGGAAGATGGGTATCCTACAAAGAAAGAGACCCAAAATCAGGGTAGCTTTTAATTTCTAGTACATTATTGGTGATTAAACTTCTTTCTTACTGCAATTCATGTCCCCTACTGATGTTTTGATGTGAACCAAAAATTTCTGTTTAACTCTTGTGGTGGCAGCATGTCATACAATCTCATATACAAGTGCTAGTCTTCCGTATAAGAAGTTGAAAATAAATGTTTGCTGGTATTATTGCACTCTTCACAAGATCCAGTCACATGAGTCCAACAATTTGACAACTGTTTCTCCCAGAAGTTGCAACTGTAATAGCTTGTAAACTGTTGCTTAATTTCTGAGATAAATGGGGAGAATTAAGACAGAGGAAAAACACGGTCCGAAAAAGAATATTGGCATACCATCGGAGTTGATTAGGGAATTTTAATCTGAGTGATTTGAAGAAAATGCAGTTTGCCAGATGTGGGGTTTTTTTTAATTTGAAAAAGCTGAGGGAGAGCAAGTGTCTGGGGAATAATTTCATTTTCCTAGAGCTGATCCTAGCTCTTAGCTATTGCCTGGTCTCAGAGTTCAAGTGCCAAAGGCATGAGCAGTTTTGGACCTCAGCTGCCCATATCCCTAACTCTCTGCTGTGCTATGTCTTTAATTTTGTTTCTGTTGTTTTTCTTATATTAAGGTTTTTTTATTATTTAAACTAAAATCTATTCTTTTCCTTACTTGCTTTGAAATGCTCATCAAGAAGATAATTATTCCAAATAAGATGTCTTTTTCTTATTCAGATTGAATATTGAGTACTGGGTAAAAAGTGAAATAGGAGTGCTTTGACTGACTTTCAATTTTATATGTATTATTTGTATGTCCATGTGCATATGTATATACTATAAAACAGTGAAAACTAATATTCTCTGAGGGATGGCTTCCAGTTAAGTACAGACCACAGAGCTAGCTGTCCCTGAGGAATCAGAGAGCTGTTTACTCACAAAACTGAGTTTGATGAATGAATAAGGAATTGGCTGGATGGCCAGGTGCAGTCAAAGGCTCAATGTCCAAATGAACATCAGTAACAAGTGGTGTCCCTCAGGGGTCCCTACTGGGACCAGTCCTGCTCAATATCCTTATTAATGACATAGATAGTGGGATCGAGTGCACCCTCAGCAAGTTTGCAAATGACACCAAGCTGAGTGCTGCAGTTGATACACTTGAGGGAAGGGATGCCATCCACTGGGACCTTGAGAGGTTTGAGAAATGGACAAATATGAACCTCACCTCATTAATTTCAACAAGGCCAAGTGCAAGGTCCTGCACCTGGGTTGGGGCAATCCCCAGGATCAGTACAGACTGGAGGATGAAGGGATTGAGAGCAGCCCTGCTGAGAAGGACTTGGGGATACTGGTGGATAACAAATTGGACACAAGCCGACAATGTGCACTTGCAGCCCACAAAGCAAATCATATCCTGGGCCAGCAGGTCGTGGCCAGCAGTGTGGCCAGCAGGTCAAGGGAGGTGATTCTGCCCCTCTACTCTGCTCTTGTGAGACCTCACCTGGAGCACTGCATCCAGCTCTGGAGTCCTCAGTACAGGAAAGACATGGATCTGTTGGAGCAGGTCCAGGGGAGAGCTACAATAATGATCAGAGGCCTGGAGTACCTCTCCTGTGAAGACAGGCTGAGAGAGTTGGGGTTGTTCAGCCTGGAGAAGAGACGCAGAACTGCAGATATTTTTCTCCAAAGGCTTGGTCTAAGTGTGTAGCCACATGCCCATAGGTGTCCTGGTTTCATCTGGGATAGAGTTAGTTTTCTTCCTAGTAGCTGCTATGGTTTGGATTTAGTATGAGAAGAATGTTGATAACACATATTGTTTTAGATGTTGCTAAGTAATGTTTACATTAGTCAAGGACTTCTTCAGCTTCCCATAGAAGCTGAGAGGGAGCATATGCAAAGGAGTATTCCGTACCATAGACATCATACTCAGTACATAAATGGGGGTTGGCCAGGGGGCAGGAATCTGTGATCAGTGCTCAGGATAGGCTGGGCAACCGATCATCAGTGGTGAGAGTGACTTGTGTTGTATCACTTTATTGTGTATATTTTTTTACCATTATTATTATTGTTATTTTCCTCTTCTGTTGCTGTTCTATTAAACTGTCTTTATCTCAACCCATGAGTTTTTTTCCCTTTCTCCTCCTTTTCTCCCTCTTCTCCCTACCCTATGGGGTGTGGGGAGAGTGGGGGAGTGTGTGAGTGGCTGTGTGGTCCTGGTTGCTGGCTGGGGTTAAACCATGACAATAAGCAAATGGCCAAGGGTAGCTACTTAGCTAGACCATTTCAGAGAAATTTAACAGAAGGTGGTTAAAGTAATGAAAAGACAAGGAAGCAGGTGCTACACAGAGATAAACAAGGAATAATTTGTCATTGTGCAATTATGAAATGCTCTGGGGAATCGTAGTCTGAAATAAAGCCTGTCACTAACTGCCTCTTTCTCCAGATCTCCTTCCCCCTCCTGTCCCTCTTCCACGTTGATCTTTGCTTCTACTTGTTACAGCAATGTATAACAATTATTGGAGCTATATCATTGTTGTCTGGAATACCTTAGAGTCCTCAGGAGGACTTGGTTTATAATTGTTCATTATCATCATGATAATGTCAGTATTACAGGCCCTTATCACTGGATCATCACCTACTGCTTTGTCTAGTGGAAGATCTCTTCCTATTATAGTTAATACCTGTACTGTTCCAGATGTCTCTCCACTGCCTGGAAATGCGCTGCAAGATGGTTATGATGATGTGACAGAAGCTCCTGGACCTAAAGATGCTTCTCTTTCCGGGCAGAATGAACAGGACATCATTGGGATCCCTGAAGAAAGTGACAGAAACAAGGATTCACAGACAGGTGAGGCCAGAAGAGCAGTGCTGTTAGTTTTCATAATCTGTAGTTACTGTACTGAACTCAAGGAAAATCAAGGTGGAGAGTACCTGAAGGGATCATCTAGGTTTTATCTAACTACTGTCAGGAAGGAACACTACTTACCTACACAAAAAGTGTAGGTTAGATGTTTGTTATTCTATTCTTACAGCCATTCAGTAGCAGTGTTTCCACAACCTCTGCAGGTAATCTATAGGCCATACTGTGTTTTCCTTACAGCTATAAAATTCTTGCTTGTGGCCTAACCTAAGTTTTCACTGCTGCAAATTAAAATTGTTACTTCTTATTACAATGACTGTGGGAATAGAGGAGTTGCATTCATCTTTGTAACAGCCTTTTAAGTACTTGAAGACTGTTAACATATCTCCCCTCAGTTCTGTTTTGTATTTTGTTTCTCTAGACTGCAGCAACCTAAATTAGTCAATTTTCTACTTAGATCTTGTTGACTAGACCTCTGCTCATTCTGTATGTCTCCACTCAGGCTGTGTCAGTAGGTCCGTATCATTCAAAAAGTGTTTCAAACCCAAAATTTTACAGTATTTCTGTACAGCATAGTACTATGACCTTACTAGTGTCAGGTAGAGCAGAAGGACCACTTCATATCCTGTAACACAACAGGATAGCCTCTGTTTATGCACACTAGTGTGATGTTTCCCTTTTTTGCAACAGCATGACGCTCCTGAGAGTGGTGAATGTCTGGCCTGATGCAACTTCAAATCCTGCTCTGTAAAATACTACATACCATTAGACACCGATCTTTCTAATTATGCAGTTGATTGTTTCTCTCTTCATATGTAGTCTCGTAAGTGTCCTTATTAAATTTCATTCTATGTTCATGAAAAGTTTGCCAGGTTCATTTGAATTATAGTATAGTATGGTATCACCTAGAAAACGTAATAAGAACATATGTGTTTCATCTTAAGACTTAATAAAAATACATAGTTGTATCTACAGCTGTCAAAGAATCTTACCTAGTACAGTGAGCTACACTAAGAATACCACTTTTGACTGAATTTGTACCCAGTCTTCAGAGGTTTGAGTTAAACCATATTTCTCTAGTTTACTTATAAAAATACCTTGTGACTGAGTGACAATTTGCTCTGTTCCCTTATAAAAGCACTTTTAGGTAATCAAAAAGAAAAATCAGATTTATCTGGTGTGATTTATTTTCGAGAAATCCATGTTATCTGTTATCTACCTGCTTTTTTTGTTCTGTCTCCTTAAAAGTAATTTATTTGTTCTCACAACTTTCTGAAGTTGAACTTTCTTTAACTCCTAATCTTATTTCTTCTCCCACACACTATCTTAAAAATAAGCATGTGTTATTCATGTTTTCCCTGTCCTTCAGAGCCTGTGCTCTGTGAGTCTTTAAAGACAGTAGATAGTGCGTGGAGGATGGATTCAGCTAGGTTTTTATCCTAGCACTAAATTTTATCAGGCCCATCTAATTCAAAGAGAATTAACAAAAAAAGTATTTAAGATAGAATTTTCTTCCTATGTGCACTTAATATAACTGTGGAACACCTGATCAGTGGATGAACTCCACCTTTTGGGGTAGTGATAAATATATTTGACAGACTGAAGACATGAAAAAATAATCAAAATATTTTAGGATTCAAAGTGATTAGAGACTTTTTTTTACAAGCCCATGATTATATTCATTTTAATATTATGTATAAAGTTGTATACATTTCTACCTTACTTAAATGAATTCTCAGTGTCTTCGTGACCCTCACTTGCTGTTGACTTCATACAAAGCTGCTCTTTTAATACTTGACAGACTTTGCTGTTTGCAAAAACTGTATAGTTAAGGTATATTCATCTCTCTCATCTGTTGTTTGTCTTCTGAAAATTAGAAGATACTAGAGGTTGCTAAATCTGGTAGTCTGATGGAGGTTCCATGTCCCTAGGTACAGCCAGTAGTGAGGTTGAGCATATGTAGGCATGCACACATAATACATACATGCAGATACACAAGGCTAGCTTGTAGAGCCAACACAGACAGAAAACATAGCACTCAAGCACAAGCAGCACCAATAGCTTCATCCTGTTCACCTCTCTGGATGACCAGAATGAAAGCCTATTGGTGGAAATAACCCCTATTTTAAAAAGGGAAAAAAGGAAGACCCGGGGAACTACAGACCAGTCAGTCTCACCTCTGTGCCTGGCAAGATCATGGAGCAGATCCTCCTGGAAACTCTGCTAAGGCACATGGAAAATAAGGAGGTGATTGATGGCAGCCAGCATGGCTTCACTATGGGCAAATCGTGCCTTCTGTGATGGGGTTCCAGCATTGGTGGATAGGGAAAGAGCAACTGACATCATCTATCTGGACTTGTGCAAAGCATTTGACACTGTCTTACACGACATCCTTGTTCGTAAATTGGAGTGACATGGATTTGACGGATGGACCACTCGATGGATAAGGAATTGGCTGGATGGTCACACTCAAAGAGCTGCAGTCAATGGCTCAATGTCCAAGTGGAGACCAGTGACGAGTGGTTTTCCTCAGGGGTTAGTATTGGAACCGGTGCTGTCTAGCATCTTTATCAGCGACATGGACAGTGGGACTGAGTGCACCCTCAGCAAGTTTGCCAAAGACACCAAGCTGTGTGGTGTGGTCAACATGTTGGAGGGAAGGGATGCCATCCAGAGGGACCGAGACAGGCTTGAGAGATGGGCCTGTGCCAACCTCATGAAGTTCAATAAGGCCAAGTGCAAGGTCCTGCATATGGGTTGGGGCAATCCCAAGCACAAATACAGGCTGGGGGGAGAACAGATTGAGAGCAGCCCTTGTTGGCTGATGACAGGCTCAGCACGACCCAGCAATGTGCGCTCACAGCCCAGAAAGCCAACCGCATCCTGGGCTGCATCAAGAGGAGCATGGCCAGCAGGTCAAGGGAGGTGATCCTGCCCGTCTACTCCACTCTTGTGAGATCCCACCTGGAGTACTACATCCAGCTCTGGAGCCCGCAACATAAGAAGGACATGGACCTGTTGGAGCAAGTCCAGAGGAGGGCCACGAAGATGATCAGAGGGCTGGAGCACCTCTCCCGTGAAGACAGGCTGAGGGAGTTCAGGTTGTTCAGCCTGGAGAAGGCTCTGGGGAGGCCTTATACCAGCATTCCATTACTTAAAGGGGAGGCACTCTTTATCAGGGAGTATAGCAATAGGACAAGGGGTAACAGTTTCAAACTGAAAGAGGGTAGATTTAGATATTAGGAAGAAATTCTTTACTCTGAGGGTGGTGAGACACTGGAACAGGTTGCCCAGAGAAGCTGTGGATGCTCCATCCCTGGAATTGTTCAAGGCCAGGCTGGATGAGGCTTTGAGTAACCTGGTCTAGTGGAAGGTGTCCCTTCTCAGGGCAGGGGAGTTGGAACTAGATGACCTTTAAGGTCCCTTCCAACCCAAACCATTCTATGATAAGACAGGGCAGATGTTGCTGATCAGATGCAGGGCATGGTCAAACACATATACTGACCAGCACCCTGTTTACATGCCACCAGCCCCTTTTATCCCCTTATCATTCTATTTTCTCATGTTTGTTCCTCCCCAAACTACGCTGACACTCCGTTTTTGTGCTTTTGTTTCCTTCTCTAAGCAGCCCATAGTAAGTTGTCTACAATCCCAAGATGTTTTACCCCTGTATCTCATAATAGGTCTCCTACCTTTGTGGGCAACAACATGCCTCAGTCAGTAAGATGGGTTACATCCTCTTAATGGGTTTCAAACACAGACAATGGGCTCAGTACCTTCCTGTGAGGAGCCAGATCAGGGCACACTTGTGGGATGGACAAGGACAAATCTACTAAATTTGCAATGTGTCAGATAACACTTGAGGCAGTAAAATGGAGTTGGGTTATTTAGGGATTTTGAAGAACTGCCTTTATGAGAAGTGTTTGAAGTTACATCAGTAACCTGTTTTCCAGGAACAGTAAGCCTGATCCTTGCATATGTGTACATGTAGCAGGAGGCAGGATGAGACAAGCATTTCTCAGGGCTTTCACAGCCATGCATATCTATGGTTCTAATTTCTGGAGAAGACAACAGACAGCCCATGCTGCCAGCTGCATAATCATGTACAGGTAATACATGCAGGATGTACATTTATCTGAGTGTTCTTCATGTTTTCAGACCGGAGTCCTAACGTGTCAGGAAACAGGAACTCTGAGGCTGAGAGACATTCATCCCCTGCTCTTGAAGATACAGGCTATGATGACATTGAAGAGCTGGGACACTGACAGACACTGCTGAGCTGTACTGACCACTTTTGGAAATAACATCTCTGTTCATAAAATGCTAATCGGATACTAGTAGAACCAGAACAATCTGCATTTAGGATTTAGTCTACCTAAGTTTGGTTTATTTTCAGCATGATTGTTAAGAAAATCTTTCTAATTTCCCTTATAGTTTCTTATTGCCAAGACTGTGTGGGCACTTTTGCTTTTTATTTATAAATATTTTCATTGTTTTGGGTTTTTTTTCTACTGAGTTAGTTTTTCAACTCACGATATTTTCTTATTAGAAACTCTTCTCAAATTTATGCTTCTCCTCTCAGATACACAAGGCAGCTTTCTGGAGATTATTAGGAATGGAGGCTGAACTGCAAGAAAATAATCAAAGTTCTGTTTCATCTTTTGGATATTCTTGCTTGTCACACAGAATGTGAGGACTAGAATTAATTTTCTACGTAGTGCTTTCTGAAATGAGAAACTCAGCAAGAGGTTATTCTTGTCCTCACTTTAGATGCAGGTCTGTCATTTGAATTACATAGAAGTGAATCACACATTTGATTGGAGGGCAAAGCTACTCTTCTCTTTTCTCCCTCTATACCATCATGACTTATTGTCTCCCACAGTCATACCAATTACACAGTAAGAGAAAGGTTAATTTCTTTCCACAAATGGCAAGTGGTGGTCATACCTATAGGTGTCTGACATATCATTTCTTTTAATCATATGAAGGCAGACTGAAAAAGTCAGCATTTTGATGGAATAGAACGTATTGTTGTCTTGTTACCTAATGAAACTTCGTTCAGGTCTTGAAACAAAAAGCCTCCCTTGCATTCTGTCATCTGTCTTGGCCTCCATTTATCCCTCAGCATCTGAGCCCTACCCTCCTAGTAGGCACTCCCTCTCTGCCCAAGAAAGCTGCTAATTTATTCAAGAATGTGAAGGAATTTTTTTATGAATCTTATTCAGATCAACTAAGTATCTCAAAAGAAAAAGGTCTGAAACTTCAACATATGATTTTTTGGATCAAAGGACAAACGTAGTGAAAATGCAGGCTGTTGATAATTTCCTAGAGCATGCTGGTGTAATGATGTGTCTAGAAGAAATACCTGTGAGAGTCACCATAATCTAGATGAGACTCTCATTCTACATAAAACCA
This sequence comes from Burhinus oedicnemus, assembly GCA_008921705.1. NCBI lineage: Eukaryota > Metazoa > Chordata > Aves > Charadriiformes > Burhinidae > Burhinus > Burhinus oedicnemus. The sequence continues at coordinate 407,713 of VFFE01007655.1, forward strand.
ACTAGCCATCATGATACGTAAAGAAATGCAAGTTTGTTCCAAACAGCTGAGAAGATGCACAGACAAGCAAATCCTTTCCCAAACAATCTCACTAACCTCATTAGCCCAGCGTCAGGACACCCTACAATCCTCTGCCAAGGACTGAGGCAGAAGAGGTTGCACTGAAATGAACCAAATACTTCTTTGTATTCAGTGAGTATCCTGGCAAATCTACATTTCCCTGGATGTCCCCCTCTCAGCACTGGATGGAGCTTCCTGTGGAATATAGTGAGAGCACAGGAGTACTGTCTACTGCTATGATTCTGTGATACATAGGATGTTTCTATCTGTGTAATTTTGTCCTTTCTTAGCTAGATTGGAAGTAGTGAGGAGGAAATTCAAAAGCAAAGACAAGTCTGGCAAAGACAAGGCACTTTCTTAAAAGAGTCCTAAGAGAAAGCAACTACCTTGACATCTAGATCCAGGCAAGAGTGGTTTACTTCTTCCCTGGTTAAACCTAGGATCACAGGAGGACAGAAAGCCATCGCAGCAGCCAAGTCTTTGAGAATCTTGCTGATTGCTTCTCCAGCAGCATCAGTAAGACCTGACAGGCATGCTACAGGCATGCTGTGAGACACAGAAGGAGGGAAACACATACATCCATGTAATTTAATTGCATCACACTATCTGCTTTTCCTGGCTCACTAATAGAAAAACTAGGGAAGTGGAATAGACAGTGTTTGCAAGGAGTAGGAAAAGGCAGCAGAAACTGACAAGGGCAACCAATTCTATGCCAGAAATAGATGTAGCAGGCTATTTATCCCTGTCAGAATTATCTATACAGGACAGGAGTTCCCCCTCCCTGGGTGCATCTGTCTGGGCTCCAGTGACCAGGAAGGAGGAATCACCTGGACCTCAAAAATGGCAACAACCAATGTCATTGGCATGATCTAGTTGAGCTGGGTACTCCCTAGGTGATCATATATAAGGGTATATAATCCTCAATGCGGCAACTGGACTGATCTTGGAAATATCCCCACAGCGTTAAAAATTGTAACCAAACTTCTATAGCATTATGGGTGCAGCTGAATGGGACCCGCCCAAGGAAATTTTTAGGATAATTTGAGTAATTGGATTGAAAGCATATTAACAGAACACTAAAATAATAAAATATGTAGAGTGGCTTAACTGTGGGATCTATCATGAAAAATTTCTACTCTGAGGGATGAAAACAGATGCTTACAGAAATATGTATAAGACATCGTATAAGTAACAGATCACTTCAAATTATTATAAGCAGGATGAAAACCAAGAGAATCGGGCTAAGGCTGAGCTCATTACAAATCCATTTTTAAAATTTATGAAAAAATCAGGTACTAAAGGAAAATACACAATTGCAAATGTGTAGCTGCAATTTACAGAGTAAAACTCTTGAGTATTGCATACAAATTTCAACCTCACCTGATTTTACTGTTTGATCCCTCTAATCCTCCCACACCTATTTTTCCTTATGCTCCCTTTACTGTTTCTCTGAAACAACACAACTTCATAAACAATGTAAATAATGTACCTAATGGAAATACAAATTTCTCATAGCTCCTGTCATTAGACAAACACCTAGACAATCTGCTAGGAAGCAAGAAATGGCTGGGCAGGACAACCCAGGGTCAGCTAGGCCTGTGTTTCTGAGGATGCTTGGATAAAGATCCTAATCCAAGGGAAAATACACAGTTTATGAAGAGCTTGCACCCTCCTAGGGAACCTTAAAGATTTTCCCCTTGAAGAACAACAGAAATATGGACACACAGGATGGATCAGGTTACAGTTTATGTGTCACACTGCATGACATCCCACCCATCAACATCCCCTCCTTCCCAATAATTTAAGTGCTAAAAATAACAGCACTCAAAAGGACTCTCAGCGGGGAAAGAGGGTTGAAATAGCATTCAGAGACCAGCACCACCCCATCCTAGAGTGCCAAACATGCAAGGTTCATTCACCAGAGCAGAAGGAACTATGTTTTTATTCATATTAAACTTACTCTAAATTAACTACTGAACCACCACAGACCGAGATGAGATACTGGAGTCAGGGACTGAAGGATGGAGATATTGGGGTCAATCAGTTGGAAATGAGGCACACACCCCCCCCGATACATCCTTATGCTGTTATGCACACAGAATCACAAACATGACTGAGACATACAGGCATGCGCACGCAGAGCTTACTGGGACTATCCTGGTCCCTGTGGTAGCCAAGTCATGTTTACATATGACTGGCCCTTTTTATCCCCTTATACCTCTATTTTCCCATACTTGCTCCTCCCCAAATCGCCTAGATTCATTCCTTTCCCTGTCTATGGTTCCTCCCATAAACACCCCATAAATCTATTGTAAATCCAAAATTATCTTCCTCTGCATCCCAGACCCCTTTGCAGCACCTTCCCCCACCGACCCCCACAAAAAAAACCAGTCCTGCTCCTGCTGACTTGATGGGTTTTATTCCTAGGGATAAACCCCATGAGGGCTAATGTCTGTCCTGGGACAGCCCTGGGAGGAGTCCTCTCCAAGAGGTGGAATTTGGGTTCTCACATGCCATTGTGCCTTGAGTGCCTCTGGGCTTACAGAGACAGTCTGTGACACGCTCCTGTGATAGGCCTGGAAGCAGCCAGGGCAGGGTATTACTTGGGTTCCCCCACCCACCATTGTTTTCTGTGTTCCTCTGTGGGTGTGCAGATTCATCTTTTTATCAGATAACCTAACAACTTCAAGCCTTACGACCTAGTTCATAGGAGGAACACGTGGAAACACTCATATCTGAGCTGGAGGTGGCTAAGGGAGCTTAGAGTACAGTCCTCGCTCCAAGCTGAGAGCCTTTGCTGATAATCAAGGGATCCATGAGTGCAAGAGTGCTTGTGAGACAAGTGTGTAAGTGCACACCTCTGTTTGCCAGTGAGTATTGAGCTGGACTAGCTGGCACGTAGAAGACCCATATACTGGGCAAGAGGGCTAAGGATCAGGGCATGAACATGAGAGGCTGAGGGTGCCGCGATTGAGAGATGGGACGCAGCTTGATGCAAGCTAAGTGTCGAATTTATTAGGACTATCCACAAATATTTATACAGATCAGAAGGCAACGTATTTCAAATCGATTGGTGCCTTCGACACATATTACAAACTGATTGGTTCATACTCATCTCCTGTGTTAACTGCTAATTGGTTGCCACTAATACAATCTTCTAAACATTTGCTTTCCTTAGCTGTAACAGTCTTCCCTGTGCAGAACAATAG
>VFFE01007656.1:10353-63385 GCA_008921705.1 Burhinus oedicnemus
CATCTCTCCACCTGAGACAGCATGTTTGCCAGAGATCAAAGCACTGGCACCAGGACACCTGGGTCCCAGCAAGAACAGTGCTACTAACAGCCTTGGAAGGCAAAGCACCTGCTCTGTAAAAAGGTGTTTTTACAGGGCATATGGCAGGGGCTTCAATGAAACACTTTTACAATGATGGGCTTAAAGATGTTTGAGTCAGGTCAAATCTTAGCAAGCCTGAGTTTGCCCTTGCACAAGAGAGAGACAGCTCAGCGAGTCAGAGCAGTGACAATTCCTGTGCGTCAGGCCCAGGTTCTCCTTCACTTTTCAACTGCCAGCAGTACAAGACACATGACAGTTATTCTGATAGTCCTTCTTTGAGACAGGAGTGGCATATACAGTCCATTTTAGAAGGAAATTGCAAATCAGAGATGTCACTGAGAAACAGACACTGCACTTAGACAAGCTTCAGCACCACTGTGCTCCAATGCACTCTAGAAAAGCACCAGACATGCAGCTAGTAAAAGTCTACCCTTCTTCAGCAGACTGGCTTACACCAACTCAGACGTTGTTTCTGTTCCAGTTTTCTCACTGCTCCCTATTACAGGAACGTTGTCGTCTTCTGTCCTTGAAGCCCTTCCACCCAGTCACAAGCATACACCTTCACCCACTCCTTCAGAGAACTCTCACATCCCATCATGCCTCCAACTGTCCTGCTCATTTTTTTTAAAAAAAACAAAAACAACTTCTTCAAAATTAAATATACTGGTTTTCCCACGCTTCAGATTTTCTGTCTCCTTCATTTGCCAGTCTCATAGCTGAATGTCCTAAACATATTCACTAGCCAACATACCAAAACCACCACTTCCCCTAACTTGTACTCTGTACAGCCTTGTTTTTATTTGCCTTTGAAAAGTGTTCAGGGGATAGTGTTTATATGAAAGATGCTAAACAAAAACTTGTATTGTGCTAGAAATCTCAGCCTAAGTACAACTAAGATAGATAGGTACAAAATTATAGGCTACAAGTAGGTGGTTTGAAAGTGCGTGCTTATGTAGGAGGGAAGAATGATTCCCTTCGTAACAACCATCACTAGGGGAAAACTGTAGCTTGTATTATTCAAGTGGTCAGGCTATAGAGAGCTCATCTCTCCAAATCCATAACTCAAAAGGTCAGGTTTTGTTAAAAGAGCATTGATAAGATCAAGCCCCCAGAGCCCTGGAGACTCTGTATATCTGTCTCCAGTGAGGACCCTGCCACTTACAACAAAACAGCAGAGAGAAATGCCTTGGTGAAGCGCAGTCAGTAGCAGGACAGACCCAGGGACTCTGAAATTTCTGTGCTGTGCCATCCAAAGAAAACCAGGGAGAATTTGAAGCAGGTCCTGTTTAGGTGTAACTGGGAAAGAAGGCAACCACACAGAAGGAGAGCAATGTTTGCAAGGGGGACAGATTTGGGGCAGGGGAGCTATCTTTCTCAAAAGCAAGAGGAGAAAGCAGCACTGAAGCAATCTGAAGGCCTTTGCCACGTATTTCGCAGATATGCCAAGGCTCCATCTCGCTGCCTGCTGAGCCAGCCGGTCGGTCTCCCCTGCAGCACCTCCCGTGGAGACCCCTCTCAGCTTACTGAACAGTCACAGGCACTCAGCCTTCCTCACTGCTTTCCTCTTTGGCTTTATGGAGAAGCAGAATCCAGTCTGATCATCATCATTGTGGGGAGCATTCCTCAAGTTTCACCGCAAACTTATTCTCTTTTCTTCTTGCTGAGACAATCTTGACTTCCCAGTTCAAGTAACAAGGGGTTGAATGCCTGAGCCTGGTGCCCAGAGCGGCCCTGTGATCTCTGTGCTGCCACCGGGTCCAATTTACTCAGCATCAGTGCTACCAGCCTGCTAACAGGCAACCCTAAGAGCTCTCCTCTCCAAACCAGGGCCTGCCTCTTGCATTAGGTAACATCTCTCCACCTAAAATGTTCCCCAAGCTGAAAAGCTGTTTGTATAATAGATGAATGCTCCAGCTGGACACTTATTTTTATTAAGTTTAATTCACTTTACCCATTGCTAATTTCCCTTTTGCTGCGTGCCTGTCAGGAATCCGTGTCTCAGCAATTCACCGGGCAGAGCAGCCTAAGCATGTATCAGGCTTCATAAACAGCACCCCAGTGGCTCGGGCTCGCTGACGGAGCTGCCAAGCAATACTGATCTACCGTGATCTGCCTCCAGAGGCACACTCCTCTGGGGTCAGACAGGGTAACCATCTTCCAGCAATACTTCCCTGTCTGCTCCCTACCACCTCCCCCCACAAGCCTTTCGCCCCCGTGCCCTCCCTTTCTGGCATTATTACTGTTATATAGCAGCCATGACAGACCCCTGGCAAAAAAATCCAAAAAAACGATTTGTGCTAAGTGCTGGGGAAGGGACTTGCTCAAAGCGCCTCCAAACCCAGATGGCAATAGGGGAGGGTAAAAATAGGTTGTGACCTGCTGCTTCACAAAAGCGGGGAGCAGCACACGAGGATGAAAGGACTTGCCCATTGGCACTCAGGGAGTTTACAGCCGAGTCAGTTGCCAGCAGATTCCCGGGCTCAGGCTGTACACACACAGCAACCCTCCCCAGCAGGGGAAGCAGGAGCATCAGCGTTATACACGTCTCCAGAGGCAGGCTGGCAGCACCACACCGAATCATCCCACGGAGGTTACACAGAAGGTCACAATAAGAACTTCCCAATGGGGGCCAGAGATAGGCAGAGCTCATCTGCCAGCCTGATGCCTAGGACTGTCACTGCCAGGATTTCTGTTCACCTCACAGGTAGTTTAAAGTCTGAATTCCACCAAACGGAAGCTAAAATAGGTTAGCATACCGAGACACAGAGCACTAGAATTTGAGCTCCGTGCAAAGTAATTTTTTTTAACATGCTAGCCAAAACTGAAGCCTCTAAAAAATATTCTTTTCATGCCTATAGAAAATAAATATATCATTGTTCCACAGAGAAATAATCCCCACACACACATTTCAACGGCTGTATATGTAAACATATCATTTGGGGTTGAGCAAAATGTTTATCTTTCTGCTGAAAACTATTAGTCCAATGTGGCATGAGCTCATGAATAGTTTCAGTCAACACAAATTGTATTTTCCAGCACAGGAAAATATTCAGCCTCCCCCACTCCTTAAATCAGTTCTAATTATGAGAGTAGAAGAATCAGACATGCCCTCAGAGATGGCAAAACGAGCAGTACAGAAAGAACAGGCAGAAATAAAGCAAAAAGTCTTCCTGAATAGGGAGTCAAAGGAGATGTCTGGGGTCGATTTAGCTTCATAACAATTCAAGGGGAAGTTTTAATGCCCTTTTCTGAGGGTCATGTGTAAAACAATGATTGCCCTTCCCAGCCACATCCTTCCTATTTCCTCCAGCAGTCTGTGAAGGAGTCATCTGCCAGGACAGCCAAAAACATCGATGTGAAAAGAGAAACCTCTACTTTCTCCAACCACAACATGCACCACTACCTGCTGAAGAGCCCACAGGAGCATTTGCAGCCAACGCAGCCATACCCACCAGCTTTAAACTACAGGAGATTCAACAGCAGCTTAGCCAGAGTTCATCATCGCCTCTCCCCTGATTATATACCTACAGGTCTGGCAGGTCCTATAACCCTTCTGCATCCCATGATGTACAGCTAGTTCAGATAATTCTACTCGAGGCTCTCATGCTGAATAGAGATATCTTAACTGAGGGCAGGAAGAAGGAGAACTAGCCGACAGGATAAAGCATCACTCTCTAAAATTCATGATTAAACTAAAACCATCACCATTTTAGACTAAGTCCTTTGGACCAAAGACTGAGGTTTACTCTTGGGCTTTTTCTGTCTAGTATAAACTTGACCCTGGCTGCCGTTCTTAAACAAAGATATGCAATTAGCTAACAATGAAATTGGACATTTCCAAACTCTTCAAAAAAGAGGCATAAGGCAACCAAGAAGCAGAAGTGCTTCGGTCTAGAGATCCCAGGAGAAAATCCAGAACCCTGACCATCTATCTGCCTCCACAGCTGGGACAATAATCATGCAGGCTAACAAAAACTAAAAGGAAACTTCACTCCTGCTAGCAGATTATGAACAAAATATTTCCTAAAACCGTTAGAGCTCAGAGCCTTCGTGCAAAGATAGAAAACCTGCAGGCAGCATTTGCAGTGTCTTTGAGATTATTCACCATTTAGCAGAAGACCCAGAGAATCTACATGATCATGAGGAAGAAAAACATTTCACCAAGTTGAGAGTTTCTTTTTGATTTTATCTAGAAATTCTGCCCTGGGCCATCATTTGTATCAGGTTGGGATTTTGGGTTTGGTTTTTTGTTTTAGATTCTTCCTGTCTTCCCATAATTACATTCTTTTTAATAAGTTTTCCCTTGCCATAAACCAAGGATACCCTGTCTCACTGTTTCTGCTAAAAAGGAAACTCCAATTAAATAACAAGGCAAAAACTCAACAAGGACATCAAAATATGGACTCGATTAAAATTTACAGCCATTAGATAAACAGTCACTATTGTGCTGCTGATTTATTTTGTCTTTCCCAAATCAATTTCCAAATGATCATAAACATGAACTCACATCTGGCATTAATAGTTTCATAAATCCACATCAGGCATTTGGAAAAAAACTCTGCGAAGTCTGTTATTCCAATGCATTCACGACAACAAAACACACTCACCAAGGCAGTTGAACACTGAACCACCACAGAACACAAAAATCTAACCAGGTAGGTAGATTTTTTTTCCTACACTGACATATAAACAAAGCGTACAATTAAAATTTAATATTTTCTTTCCTTTTAAACAAACCATGAATGAGCTTTTAGATCTCTGAGACTTTCTGAATTTATTAGAAGCCTTAGCCACGTGGCTGTAAAGCCTGACATACTTTCCAAATCTTCTGCTGTCAGAGGGCAGAAGACCGCATGGGTTGTTCCCAGCTTTATTTATTATTTATTGTTGCCATCCACATTGAAGAAGCATGTTCAGGCCCCAGCTGGGATCAGTGACTGCACTCAGCTTTGCACACCCATGCGACAAACCAGACTGCTCCTCGGGGTGCGGGTCCTGGCCCCAGCAGTGGGGGGAAAGGTGGCACAGAGCCTGGGGGGCACAGCACAAGGCGCCCCGATCTCACAGACCAGTTGTAGCAGAGGTAAGAGCATGGGAACACCCCAGCTTTGCCAGCCTTTTCTAAAATCTGCATTTCTGGTCAGGAAGACTGCTACCTGGCTGGGCTCAAGCTGCACAACCTCTATGAAATGTGTTACTAGCCATAAAATCCAGACCCATCTCCCCCAGACCTGGGCACAAGAGACAGGTGGAAGACAGAGGAAGAGATATTGCACATGTGGATGTCCCATCTTCAGGTATGGTTTTGGGGGAAACACACTGCAAGGGAATATTCGGAGCAATTTGGAGAGTCCCATTTTGTTTCTCTGCACAGTGTGGCGCTGGAGCTGCAGCCCTTCCCGAGTCATCTCTTCCTCCCTGTAAACATGGGACACGCCAGCTACACAGGATGGTGCCATGGAAGGTAAAGGTTTTCTGACAGAGGCAATACAACTTCTTTTGCAGACTTTCACTAGAAAATAAGTTATTTCAGGACAACCAGCAATCTTTTACCTCCAAGGAAAGGAATTACTGAATTGTATTTTTAAAAGTGGAAGAAATATTTTGAACTATACGTAAGAGAAAATACAGTATACTCATGGTTGCACAGAGAGGAAAAACGTTACTTCCTTGTTCCTTAGCAGCTTAAAAACTGGCAATTAGCAAATTGGTATGCAAATGTGATCAAACTTGACAGGCAGAGCTACAATATAGTAATAGCACCAATGGAAAAACATAAGAAGCAAGAAGAACAATAATATTTACAGAAAGCAGAAGCAGCAGGTAAATGTTTTTATATAGTGTAAATTGTATACATCTTAAGTGTTTTCAGTGTTACTCTCAACGCAATTATTTGCATTGAGCAGAACATAATGGGTCTTGGAAAAAGGCATTGAGCAAACAAGAAATATGCTACCCACTACAAAAAGGTTAAATATGGAAGTTGTAAGACAACAGACTGTCAGACAGAAGTGTGTTGAGTCAATGAGATGGTACTGCTCAGTGCACTCAGAGGCAGTCTTAGCTTGCCCTTTAGCAAGAGTTTGTATATATATCAGCACTCTGATATTACGGTCACTTCCAAAAGCACTAAATCAAGGTTTGGGTGGTGTTATCCCCAGTACATTGCTAACGCAGCAAAGAGCTCATCTCCAGCCAAGTGGCATAAGCAGACAGATGGGCAGAGGGGGAAGATTCTGCAGAAAAGCAAATCAAGAAAGAACAGTTTGGTGCTCACTTACAGACTGCAAAGCTTGTGGTTTGGTTTATTGTCTTTTTAAATTGTTGGCCTTAGAAGTAAGAAAGGGAGAGGAAGGAAGGGAACTAGCAAAGTCTGACTGGTGCGCAGAGTTCAGTGGGTAACTCGCCCAAAGTGCGTCTTAAAAAAAAAAAAAAAAAAAAAAAAAAAAGATGCAGCAGTGGAAAATATCTTGTGGTCAACAATAAACAGATGGTCCCTGAAAGTCATGCTGACACCTTCAACTTACCGGGCACTTTCCACAGGGCTGCACTTTTCTGTACTGGCTCTGCATTTTGACTTTGATCAAGCAATGCAGGAAGTTGTACAGAGAGCAAAGCTGATGTGATCACATCACAGAGTTGTCTAAAATAGTTAACGTGACACTTCATGAACATAGGGACACCCCAGTACAAGAGGTTTACTGCCATATGACTTTCTGGGGCAAGACAAATTGTGCCCCATCATCACCTAAGCAGTCTTGGAAAAGTCTCATTCTGCACTTGAGAGTAAAAGCTGCTGTAAATAGGATCATTTGATTAGCTGCCATAATACTTTCACTGAGCTGTTCCAAAAATTCAGTCCTAGGGAAGAACGAAGCTAGAATAGGCAGTGAAATATCACAGCAACATGCTTCCCCCCCTTACTAACTATTATAACAGCAAGAAAACATTGCCTGAGTAACTGGAGCATTGAATCCACATTCAGATAGCGTAACAGGCTTATCTTGAGAAAATACTCCTTTCCTTTAGGTATTTTTTGTTGTTGTTTCATTTTTTTAAGAGCAGGCAAAAATTTGAGGGAAAGAAAGCCTTCATACTAAAATATTTTGATTTCTTTTTTATTTGCTGTTGGATTTAGAAGAGGATTTAGTTCAGTGGGTTTTTTATAAGGCTATGACCAAACAGATGCAATCGGTACAATATGTTTCTACAGGCAACGTGTCACAAAAGCTTTGCTGCTGATTCAGTAATGTTATCCATGAGCGCGTTAATAAACGCGTGAGCATGTATGCACACACACAGAGGCACCTAAAAACAGAGCAAAGCAATTCTCTGGGAGTAGCAATACAAGTCAGAGTCAATCTGCTTTCACCTTATGCCTCATTAGAAGAGAGGTTCTTCTGTGCCTGAACTAGGATTTGATATTAGCTTTCAATTACCTAGTGTACATTTTAAACATTTCCCCAATTACCTTTGCCACTTCTCTCCCTTTACAGTCCTACAATCAATATATGGGCTATAGTCCTTTCCCAAACTCTGCTGGAATATAAAAAGCAATCTAGGTAATAACACCAGTCTGCCTATAATCCTAGGGAAACGGAACATGTTTTCTTACCCTCCAATATAATACCACCCCCTTCCCAAGCTGAGCTTTCTTTGGTTACTGGATTTCACTTCGGCTCACTAATGATTATTATCTTCTCTAGCATTAAATAGAAAGACTCTGGCTTGATTCTGCAAGGATATTTATTACCCAGGGTGCCCTTTGATCCTGTTTAGTCTAATTGAGCCTGGCACACAGCTCCAGGTTGCTAATGTATTTCCACCATAAACTATATTTGCAGACAGATGGAAGTTACATGATTGCCTCCTTTCACTGCTATTAGTGAAGCAGTCAGCTCCTTACTTTTACTTACAATTTAATTACAAGGCATATGGAAGTGGCGAGAGTACTGAAGGCAAGGCCCTTGCACAGACTTCAGTGCTCATTCTTTCGCCTTCAAGCCACCCCTCTTCTCCTTTTCAAAGACTCAAATAACTCCTAAAAACAGAGCCTCTTCAACAGCATTCACAACCAGACCCCTTGGCAAGCCGTGCTGGAGTGGGATGCTGCCTTGGGGAAGCTGCTCTTAGGTTGCGTGAATTCAGCATGGTGGAAGAAGCAGCTAGCAAAACATCTCCTGCATTTCCACCACTGCAGGGCAAGGAACAGAGGCTTTTCTGGCAACAGCTGATCCCCATCCCAAGAAGACCACCAGCACTGCCTTGCTAAGGCAAGCAGCTCAGACAGACATACCGCAGCTGTCATTAGACTAGTTAGCTTGGGCAATGATCTTAGCATAGCTGGAGGTACTTAGACCTCATCCGCTAATCACCTGAGCATTTATTTAACAACAGCTCTCTGAAATGTCAGACACCTAGTAAAAACTGAGATGCTTCAACTCCTGCCTGTTTTTAAATATCAAGATGCCATTAGCTGTGCTTATTGCCCTCTAGGAAGCAAATGGACAGAACAATGGCAATTCCTGGGCTCTTTGCATCTATCTTTCATCTCCATCCTCTCCAGATGCCCATGGGGAGAAAGACGCTGCTCTCCAGGGCCCCCACTCTGTAAAGCAGGCAGGCACTGGCTTTAGGGTACACTGGACCAGGAAGGGCTGGATGAGGGATGCCTTCTAGCCATTTCTCAGTGCTTCTCATCCCAAAGCCAGCTGCACATTAGCTATGGCCAAGATACAAATAGCTTCTGGCTGGTTTAGGTGCTCCTGGTGCACTGAAAACATGAGTCTCAAAGACCTCCTTTTCCTGAGGTCTTTGCATCTTCTAGCGATCTTACAGAAAAGACCCAGAAGAGAATGACATGGCCCCAGTCTGAGGGCTCAGGATACAGCTCTTGCTAAAGGGAGTCCATTAAAATAGGAACTGCAGCTCAGCCTTTCCTGCTGTCTCATCATCTGAAGTTTCCTTGTTTTATTTTACTGTTTTCAAACTGAATCCACAATAAAACAAACCTGAAAGCAGAGACAAACCAAAGACAGTGGGGGAGGGGGAAAGGGAGGATGGAAATCTGACATCCATTTCCACCACCACCACCCCAGGAAAGAGACTCAACAAATTGTCAGATGACAGTCATATTCAGGGGGATAATTGAATCCCTGTCAATTAGACAGAAAAATCAGATCAAACCTACAATAAGATCCCTGTAAAAATATATAAAAAATAAAAGGAACAGACAATGAAAGCAAATAAATGGCACAGAGCGGTCTAAAGCATTCTTGGCCTGACCTACCCCAAGACTGAGTTGTATGCTACTGGTGAAAGGACAGACATGAACCATTTGGATAGCAATGGGAACGTAGCCATCAGTTTCCTCTGGCTTGGAATCACTTCTGTGGTCCCATAGACCTTATGCACCTCGCACAGGGTCCTGTAGAAAGTATATCACACGTGAAAGCAGCTTCATCTTTAACAGGTCAAGAAAGGTGCCTAAATACCTGATGACACACACCACGCAACATCTGGACAGAATGGGAGCTCTGATTTCCCTGTTTGCTCAGGACATGAGAAAGTTGTCAACTGCTGCCATGACTCCTTCCCCCTTCTCTCAAAGGCTGAAAAATCAGCAAGCTGCTGCTGCATGTCCATACTGGTGAACTGGGAAATTCCACCCTATAATCTTACTGTGAAATTCAAAAGCAACACTGCCGTTGTCTTTGACAAACACAGACAGGACTTCTGTGTTCGCACCAGCATCATCATGTCTGTGTATCCTATTCTAAACACCAGTCCCAGCATGCTGGATTTTCAATAGCCACAAGTCATCATTAATGTTTCCCCGCTTTTGGATTTTTATTTCCTCTCCTTGCTTTTTTCATCTTTTTCTCTCCTTCAGAAGAATATCTGTCTCTTCCTAGCTTGCACACTTTCTCCTTTGCTTTCCCTTCCCCCCCCAAGTGGAAGCCTACACTTCTCTTCCTTTCTCAATTTCCATTCCCTGTTTCACTGAGTTCAACTCAATTTAAACCAAATTGCTTTATTGGTGCCAGTGAAACACAAGGATTGCAAAAGCCATTACAAACGTGTACAATACACATTATGTAAAAAATATTTAAGGAAGGAATACTCCAGCAAATGGAATCAATATATTCCACATAAAGCATTACTACGAACGGGGGGGGGGGGGGGAGGAAGATGTGAAGTCAAACTCTTGTTAAGTGCACCGCAAGCCTACTCAAAATTCAGAGCTGATAACATGTTAACACATAATCAGCAGCATTCCAGTTCCCGCTGCTGTGCTCGCCCTGGCTCCTGTGCCCTGACTCTAGCAGCAGCCTTTCAAAAAACTCAATGATTTCTTGCTATTTCAAGGATTCTGGGCTGAGAACTAGAGCCGTTTCCTTTGGATCTCTTCTCACTGCACTGCTGCTGATAAAACTATAGATCTTCATCTCTGTCACTTCTGATTCACATTTCAGAGATGTAGCAAGCAGGCACTGAGGGTGAGGAGAAAGTATTTACATAGTAATTTTAGACCCAAAGAGGGAATAAGTCTATGGCCATTTTTAGAAGGCAGCCTTGAATCAGATCTGCCTCCAAACATGTTGCCTTGTTTGCCTTTGAGTCTTCTCTATAAATAATTATTAGATGCCTAGGGGAATCGGTGGCAATGAAGACTCAGACCCAGAAAAGCCAGCAGATCCCTAATCACAGTCCGGGAACTGTGCAGTTCCACCCTTTCTGAAGGAGTCATGAGTATTTCCCTCAAACTCAGTTTAGCAACCCCTTAGGTTTTTGGTTTGGGGTTTTTTTGTTTTGTTTTGGTTTGGGGGTTTTTTTTTGGTTTTTGTTTTGTTTTTGGGGGGGCGTTTTTTGTTTTTGTTTGTTTGTTTTACTTTATCATCACACAGCCAGCTAGCAAACCTTTGCCTGGTGCACTTTAGAGAGTCACTCTGAAGCAAACGGTATGCTCTGTGAAGTGTGGCACCTCTCAGCAAAAGCAAAGCTAAGAACCCAGTCCCCAGCAACCAAGGATGAGGTTTCAAAAGCTAAAAGCATCTAAAGTCGGCATAAACGGACAGAGACTTTCAGAAGCTACAAGCAATCCGGAGACCAGATTAGTTAACACAGGGCACAGTGGCTTCTCTGGAATGGACCTAAGGGGGACAGAGCTAGCTACCCTCACCACTGGGATTTCTGCTTCTTCCTCATCTTTTCTTTCCCCAATCCACTTTTCCCATTTTTCCACACCTGTGCACTCCAAGCAGCGAAGCACACTGCAGTGCTAACAGTCCCTTCCCACTCCATTTCCCTCTCACCCGGCCGGAGACAGTCTTGCTTGGAGAGAGCAGGCAGTTCATTGTTTTCGCTTCTCCCTTACGACTGTTGTTGGATTAGCAGCTCATTTTTCTGACAACTCCTGGATGCCCCAAGAATCCCGATACAGACAAAATACTCTCGCCTCTCTGAGAAGAAATTAAGTTTTCTCTGAGGAAGCAATCAGTCAGAGTGTGTTGCACTTACTGCAGAGATTAAGAGGCCTCTGCTAATAGTCTGCTTTCTAGAACAGAACATGTCAGTGCTGCCTCCCTGCCGCCGCGCTGCCTTGCTCAGCCTAACAGCACTTCTGGGGCTGCCCGCGAATTGCACAACTTTTAAAGGCACCTTCAATTTCAGACCATGCGAAACACAGGGGCACCTGGTTTTCCTTCCTCTCCTCCTTCCCCTGCACAGCCTTTCTCAAATAGCTTTGGGGACAAGCCATAATCCAGGTGAGGAGATAATGCTGGAAACAAATGGGAAATTACTCTCTTTGCGCTTTCCTTTGTAACCATTTCCTCACTCTATTCAAGCCAGACGAGAGTGGATTTTAAGTAGGATGTGCCCAAGGGTTCAAGGCACCAGTAAGTGGGCAAATGAACCCTTTCAGCTCCAAGATGCAGATTTGAATCCTGCCCATTTAACTCATCTCTCTGGGTATTCACACTCAAGTCATCACCAATGGTTGACCAGTTAAACTCCGAATAGCCAGTAATCCAGACACATTTTGGATTCTCATCCAAAAAACAAGCAGGAGATTTTGACTTAAAGGACACATAGCACTATCTTACATGCCACCTCTCACGAGAAGTCTTCAGAGCGACAAGAAAAGAGGAGGAGAAGTTTTGCCAAGTCTTCTGCAGGATGCCCGTGAGAGAGAACAAAACCTTTCTACAGGCCCAGTCTCTCTTCCTTTGGTGTTCTTTGGGACAGAGCAGTGCAACACTCAGAGTGGACCATTTAAGTCCAGGTACATTCAGATACACCCCTAATAAACATCTTTTATGCTTTAATTGATTATCAGCTGATAACCGTTTTTCCATTTGCCAACTGAAGTGGAAGAAATGCTTGCTCCCCTCCCTCCCCGTTCAGTTTGCTACATGTGCAATTTACTCAAGGGAAAGAAAAGCAGCCATTCCTACAGCAAATCTATCAAGGAACTTGCTCACAAAACCAGCTCGACCTCTGATCCAGCACCTGGCTGGCTCCTGCAATGCACTATGTGTTTTAATTTGTAATTCCGCAACTGAGCAGGAAACTACGGAGGGGAAGCACTCTTAAAGCAATGAAAAAATACTGGTAATATTTGTTAAAGCAAAGTTAGAGCAGCAAAATAATGGTGCTAAGTACTAATAGCTGTTAAATTCTGAACGAGAGAAATACACATCCAGTGCCTCCTTAAGGAATCTAAAGGATACTGCTGTCTAACATGAGCCATTTATCTGACCCCAGAATGCACGGGGCAGAGGATCTGTGGTAGGTAAAGAACAACAGTTGCACTTTTGAACATCTGATGTACAGTACATCCTGTATAACACCGCTTTTCTGCCAGCTACACTTCTGCCATCTCCATCTGGAGCACCCCAGATCTGACTGATGTTCTCGGGGTGCGTCCTGCCAGCTGAGGGACACAGCAGCATGACAATCCGCTGCCCTGTCCTGCCCCCCCATCCTTAACCCCCTCCGCCAACAGGGAACCAGCATACCTAGAACACAGGAGAACGCTTGTGATGTTAGTTTTGCCAGTCATCACTGGAAACAGGGCGCTCTGCCCAAAACAACACCTGCCTAAACTTTTTCTGACAGCTCCTGGCCTCTTTTCCAGCACGTCTTCCACAAGAGGGAATCTGTTCTCCCCTTTAGCCTTGCCAGAGCTGTGCCTGCAGTGCTCCCCTCCTTTCCTCCCCAATATCTAACCTGACTGGGTAATTCAGGGGAAGGAGGAAAGCTGTGGTTCCTCCCCTAAGGCTATTTGGCACCCTCTGCATCACACACCACCTCCCAGGTGGATCTAGGCTGTCTCCGTTAGTTAGTTGTGCCTGATACACTAATCACCCAGATACAGTAACAAATGTCCCTTACTCATCTGCGCTTCACTTGGTTTTGGTCCTTAACTGTGCCACCTTCTGTTTCTGTTGGGCTATAGACACCACTGCCCACACCTCCCTCATGATGTTACTATCAAGCATGTGCCCTACTACACCTGCAGTAGCATTTTGAGGCTTTCAGGGTAACATTAATGGAAGCCAAGAGCAGACTAGCTCCACTTCCGGGATTCAAAGCTAATGAGATGATCAGAAAACATTGCTGATAAATGTTCTGTTTTAAGCTGCAAAACAAGACCCAAACAGCCTGGGATTCCTCAGCATCTCCCCATAGGCTGCTGGCCACATGCCAATACTATTCAGGTTCACAGGCCAAAGGCAAGCAAGAAGAGCTGAGGGGGGACAGGCCTCTTCCCCAACCACCTTTTCCTCATCCCAGGATTTAGAGCCAATGAGGAAGAAGCAAGAATGATGCATGTTAGCAAAAAATACCTAGAAGAACCCCAGTACACGCCTGTGTCCAGAAGCCACCAACTTAAGTTTTTTAAGTTTATGTCATCCTTAAAACATCCCAGATATTTCCAGCAGAGACTCCATGACCTGGGAATGAAACAATAATTTCTGGGAGTGTCAGAGGAGTGTCTTTTGAGCTTGTGATCCCTTGTGAGTGCCTTGAGTCCCAGCAAAGTTACAGCCTGTGGTTCATGAAGTGTCGCCTGCCCGTAAAGGATCCCAACCAGAAATGATGCAGATGCACCACAAAAATGGGAAGAACACCAAAGACTCAAATTTAGAGATTATTGGCCAAACTCCATCCCAGGCATATCCTTGCAATTTCTTTTCAGCCAGACCTCCAAGTTTTATTCAAAATTACCACTTGCCAAATGCAACCTGGTACTTACAAATGCAATGATTTTTAGGACAGAATTCTCCCCTTTGGGGAGAGGAGCACCACAAGCTATAATAATTTTTTCAGATCTAGAGTGGACTAATCATTATTAATAAGGCCAGTTATCTCCTCCTCTGGCTTATGTGTCCTTAACAGCAGATAAAATGCCTGTAAAATAGTTTCCTATTCATTATATACTGATTGCTTTCTTCCGAAACATACTGTTTCTAAGAGCTATCACTGTAGGGGACTCGTTACCCAGAAGGCTTTGGTCATTGACAAATCTGGTAGACCCTGCACTGCCTAGAATGAAGGTTTGTAATGTAGCTTTTGTCTGCACTTTTCCATAGCTCTATTTGTTTCTTACTGTTCTCCTTCTAAAAGCCTCCAAATATAAATGAATTTCATAGCATAATGCAAACAAAGCATGCCCTAGAAAGGTCTCAAATGAAATTAGGGATGATGCTTTTAGTTTAAACAGCATCTTCATGGCTGCTTTTAACAGAGTGATTTCTCAGCAGCTGGCTGGGTACCACAGAACACTGCTCTGAAAGGGAGAGAGGTCACAGACCCAACCGCCCCAGCACCGGGGCTCTCTTCATCAGTCTAAGCCTTCCCAAGATTAACTGGCTACTCCTCCCCAAGAAATCCTCACACCTTACCCTCAGAGACAATAGTCACCTGCACCAGTTAGTCTTTGAGGTGAGGGCAGAGACCATCCCATTGCTCAGATGCACACTGAGGTGCAGACAGATCCAGCCACCAGGAAGCCACAGCACGTGGCTGCCATAGCACCCCTCCTGGGCCAGCGAGAGAGTAGCTGCGTGGGCAGCTGGCTACGGTCAACCCACCACAGCCCTCAAGGGTTATGAGAGAGGGAGAGCAGCAAGCCACATAGCACACTAAAAGGAGAGAAGTCCATCATTTCAACAGCCTCCTTGTATGGAAGAGAAATGCATCGTTTGTTGGTTAGAGAGTCCTTCTGTGTTCCGATTAAGGGATGGAGACTCCCTATTTACAAGGAGTCATACAGAAAACACGAGGGGTATGGGTACAAGTTACTCCAGTGGACGTTCCGATTGGACACAAGAGGAAAACTTTTCACAATGAGAACAGTCAGTCAGTGGAATAATCTCCCCAGAGAAACAGTGGATTCCCCATTATTGGAGACTTTGAAGATTCAGCTGGACAGAGGGCTGGGCCATCTTGTCTAAACCGTGCTTTTGCGGAGAAAGGTTGGACCAGATGATCCTTGAGGTCCCTTCCAACCTGGTATTCTATGATTGTAGAAGCAGATACTTGGCAATATAAATGTGAACAGGTCACCGTGCCCTGTAGGTAAGTCTGTTCAGACTGACATGTAGATTACAGCCCTGCTTGCTCCTTGCTTCGTCTTGAAATGGGCTAAGGAGCACTCACAGCAGTTGTTCTGATGCCCACCTGACACATCACAGTAAGATCAGGTTGTTGAGAAAGGGATAATTGAAGCGAAGTATCTGTGAGGAGGAAAACAGAGGTGGGTCGTAGCTAAGAAAAGAGCCATCCTTGAATCTGAAGTTCCACACTTCCCCTTTAATCAGAACATCAGAGAAAATTGTTGTGTGCCTGTAGGGACTAGGCTTTAGAAGGCAGCTGGAACAATCCAACTGTTTTATTACTGCTCCCCTGTATAATAGCACTAAGATCTTTTCCCTTGCAGTGTTTACAGACTGGGATATTAAGGAGAGAATAAAAATACTGACCCCAGAAAGAGAAACAACAGATATAGACAGATTCTTGCATTTGCCCTTCCTCCACTTATTGCTGTTAATGACTGTGTAACCCAGGAACCCAGCTCAACAAGGTAAGACAGTTTCTCTACACGAAGGCATGTCTGAAGGAGAGGCACACCTTGCCGTTGTGTCGGGCAGGCGTATATGCAGAAAGGTCACTTGAGGACTGCCATCAAAAGAGCACACTGGGGACCACAGGCTGACTGGGCTGCATGCACGGCTGAATACAGTCGCAATGCCTGTGTGCTGCCTGACAAATCTCAGCACACTTCATGTGTACCACCCGAGACAGAGGCAGGACGAGTATGCAGGCAGGTTGAAATACAGCAGGAGAACAAGGCAATACTCTTACATCATTCCTTTTCAGATTAGATCCCCGTGGAGGCAGGATACTTGCACAGAGCAGGGTACACCAGCAGAACAGGTTGTCCTGCTAAATCGCAAAAAGCCAGCAAGGTGCCCATTACTAACTTTTAGAAAAACCTTCTCCTTTCCACTTGTCAGTCTTCTGCTGTCTGATGTAACTCTCCCATTCTCTCACACAACTGTTTACTAGGACTACTTGCATTATTTGCTGGGCTGTGGCCCCAGGAGAGCAGGACCTTTCATTCTATATATAAAGCAGAGACGAGGTCTCTCCTTCCCTCCCACCAGCCTACAAGGCAGGTAGCTCCTAGACTACCTTGCAGCAGGAGGTACCCACGATTTTTCAAGCACTGTCTGTCGAGAGCACTTAGATGAAAGGCCAAAGCAGCAAGTTTCCGTAACTCCAGTGGAGAGGCAGCTGCATATCATCCCCTTAATGCCATGATCAGAGATTTGTTTACTGTCTGGCCAGGGACAAGCAGAACAACTGGTAGCAACAAATGCACTCCCATGCTCCAGCACAGAGCCCTGTAATTTCCCAGCTATGTTCATCCCTTCTTCCAGCAGGGAGACCAGAGACAAAGGTAATAGCTCCAGAGAGCGTGCTGTGAGCTAGTAGGAATTCGTAAGAAAACAGAATGACTGACTTGGTGTTTCCCCCACTTCTCACTTCACCGACACCATGAACTTCTAGCAAGCCCCTCCACTACTGAAAGCAGAAGATGGAGCTAACTTGACTCCCAGGAGACAGGGCAGTGATAGGTGATAGTTCTGTGACACAGGATTTCTACATCTGAAGTCAAGTCCCACATACGACCTGTAACTTCTGCAAAGCTACCAAATTCTAAGAACCATACTAAAGGCAAATCTCATTGAAGGTGATTCTAAGTATTTTGTTGAAATAGACAGAAAAGTTTTTCCTTTCAAAACCAAAATGTAGGATAGTGTCTTCTGTCACCTGGGGGTGTGTGAAATGCAACCTTTCCAGAGATTAAGTTACTATACAGTAACTAAAACAGGAATCAATACTAGGTCTGCTGCATTCATAAACAGAAATCCTTGCTAAGAATACTTCCACTAAAGTAGCCAATCTAGTTTCTAACTCCTCACTAGAGATGTACTTTACAACAAAGCTCCATTTCTAGAAAACAAGAAAAAGATACGCCTTCCGATGTTATCAACTGCCTTTCATTTGTACATAATTTTTCATTTAGCTAGTTTAGAACACCTAGTACCCCACTAACTAATAGAAGATCATTTCAAATCCTAAGCATTATCAACTGCATTGTGCTTATCACCTTTCTCTCCCCCTCCCTCAAAATCTGTGGACTGTTTAATTAGCAGACCCACAGTAAGAACCATTTACTTAAAGGCACTGGAGCATACAGGTCCTGTTGAAATCAGGTAACCACAATATCTTCGCAAATCTGGCCTCAAACCTTACGTTTTGGAGACAGAAAATGGAGAAGCTCTCTACCAAGGAAACTGTTGTAATGCCAGAGAACCACAAACAGAGAATAGGTCCTTGCTATCAAAACAAATAACTTAAGACTAGGCAACAAAGTGAGGCAATTAGAAATAATGACCCAGCATTTATCCTTTTCACTGAAGCTCATTGAAATCAGCAGCATTATGTTGAAGGTATATTTAGCTTTGGGGGAGGGCAGAGCAGGAAAGGGATTGGATGGTTATTTCCCAACTAATTTAATCTTAAGTACTGAAAAGAGTTCTTTGGTGGAGATGCAGGTAATAAAGAAGCGAGGAGATAGCAAAGGAAAAGCAGTGAATGAAAGCATTCTTTATCCGCCCTGTCCTAAGTCTGGGTTCTTGGTCTCTCAAGATGCTTTCATTGTCTGCATGTTCCAGCTCAGAGCAGATCCTACCACAGCAGGCATAGTAAGAGGCAATTTGCCCCTAAACAAAAAGCAAAATGAGTGTCACAAAAGTAGACGAAAACCAAACATCCTGCCCTGGCCATACAACCGCTCATCTGGGGACTAGACCCTCTCAAGTCCCATGTGTTTGGGGATACCTGTGTGCTCAGCCACTGTGCTGAGTCAGGGACCAGTTCAAGATTAAACACAGCAAGAGGAGGCTAGTAAAAACAGTGCCAAATACTGAGCCTTTCTGTAACCTCAGTGAACTAAATGGCATTACACAGAGATGCTTTTTGTTCATGGATCCATAAGGTTTTCCTTTTCTTCTATTCCAAATTTACACTTACCAGTATAACTTGTAGCAATCTGGAGGGAATAAGACTTCTCAGGGATATTTTGCAACTTCTACTTAAGCTCAGTCTGTCTTTATATTCGCTGTCATCTAAACTGTGAATATATTATATTTTTTTCCCCCAACTTTCCAATTTTATCATCTACTGTCAGCATGTCATTTATGTGCAATACTGCCTAGATGGGAGCCTGGGATTTTTATTTATTTATTTCTTATTCAGGAACTTCACCTTAATGTGTTATAATACAAAACATAACAGACATTACTGGGTTGGATAAGAAAGTTAATATTTCATTTTCTGTGTTTTATGTCCTGATGGCTTCCTACTAACATCAGAGGTAATTCTAACATATTTCACTGGGAAATGTAATGGGGTGGAAAGACATTCCCTAGCTCTGCAATCACTATTCTAGCTGAGACACAGATGGAATAGGGACTTGCAGAAATGCATTGGTGGTGTCTATTCTGGACAGACTTTCAGCGATTTATATAAGATACTAATACATTTGTCAAGGAGACAACATCAGACATTTTCTTTTTCTTTTGTTTGTTCACAACACAAATGAGAGAAAAAGGGATAGATGCATTTACTGAGATACAATCTTTAAGTTAGTGGTGTGGAAAATTGCATTGATACTTCCTGAGTAAAATGATCAACTTTATTGAACAGTAGCAAGAGCTGAACATTTGCATGAGGCTTTTAAAAAGAAGGCTTTATCTTCTCTCTATGATGAGTAAAACAGGAAGTAGAGCAATTTTATCTGGATGTTCTCCAAGGCGTATGAACTTAATTGGAGACCAATTTATTTTGGGGGCAGACGAAAACATATTGATCAAGGGCTACATAGAAATAAGAGATGTAAAACTGGAGACAAATAGGGCTGAATATGCTTTGAAGAAGGGAATTTGATGGTTTACAGGTCTGGAGTATGTAGTACGGTCCTTTCAGCTCTAAGTCACCAGACTGAATCTAACTCACATTGATGAGGAAACGCAAGACAATACTAGGTGTGAGCAATTCAAATGACTTTGATCATCTCACTTCTTTCGCATCAGTATACAGTATAACTGACAACATCAACGGTACATGCAATTTCAAATTCATCAAGAACAATAAGTAGAAACCAGCAAATGAACCAAATATGGACCCACACAGATAGACCAGCTGAAGAACCTGCTGAAGAATTTTTATTGCCAGTATCATTTCTTCACTACAAGCAGAAAAAAACCTCATCCTCCTATCACAAACAATCTTGCCCTTTTAAGTAAAGTCCAGATAGGTTCCTTCCAGACAGCAATGAAACCTACTGCTTGTTCTTCTGCACATGGAGAACTCATGTGCATTTATTGCACGTTACCTAGTAGGGTTTCTACAGACTTCTGCCCTGTTCAGCTCTCCTCATTAATGCAGTACATTAAGGCTCAGAGTTATTTATTTACAAACAACCCTACTGATAAGCTTTTAACACTGTTGTCTCAACTGATTAAAATCTTAACACTGGCAGACCTCCTTTGTCCTTAATTTTTATATTTCATAAGAAAATTCCTGAAGCACTCCAGAAGAACACACTCTCCCTCCCATACAGGCCCCACAAGGTTCTCACTCATATAATCCCGTCTCTAAAACTCATGTGGTCTTGCCAATGCCTGAACCCAAAAGTTCCCTTTCCTTCCGTGAACTTCACAGGCTCAAAGAGATTTCTTTTGTGAACGTGTGTATCCTAAGTCTATCCACACTTCAAAAAGTCTTGCTGCTGGGCATCTAAAGTTTGTCAGACTGATTTCCAGAAGCCCTGGGACCATATGAACCTCACATTCCCTGTTAGATCTCATCTGTCTGGAACATTGTGGACAGAGATAAGTCCTCTTTATTTAAAGAAAAAAGTAAAAGCACACAGAAAGCCACAGCGCTCCCAGGACTTTCATTACAATTCAAAGGAAGAGCTCCCTGCAACGGCTGTCAGCAGTGTGGCTGGCATCCTGAGCAAGCTTCTAACACCAGTTAAAAGGAAGCTCAGCCAAAGCGGGGGGGTGGCACATAAATAATCCACTGGTCACAACTTGCACCAATCAGCTGAAGTCTGTGTTTCCCAGCTCCCTTCCTCAGATCGGAAGCAGCTACATCACACATGCCAACATGAAAGCTGGTGCTAGGGTCCTTCTTTTGAGCTTGACAGACTTTGTCCCATTTCGTACTCCTTCCCCCATCTCTACCCTGGCTTCTCACTTGCGCTCTAAGCCCATCCTTTGCTCATTGATTTAATTACTCATAAAGCGGAGGTCTAGTACTCTAGTTAACTGGGAAGAAAAGCATTCAAGAAATTAAGGCGAGTGACAAAGCCACAGCGATGCAGCGCAATGTCGATTAAAGTATCGATCAGCTTACAACATTCACCACCATCTCAAACTGGGACAGTCAATGCTAGTCAGTACCCACTACACCCCACGGCGTCCACGCTGCAGAGGTGCTTTGTCTGCCTGATGGTGTTGCTCTACCTGCAAAGACAGAGGCACAGCTCCACTCAGTGCTAAGGCACATGCCACAAGGAGGTTCTTAATGCTTGCAGCAAAGACTCTTGCAGTCTGGTCCTTCCTGGGTGCCAGCCCTCTTTGTTCCTTTCAAAATGTGGCATGTGCAGAAAGACATGCTTCAACTGCCTGTAATCCCTTCCTCGTGCC
This sequence comes from Burhinus oedicnemus, assembly GCA_008921705.1. Taxonomy (NCBI): domain Eukaryota; kingdom Metazoa; phylum Chordata; class Aves; order Charadriiformes; family Burhinidae; genus Burhinus; species Burhinus oedicnemus. The sequence continues at coordinate 31,731 of VFFE01007656.1, forward strand.
CAGAGCCCTCACAGCAGTTGCCTCCTGACCAACAGGCCTTCAGCCAGTGCTGAGCAAAGGAATAAAGTCCCCTCAGCACATTCACACCCTGGTTTTTCCTGGGGCTGCCTGCTCAGGGTACTCAGCCAGAGTTCAGCCTTCCCCAGCTGCAGAATCCCTCTGGTGTTTGCAGGGCTCCGACTCCCACGGCAGAGCTTGAAGCAGAGGGAAGGGCGGATCGGTTTGTAGAGCCCGTGCAGTACAGCAGCTCCGTTTCCTGACGGATGCTCACACGCTGTCTGCAGTGACGCCGAGGGCACAAAGTAGTATCAGGGTCTGCCGCAGAGCAGCCACACTATGTTTGCAGGGGGCAGCTGGCGAGGAGGTTAGTGAAGCAGAGAAATCCTCAGGCTCAAAATCCTGCTTTGGGGAATTGGAGTCAATGGCAAGTATTCACCAAAAGCACACAAGAGGATAAGCCAAGTAACCTTCCCTGCATCATCTCCCCCTTGCACGGCCAGACACATACCTATGCTGCCCCAGGACCTGGGGCACATTCCGTGCGAGTCAGCAGGAATAGGCTTGTGCGAAGCAGCCAAAGCAGGCAGAGGCCTGTCTTCCAGCACCTGAGCCTCTTTGCAAATTCAAATTCTGATTCACTCTCTGGGAGCAGGGGACATAACATGATGAAATCTGGGCAGAACTTGCCCTGAAGATTTAAAGAGGTATGCAAGAAGGGAAAGCAAGGGATGCACTAAGTCCTCACTTAAAGGCAACCACCAGCTATGCTTTGAAACACCCCAGTGACCAAATAAAGCCTTCAAGACTCACCTGCAGCAGGAACTGCTCAGCTCCACTAGCAAGAGGCTAAGCTGAGCAGCTGTACGCCTCAAACCAACCTCTCCCCTTTCCTCTATCAGCAGTGACCCCTATACTCCCTCCTCCCACACTGTACTGCAGCTTTTTAAATTAATTTTATGGCTGTGACTAATGAAGTCGCTGTTTTCCCATTCATTAAGGGGTGTTTGATCTGTCAGCCCTGGACTCTGCAGCCTTAGCACTTGCTGCCTGTGATGTCTGACACAGGGAAGGGATCGGGCGCTGAAGCTGGCAAGGGTTGGGAGAAGCTGTGGAGAGAGGGACACTGCATTGTAAAATGAGAGGACAGCAACTTATGATCATAGTTTAGCTTAAAGCAGCAGGTGGAAGAATTTCTCAGGCAGCTATTTTTGACACCAAGGATGCTATAATCTCTTGCCCTTTTGTGCTGCCTTTGTGCCCATTCTGTTCTCTAAGGAGAATTTAAAGGTGAGCTATAAAACAGGGAGAATGGGAGAAAAAAAAAAAAGGAGAGCAATATGGTTTCAGATCCCAAGTTAGTATCCAGAAGGATATGTTGGCCTAAAAAGCTCCAATAAGCATTGGTGATGAGGACAGGCTGAGACCCCGCTTCCCCGGGGAATGGCCTGTATTTTCAGTTGGCTGAGGTGCCAGTGAATACCTTTGGGACAATATCTCAGGAGGCACTTGTTGAGCATCTCGGATTTGCATGCAGAGGGCAGCAAAGGGGCTGAGGCTGCAACATCTCCAGCTGTAAGCAGCCAATTCTAGTGTTATGCTGCCCTGAAAAGCTTCGAGTCTCGGCAGCCTTCCCAATCCTCAGGGGCCACAAATCCAGAGCTGAGTGCCTGTGTCTAATCCACATCTCCGCACATTTTGGTCAGTGCAATGAGGTGTGCTCAACACCAGAAGGCAGGAGAACCCAGAAGTCCTGGCTTCCACTTTCAGGTTACCCTCAGCCTACTTTTTATACTTGAGCAAAAGAAATAGCTCATGCTTTTTTGTCTGACAAAATGGAGGTTCCTTCCCAATATTTGCTTCTAATCCACAGCACAAAAATGTGTTCCCATAGAGCCTGACCCTGACAGGTAACGAACAATTGCTATACCCATTGACTCAAGCTGCCCAGGGAAGTGGTGGAATCGCCATCCCTGGAGGTATTTAAAAGCCGGGTAGACATGGTGCTGAGGGACATGGTTAGGCAGTGGTTTTGGCAGCGTTAGGTTGACGGTTGGACTCAATCTTAAAGATGCATTCCAACCTAGACAATTCTATGATTCTATGACTCCAGGTAAGAGGCAGAGGTTCATGGCACCCTCCCTTCCAGAGATGCTCCCCTCATCATCTGACAGCATAACTGTTTACTTGGGAACACAACACTGAATGAGGGTTTCCTCAGAAAGACCAGCAGGGCTGAACATGAAGCATGTAAATGCTTCACTTGGCAGCTTTCAAATCTGGAGCCACGGGGCTCCTTGGAGAGGTATTCCTCCTGATATCATGAGATTGCAGCTTTCAGTTGATACCACAGGAGACAAGAACACAGGAATCTGCAGAGGCCTCTGCATGGCAAATCCCCTTTTTTGCCAGATACTGCCTGTATTCTTGCCTTCAAAGCGATTTCAATACACTATATTAAAAAAATGTCATCAAATAAAGGAAAACCCTCAAACCTAGGGGCACAGTGAATTCATAACATCAGTGACAATTTTTTATTTCTTCAGTTTCTCATCTCAGACTGTGTTGCCTACAGGGTTGAGATCAGGTCTCTGTGTGCACATATATATTTTCATCTAATCACTGTTGAAAAACAGCAAAGCTTTTCAAACACTTTAGTGAAACAACTTATTGTGTTGGCCAACGACACACTATCTCTTTATCTCCCCTTGCTTTCAAGGGCAGGGGGGTCCACCAACATGGACTACAGCCAGAACTCTGGAGTACCTATTTGTTATCAGTAGACTACTGATAACACCTTCATCCCAGGACAGGCTGCCTCCACCCCAAGGGCATCACAAGCCCTCCAAAAAATGAAAACCCCGTGGGAAAAAGTCTGCTTCTGAGGCACAGCTAGAGAGCTTGAGAAATACACCCATGCTCCCAAGAAGCAGACGGAGAAGCATGTAATTCAATGTATACAGCATGTACCTGTAATGAAGCATACCTGCAATGCTAGCCCTGCCAACTGACATCACAAAACGAGAGCTCATTTTTAGACATTCTTTCCAGGTCTATTTGTGCCTCACCTCTCAGGACAGGACGTAATCTCTGCACTTCCCAGGACATCTCAGTAGTTTTCTATAGCCTGACGCCTGTTGAATTTTGCATTGGAGTTTGAAGACAGGAGGCATGAGCTGAATGACTACAGAGGCATGAGGCATGACTACAGAGTCAGAGCTGATTCCCATTTCAATCCTCCAGAAACATAAAAGTGAATGTTTCATTTAATCACCCCATCTTCTCCGAGGACTCTGCCTCTCTCACCACTGTCTGAGGAGGGTTCCTGTGCATGCAAACACATTTTATATAGGAAAATCACCTTCAGTAAAAGCACACAGGTAAACATATGCCAGAGCATGTCTCCTATCACAAAGACACTGCCATATATGTACAGCGCACAGAGTCCCATTCACATCATGAACAAGCAGGTTCAAAGCATCCTGAACAAGAGGGAAACCCCCTGGAGTCTCATGTCAAGTTTGTACAGACAGAATGACTTACTGTCTGCTGCAGCAGCCTCCAGATCCTTACCCCAGGAGACAACTCCACTACACAGAGCTTGGTGAATCCAAACACCTGGCCCTGCAGGGAGCTTTCTGGGTACAAAAAAAACCCCTCAGAGTACTAAGGCTCTACTCTATCTTTCAGGAAGGAGTGGGGAGACAGACTCACACCCCTTGCCAGAAAAGAAACAAAGCAAAGAGCCCCAGTATTTGTATTGTTGTAGGACCTACATTGCCTACCTGTACCTGAAGCCTGGCTGCACCGAATGGAGTAAATATCCAGATACAAAACACTTCAGAGCAGCTGCGTAACTAAGCAGACAAGGATAATTGCATTTGTTTTGTACGTAGAAGGGAATGACACAGACATCATACAGGAAGTTTTGCAGCAGGGATAGGACTTTTATCATCTCAGTGTAGCTGAAAGCATTAACTGAGGGGTGTCTCTATGCTCTGCTGTAGTAGAGTTCTGGCTTTTGGACAGACAGGGTAGAGAGGTGTAGCTTTTAGGAAACAGGATTTCATGTCAAACATTGATAGAAGTCAGCAATTCCTCTCTGGAAACGCAAAGAAGAAACACTTAGATAACCAGACAACTGTATCTCACTACATTAGGTAATTCTTCAAGGGTACAGTGAAGTTCCCTCAAGCAGGCAGGCTCCAAGCCGCTGTTCAAAACCAATTCCTTAAGCTTCAACTGTCTGAAAACAAGCACAGAAGAACAGCTATGAAGCAGGAACAAATATAGGTATTCACATCACCTAATCAGAGACACTGCAGACTAACAGTTCTAGCCTCCCTTGCCAGTGGTCAGCGAACAGAAACTCCCTCCAAGGGTGATTTACAAAACCTGTCAGATGGATGACGAAGGATGAGAAATAAGGGATATAAAGCAAATAAGGGAGATTGGGAACTGAAATTGGAGCCCTCGAAAAGGGAAATGAAGGCCCTTGAACCTGACAAGGATGAGGCTAAATCCATCAATCCAGGCTCCCACCAAAGGACTTGCCAGCTGTGCAGTCCATGGGCTCAGGGCCCAGCAGGACACCAGTGACTGTGGCTGCACTGCCCTCATTGGAGTCGCTCCCAGCCCTGCTCAGCCCCGCGAGCAAGGAGCCAAGGCCTTGCAGGTCCTTGTGTCCCACCTCTCCCAGCTGGCAGCAGTGAGCCCAAGACAAGGAGCAAGGCTTTCCCTGCCGTACGCCTCCATATCCGTTCTGCCCCGAGCGCTCATACTAGTGCGTCAGTGCCACAACGGAGTTCGACAGAGGAGCGTGGAGGTGTGGAAGATGCAAGAGATTGTCACAGTCCCATCCCTGCTGGCACAGCCAGGAAAGATAAACCTCAATTCTTTCACTCCTAGCATTTTAAATTTAAGTCTGTCTCCTTGAGAGAACTGGCTGTGAAGCACAGATTTTTTTTTTCCCCCCCTTCCTCCTCCTTCATCCATTTCAAATGTCACCCAAATTGAGGCCAGCTCTGAAGGGCTAAAAAAACCCAGGCCTCTTGCAACTCCAGAGTGCTGACTTGCATCACATTGGATCTTAGCTCCTTATTTTGTAAATAAGTCGAGGGCAGCTGGAATAATATACCTGTCAAACAACAGTGAGCTTCCAATTTCCCTTGACAGCATCAGCTCACATGTGCTGCCTGCCTTTTACAAGAGTCTGCCAGAAGGAATCAATTCTTTAAACATACATTGATGTATAATCACGTACTCTGTTGCTTTGGTACATTCTAGCCATTGACCATGGACTTGAGAGAGGCTTCACCTACAATCTTCATTTCTTATTTTTGTTTCAGGCTAGATCTGGTTCCAGCCTTCCACTGCGAGATTTACTATAGGCAATGCAGGTGAGGCATGCAAGTGGGCTGCCCGGCACTTTAGTTTACAACTTTATGTTTATGACTTTGTCACATGCTAATCAGTTCAGCTACAAGTCTCCATGCCAGGGGCCTGTCTGCTAGACACAATTTCTGACAGGGAGAGTTTCTTTTGGGATAACGTTGCTGCTTCTAAGAAGGTAGGGGGTTTTTTTAGAGGAAAAACCACATACCTTTACCTATAGTAAGAAATAAACAATATTTTGGCTGAATTTTTGCAATGGTCTCCACGCTGATATGTAGAGACTCATCAGAAAATTGGAATCCATTAAGGAAAAATAATTAACGAATAGATACAGGGCTCTGCAAATAGAAAGTCATTAAAGTTACCAGAGCACTCTGATATTTTGACAGCTGTGTCATGGCAAAGCTCTTGTGGAAATTCAGTGTTGTGTTGTAGTCAGTGCAGGCAGAGACTGCATCATAAATAATGCATACAGGCAGGTAGTTTGCATTGACAACAAGAAAGTGCTTAATAGCCATGCTGTTAGCACCATCAGTTCTTGCACATGGAGAGAGGCACAGGTCTTGCAGAGCAAATTGTAGGTGCTTAAAGATATAAGACACAGGCATAAGCAGGAAGAACTCAAGCTATTTAAAGCAATCTCTGTTCTGATATTCCCAGCCTCTTGGAGGTCTGGCTGTTGCCTCAATATTCTTCTCTCAGAAAAGTGGGTATAATGTTATACAGAAGTGAGTATAATGTTATACATCTTGTGTTTATTTGCTTCAACTGCTATCGAGGCTCTCAAAGCATGCTGTGAACTTTAATGAATTAGGCTGAACCCTATGCTCTGACAGGTGTAGAGGGAACCAGACATCCCATTCAGGGATGGGGAAACTGAAGCTCAGGGAAGTAAATGTTTGCTCAAGGTCAAAAGATGTCTGTGTTAAAAGCAGAAATAGAAGAGATGACATGACTCACAATATACGGGAGAAATCTTTGCTGCTATAAACTGGAACAAGTCTCTGCATGTCTGTACAGCAAAGGCAGTAGGCGCTTGATTTTACCCACAGGATTAACCCTTCATCTTTACAAACCAGCCTTTGTCTTGTTACAGACATACCACAAGGATGCAAAAAACGACGTAACAGCAGCAGAACATTTGACATAAAATAAAGCTAGCAAAGCACCTGGGCAACGAAGTTCAAACACCAACTGTGCTTCTGGTTACTGAGAAGTACTGCTTAATACAGCAAGGAAGCAACTCTGACCTCTCTTACACTGCTGAGAATAAAGCAGTTAAAATAAGCATTATAGCAATGGTAGAAAGTCACAGAAAACTAGGCTCAAGTAATCTAGTAAGGAAAAATAAGGCATTTCCTTATTTTCCAATAAGTGATCACAAGGGTGAATTCAATGTCTTAATTGCAGACTTGACAGGCTGTGCTGGGTCAGACCCACGTTCCCTCTAATCCACTATCCTGTTTTATACAGTGGCCAGATACAGAGACAGGAAAAAAAGAACAGAGCAAACATACCCAAGTCTACTCTGATCTCTGCTTTGAGCATTGATTTATCAGACCATAATCCTGAGGGTAATTGCATTAAAATTATTAAGACTCAAACTAAGATTTGGATCATTGAGCATAAGCTTGGCCAAATTATTTTTACTTCTGTTCAGTTCGGTGCACTATCATCTCATTTACTAAGCTAAACGATCAGAAGTTTAGCCACTCTCTGCAGAAGGTTTTTACAATATTCACTGTACCAAAGGACGTCCCTTTGCTGCTTGAGTTAGCAAAACAGCTCCCGTAAGTAGAATGCTGTTACCCCCCACTCAGAGTAGGGGCGGCAACAAACATTTTACAACTTCATTAGGTGTCAGTGCCTGCAGACACGAAAGACTAGAAAAGCCAGGAACATCACTGCAAGTGACACTGCCTGAGTAAAAACACCAGCCAAAAGACTGACCAAATGTTTTCACTTTGTGTCAGGAAACAAAAATAAGTGTTGACAAATAAAAACAAAAGAGCTGGGCTGGGCAAGAGACTCTTCAATATTTCCCTGTGTCTGGCTTCGCTTTCTAATGTTGACACATGCAAAAAAATCCCTGCTGTGCCCAGATCTGGGAACACATCCCAGAGCCCATGGAAGGTGCCAGCCCCTCCAGCAGGCGCTTGCCTGTCACCATTCACCAGCAGAAACCAGGGCACGCAGCGGGGACAAGGCAGCGGGTTCTGCAGGGTTGCACACAACTCCACTTTGAGCACCTGAAAGAGCCCTTTCCAATAGCCTGCCTGGCAGGGTCACCTGCCCTTGCTGGAGTCAGGACTACCTAGCTGGGACCTTGAGGAATCAGATCCTCTGCACCCAGTTTGGCTCTGCGGCAGCACGACTCAAGAGCAGAGGAGTTGCTCTCCCCTCACCAGGAGGACACACACGGCAGCAAAAGCAGACCTCTTGCCTGCCTCCATTGCTGCCTCCCATCCACAACCTCTCCCAGCACTGCCTGAGCTGTGGTGATTTCTCATCACCGCTCAGAGGATCCAAAGGAGCATGATGGGACAGAAAAAGCGGGTCCTTGTCCCAAAACCACTCCACTCTGGGACCACGTGATGCAGAGGACTGGCCCCCACGCCCTAGTGACCTACCAGATTATACCCTGCCTGCTGTATCACTTAGACAGCTGTGACACCCTCCTGGCATGGTCTCTTTTTCCCATGTCCCAGATAATCAAGTGCTTCCTCACCCCGTTATGTTATTCTGCAGAGTCACTGCCTAAGGATCCATATTTGGCTCAGAGATAACTCAGTAGGAAGCCCCAGAGTGTTCAAAATCCAGGAATGTATCAGCCTCCAACTGGAGACCATAGTCCCCCTCAGCAGATGCAGTTACAGGCATCTACCTAGAGGGGTAATTTTGAGCTGCCTTTCTCAATTTTAATTTTTTTTAAAATGTTCTAAAACTTCTTTTCCCAGCCCTGGGTTTCCCTGGAGCATTTCGCCTTTTTCAATTGATTACCAGCTCCATCTACTCAAGATAAGTTGCATTTTGATGGTTGTTACTCATTGTTGAAATCACCTCACCCCACTGGAGACCTAGTGTGGTTGAACAGGCTGCAGAGAGAAAGAGGGATCTATTTGTCTGAACATAGACACTGACCAGGAGAAGGTCTTCATTTGAGCACATTATCCGGGCTGACTCCTCAGACAGTTAACCGAGAGAAATAGATGCTTCTAAGGAGCAATACATCCCATCCATGTCCCGAAGTGGCCTCCTAATACAGGCAGGAGAACCTTCCTCGTGTGTTCCTCTTTCTCTTCCCTGACTAAAATACATATGAACAGATCAGACGTAGTCATAGGTGCTGCCTTTCTCAGTGCAGTGGTGTAAGCAAAATAAATCTCAACCAAAACGTTTGTTTTGGCACTGGGAAGCCGGGCCCTGCAAACACAGACTTCCCCCACCTTTCATTCTACACTGCAGCTGTGCAGACCTGAGGGGGAAGGATTTGGATTACACTGTCTAGCAAGGCCTTCTACTGAGATTGCTTTTGGCTGCAAGCACAGCAATACATTTGCAAAGCCACTACACCACCCTGAGATGCCATCTGACTCCATTTAGGGAGGTTTGCTGCAGAGTTCCCGTTTTGCAGACATACAAGAAAACAATCCAAAGTGGGAGGACTGCAAGGAAAATGTTCTGGCTCTCAACAAGAGATCCTGGGTTGTGAGTCAGGCTGGGACAGCAAACCAGAAAGAACAGAAACTAGAAAACAGACAACAGCTCTTCCTCCCCAGATCTGGCTACAGTAGTACAGAGAACAAGTTTGTGAAGCTTAGAGAGAAGCTGAAGATTTAAACCACCTCACACCAAGAACAGAAGTCTTTATGAACACAAGAAATCAGTTCTGTGGATCCGGTGTTGATGGGCTTTGCCATTTGGGAAGGTGTTAGCCTCCAGTGGAGAGCTTTTCCTCTGATGGGGAAAAGGTTTGGCCATTCCAGTATGCAGGTGCTTTGATGTTTTATCAGGACAGTGGTACACTGCAGACACCATAGGATCTCTCTCTTGCCGAGCCCCAAAACTAGTAGGAACATAATACTTGAAACCTCCTGTCCTCTGCTAAATGTGGCTGAAATGAGCTAATGGTGCAGAAGTTATGGGAAGCGTGTATACAGACACTGATTATGTAAACCTCATTTCTTTAAGCTAAAAAATGGTAATGAAAAGCTATATCGTCTTCCACATACTCTAAGATTAAACAAGCCCTGCATTATAAGCACCACAGAAAATTGCTTAGATCCTTTTTCCTCAGATGTTGCGCAGGGTTCAGCACCACAATAGTCAGCTGTCTTTTCAGACCATTTCCCTCATCTACAAGAGGAAAATGTCTGGTGTAGTGACTGCTGGAGAAACTATTCCATCATGCCTCCCAAAGGACACTACGACAGCAGGTTTTTATTCCAGAATAAAAAACACTCCAAAGTAATTAGCATCCTTCAAAAGTGAAGTAATTACGCTACAGTAAAGTCACTTATGTTCCAGAAGAGCGTGTCCATGCAGGCAACTATTCTGGAAGGCTTCCGGCTGAACAGCTTATTCTGCAATAGCTATTCCAGTCAATCCCAGCAAGTGACAATGATCTCTCATTTCCCCTCCCTATAAGGAGGGAAACCAGATTAGGAAAGCTAGTGTTCTTCAGGAGATGTTTGAACCACTTTCAGCCAATTTGACAGATCCACCAGCTTAAGGGAAATTAATTTTGTGGAAGTTTTATAACCACTGCCAGAAATTAGAGGAGCAAGGTCAAATGCATTCCCTGCCCCTAAAGAAAAGGCAACAACTACGCTCCGCTATGTCATTAGCTATCAGTGCATCTACAGCAAAGGGCATCTTTATGAACTCTCCAACCATGTACAAAGCTTCAGAAGTGCACGTTTTATTAGACACCAGAGACTCCAACGTAAATCACAAGTCTGAAGGAAAGCTGGCTGTGTTACTTCCACAGCTCCTGGAACTGCTTTTTCAACAATAAAAAGGATGTGGAAGACAACTAATATTTGAATACATCGCTACGTGTAACCACGGGCAAAGTGCTGTGCTCTGTTGCCTGGCTCATGGTGCAGAACTGTACCACTGATGCCAGCAGCGTTCATCTGTTTCCAGCAAAATGGGAGGTGGGACAGTATCTCCCAGTACTGTCTACTTGCCAAACAGACTCTAAACTGAAGAAGGCAGAAGGGTTAATTGAGACCAGAATGGCCTGGGATGATTTTACTGTGGGCTGGCACGTACTTTAAGTGTACCGATCTATCTTTGGAGCTCCTTAGCATATTTGCTCAGCTTATTTGCATATACAAATATAAACTGTACTCTCCAAAAATTGCTCAAGCAGAGTCTGGAGCAAATTAAACACTCAAGCTGAGGAGAGAGAGAGAGGGAGAGTGAAAGAAAATTGTAGCTATCGCATGTTCTGGGTCTGTAGCGGACATGGCTTAAAGCAAGGAGACTTGCAAACATCAACTACTAGGAGAAAACATAGAAAACATGACAGGAAAGTCATGCTAGTCAGAGAGGTGCACGAGTAGTTTATTTCTGCATATTTTTTCAGCCAATATGGAAATCTGTAGCTGTCAGCAGTGACGGGGATTATATCTTACTGAAGTAAGACTTGGGGAAAGGGAGACCTGACCCAAAGCTTCTTGGGACAAGGGATGCTACCAATTTCCATGGCCTTCAATCAAGCTTTGACTGGCAAGAAGACTAAATCGCACTGGTCCTGCAGGTGCCAGCTTCAACACAGAGGGTCATGAGCTGGCCAGGCTGTGTGCGCAGATCCCACACTCCCAAAGCTTGAGTCAAACTGGGAAACACATTTTGTGTCAAAAACCAGATGAGGAAAAGGCTGCCTACACTGGCTGGTCCATTCCCCTGCCAAAGCAACCTGCTCTGCAGCGCAGTGAAACACAGCTGGTTTTGTGGCTTAGTGACAGAGGAACAGGCTATCATGACTTTTAGTGAGGGGTTGTAAATACTTGTGATTTTTACCACGCTGCCCCAGGGGATGCAAATTGCTTAGTCAAATTCTGGTGGGCAAAAGCTCCCATCAGGCTCCGTATCAACAACACGCACGTCAAGCTCACCCAGGAGGCTGATGGGAGGCTTCGAAAATACAAGCCCCAAAGAAAGCTCAAATGAAATAGGCTTGCTCAGCCCAGATAAGAGTTTTCTGAACTGGGGATGTAACAGACTTCTGATACGTAAAAGGTTGTTCTGAGAAGGGAAGTGAGCGATTATCCATCAGGCCACTAGAGGCAGGACAGGGGAAAATAGGGTGAATCTGCAGGAGAGCACACAGAAAAAGGTAAATTTAGGTTTCTTGTTAGGGTAAACTTTTTAATGCTGAGGATAAATAAGTATGGAACAAACTAGTCAATGCATTGAATCCTTGTCAGAGGAGGATCTTAAGGATGTCTGTCAGGGTTGGTGCGATATAGTCAGTTGTACAGAGGGTAAGGGGATGAATTAGATGACCTCCAAGTCCTACCAGCCCCATACATTTATGGCTATACTTCTCTTTTGTATATGGAGAAGTGCAAAGAGTTGAGTAAGTTGCAAATAATGAACTCTGAAGGAGAAATTGAGGGTTTTATCCATGTTCTAAGAAACACATTACCCGAAATTCAACATTTGATCCTGGGGCAGGGCTGTGCCTTGTGTTACAGAGGAAAAACCTCTAGTAGCTCCTGTTCAGGGTGGGGCCTATTCCTTCCTGACCTCATTGCTAGTGGTCAATCAGTCCTCAAGCATGTGAGCAAGAGTAACCAGACTGCACAGGAGTTTCTCAGTGTCCCTAGGAAAATCTGTACATCCCACCTGGTGTCCTGTCTCTAGCTGGGCCCAATCTCTGATAATCCAGAAGAGGGCAAAGGCAGCAATCCAGAAGTTAAAGATGGGGGAAAAGCAGAAAGACTGGTGGTGCAGATTCTTCCTGCTCCCTGCAGACCAGTACCAGAAGCCCTGAAGAGGGGATTCATTTAGTACAGTGCAAGATGCAGCCAAATTAATTCACTTTTGGTCTTCCCTCCCCCACCTAGATAATGCAAAGCCTCCTCCATCAATTAGCACTCCAAAACTTCTCCCATTCTCCATTCCTCTCCAAAGCAGCTAACAATACCCCCGTTCAGCATTGCCTTAAAACCTGCTCAGCCCAGCAATTCTACTTTGCATTTAGGTTACAAGAGTTAAGAAGATTTTCTTTGAATGAGCTCTTACTTTCAGGGCAGAAATGAAGAGTAATCAGCTCTCAGGAGCAATGTTTCCCTCCAACCCCAGCAAGCCACCTCTGGGGACTGGAATCCGTTTCTTGCCTCCTTTCCCCCGTGACAGGCAGGCTCTGAGCCCCCAGACAGTGCTGACTTGCAGTATGATTCTCCAGAGGCATTGCACCATGTGAGGACTGGAGGGAATATTGTCACACAGGAGATGGAGGGGGAAAGACAGGGAAGAAAAGAGGTTTCAGCTTGCTTTCTAGCAAAAAGTGAAGCCTGTTCTGGGAGTGATGATTTATCTCATGTGGACAGAAAAGTGCTGGAGTTTATCTAGGGTGGCAGCATATGTCTGTGTGTCTCAAGGGGAAGGGGTAGAACAGACTAAAGAGGCTCTTTGTCAGTCATTGTGCTCCTCTCAACCCCTGGCTGCTTGAGCTCCCAGGTCAAAGGCAACTGGAGTAACTGAGGAAGAAATACAAAGGCATCTACCACACCACCACATCAAACAGTTACAAAAAAATCAGCCTGAACTGGAATATCTTTGTCAAGGTTTTTCCTCTGGCCTCTGCAGATAGATTAGGTTTGGCTCAAAACAACCTTCAGGATGATGTTGTGCAAAAATGACTTTCTCTGCCCTTTACAAAGGTTGAAGCTTTTGTAACCAAGCCCTCCCAGACACTTGCTCTGATCAAGCAGTTCCAAAACCATCTCTGGAACAGACCCAGACCCAACCTCTAATCAATGAGCTTTTCATTGGGAGATTTCAACCTACATATCCATGGAAGCTTTGTCCATGAAAGCAGAGCTGGCACTACAGCAGTGAGTACTACCCAGGACCTCCATGGCTCTCCTGTTATATTTTGGTCTTGGTTTGCAACGTCCCCTTAAACGTGTTGCCCCAGGGCTGAAGTGACATGCCCACCAGCCTCTGGCAGTCTCTGCAATCTCATCACCAGGAAAACTGTCTCCATCTGCCCAATGAAGCATGAAGCCCAAACCAAGACTTTGCCCCTGGATTTACAGCTTCTGACTATACATGCCTGAATGGAGATGGTTGTAACCTTCAAATGCACTTGCAAGTATATCTGAACTTGAGAAAAATTTGAATTAGATTAAAACTTCATTAGGGTGGTAGATGCTTAGCCTGCTTTGATCAGCAGAGGAGTTTCTCCCCAAAAGGGATTTTTTCTGCAGTTTTGAATCTTGACCATTCCCACCCAAAGTTGCCTCTATTCTCGCCATGCAACAAGGAAAGAAACTGAGGCAAAAAAAGAACTGATGCGCCTGGGAGAACCTGAGCACTAAGTGACTAAGATGGGAAGAGATCCAAACAATTCATTGCTGCTTGCCTTTGATCTGCTGAATAATTCTTGCAAGGGCAAGGAGCATCTTGGGCACATTTCTAAAGGAATTACTGGGGAATCCTGGAGCTGAGGTTCCCAGTGAATAGCGGAGTTACACACAAAAGATTCTCAAACATTTACAGAGGAGCAGAGTGAGGAATCCTTTTTGTTCTGGGCATGTAACATTAGAGAACCTGTCAGCTCTCATTTCACTTGATGACTTGGGTAAATCTCTCTGTCTCTTTGTCTTTTTCTGCTTTTCTTTCTTTCTTTTATTGTTTTTCCAAGAAACAGTTGACATGAAAAATGAGAAACACAAATTGCATTGTCAGTTAGAAATGTATACATGTAATGAATTGTAAGCTGGTTGACCCTTCTTGGGTATTGATTCTGCTTTTTAACTAGGAAGGGAAGCATGGACTGCTTTGCAGAAGCTGATAAAAGAAAAAAGAAACCTGCCAAATAAAAATTGAACCCAGGATTTTCTTATTTTAAGCTTAAGCTTGTCACTTTACAGGGCTGGCTGGAACACTATAATACAATGCAATTCTTTCACTGAAAAGAGGCTCCCCCAAAATACCATTTTCTGTGTGCAAGAGAAACTTGCCTGTTTTCATTTATCACAGTTTTTATCATAAAGAAAATGTAAATAATTGAGACCATGAGCAATCCCAGTTTGCTAAAAAGGAAAGCTCAAAATGTGTTGCTTTCTGGGATTCTATCTCCCATCAAAACCTTAAAGATGCTCATGAAATATTTTCACTCACCGAAGAAGCATTTTTATGAAAAAACATATTTCCAGAAAAAAATTTGCATTTTTCGAACAGCTGCAGTAAATCCTTATCTCACAGGGATGCTGAGAGAGGAATGCTAAGCTTTAAGCAGTTTTAGAAACAGATCTTCAGCTGGCATAAATCAGCCTACTTCCACCACTGAAACAATAGACTTTGAAGTCCAAACGTGCACAATGCAACTCCAGAGAAGCTATCCCTACTTGCACCAGGTACTCATTCGGCCCTCTAACATCCCCCCGACAGAAACAGGAGAAGCCATTACAAGCAACACATTCCCAACTTAAAGCAAGGAACATATTTTTAATCATCCCAGCAGAACACCTGGGTAAACCGACACTGCTCACACTTAAAGCCTTAAGCATATTCATCAGCACCACAGCTATTCCCGTGCATCGCAGATGGCTGGGAACAGGTAACAAAGCGTTCCCGTAACTTGCTCTGTCAGATGATAGATGTTGTTTGCATTGCAGAGAGCAGCACCACAGTGAACGACCGCATACAGCAGCACAGACTAACGGACAGGTGCTTCAAGAAAAGCCTCTCAAACCACAGCAGAGACACCAAGTGAGTTTCCAATACACAAATATGCTCAGGAAGATACTTCCCACACACACACCCAATCAGGGCCAGCAAAAAATGCTTTTTAAATCTTCTTTAGCAAAGATGTGAAACAATGAACCTTCGATCTCTGCAACAAGCACCAGTGGAAAAGGGTAGGGAACTCAGGAAAGCATGCGGCTCCAGAGCAGGCATTCAGCCTGCTGCTTTTCGTCACTGTTGCCCACATTAGTTATGCGTGCTGCAGTTTCTCCCTCTTTGTAAAGCGTTTGGAAATAACTTTTACCAATCTCTCTTCAATCAGCATAACCCAGGGTGCCTGGAGCTAGGAAACACTGCAGGCTTTCTCTGCAGCCCAAGGGAGGAGATGTGTGGAGGTGGCTGTGGCAACCGTAGGGCAAGCAGGCAGAAACACCGAGCCTCACAGAGGCACACCTGTATCCACTCGGGCAAATGCAGGTATCTGGAGATGCAAAGGGCTACCTGCCAGCTCACACTTGCCTACCAAAGCCAGGGGTGCCCCTTTACTCATCTTTGCAGAATAGGATCACAGATGGCCTCACATTAAAGACAAAGTTCCTGTTTTTAGTAAAACCATCCTGACTTCAGAGTGGGATGAAGGTTTTCACAGGGCACTAGGGCCATGGCCTACGTTCCTCTGCCAGCACCCCACGCAAATGTGATGGGAGCTGGGTAGCTCAGGGGGCACGAAGTGCTAATGGAGATCTCAGGCACAGGCAAGCTTGGAGGCCAGGCGGCAACTGGGATTTGGGTAAAGCATTAGGAATGCTATAGAGTTAAGCAGAGTGGCTCAGAGGTGTATTTAGCAGTCTCAGCAAATACCAGCACTCCCCTTCCACATTTTGCATCCAAGGAGGGCCACTGACTTATTCCCCACCACATGCAGCCCTTCCCTATGAGCAGCCTGGCTGCAGCTTGCAGCCCCTCCACCCCCGAAGGGCACACTCATCCCCAGGCACTCTGGGGCACACTTGAGGCCCTGCACTCCAGCTGACCTTATGGAGGGGCAGAGAGGCAGGAACAGAGGGACAGACCGGAAACACAGAGCCAACAGAGGGACATTTTTGGATTAATTTTTAGCTGTTCCCTTGATACTCATTATAGCAATGCAAGACACCTTGCCTTGGTCAACTTCCCCTCATCCACCACTGCATGGGGAGGAGAAGAGTCTGGGAGGGGTTTGGGGCTGGGCTGCACATATAGCAGGGCTTTCTCTAGTTCTCTTTGTCCTGTCCTCAATATAGCCCCTAGATACACTGAAAGCAGTAAAAAATAAAATAAAAAAACACAACACCAAAACTCAAGAAACAACCCGAGAGAGAAAAGTGCTGTGTCGACATTTCTGGGGCAGATGAGGAGGCAGAGATGGAAATGAATTGCTGTGCAGCTGCTGTCTCACTGACAGATATCACTGCTCTTTAAAACGCACTAAGCTCTCTGACAGATCTGCTGCATTTTTCCGCTACCTGCCCTAGCACTCCAGGCTGGAGGAAGGCATACAAGACCAAAGAACAGAAGTAACAGAAAGTTTTCCTACCTTATCAATACAGCTCCGAGGCCGGCAGAGTAGAGCAGATAGGAAAATCACCCTGCACCTACAGCCACAGTAAGGTGTAAGTGCAAAATAAAAAAACAGCTAGAAGTTCTAGCTCAAGCAGGACATCAAACAAGAAGCAGCACTCTGTTTGCAATCCCAAAGCCTAAGAAGGGGTTGTGCTGCTCGATAAATACTTTTCCTTCAAAGGCGGTGCCCCCAGGTGCTGGTGCTGGTTGAGGCATCATGGCCTGAACAGAACCAGCTGGGTAAACAATGCCTAGAATGTGGTTTGTTTACAATCATAACCGCTCACTCCAATGCCATGCATAGGTCTCAGATGGCAGGTAGCATCTTTAGGCGGCTTTTAATAGACTGAAGAAACTGATACATGAATATGGGAGAAAATATTCTCCCAAGGAGAATTCTGAGGAGAAAACTTTATTGTCCCAATTAACTGAATCAGCTGCCAAAGTGAGGCTTAGGGCTGCTTATATCACTTTTCAGCTGATTCTCCATGAAACAATCATGCTGTCTGTGTTTCTGCCGGTTTGTTGTTTATCCTACAGAACTTGTGAAATCCATGTCCAGTTTCATTCCGTTTACAGGAGACAGGACAGCGTGCGAGAGTGACATTCTGACAGATTTCTGCATCTCAGGACTGGGGGGAGAAACTGTTCCTAGCACTGCCTCTACTGAAGGAAAAGCTGCAGCGTGAGTCCATTAGGCACTGAAGCAGCTATGCAAATGCTCATCCTTTGGAACTACGAGTCCATAGGTTCCCCAGTGCAAGGACTTATTTAATAATGCATTTAGGTTTGCAGAGTGGATAAGGTTTCCTTGCTCTTGTTCCTTGCTTGGATGAGTGGAAAAGATCCCCCTATGTCAAGCTGATTCTCAGATGTCCCTAGGGAATAGCTGCAATTATTACCAAAATCGCACCGTGATGCAAATGATGATTGTCTGTTTGAAATTTTCCCTCTATTAATACTTACTGAAAAGACTTGAAATTCCTTAATTCCCACAAAAATACCTGGGAAAATATCGGCTTGAGCGAAAAGTGTCTCCCCCACACTGTGTTGTACTGGCTGAATTCCTGAACTACAGCTGCAAAAATGGCATCTAGACCCACGCCTCAAATGAGCTTCTGTTCATGCCTGTCTTTTGATCAAGCTTCGGAGAGAAGGAAAGAAGAGCCGCAAGGTCTAACTAACATTCAGAGTGATAGGGGTAGCAAGGGAAATGCTTTATGCTGATCACATGGAAAATAACATCAAAGTCTGAACAATAAAGTGAATTTATTAAATTGGTCAAAAAAAGTTTATTTTAAAATCAATTCATATTGAACCTCGGTAACAAAGAAATCATAAACTCCTTGCAGTGTAATGAACTTGAATTGACCTCAGCCACTCATCCTGAAAGATATGAAGCCACTAGTCAACACAGACAGCCCCCTCACCTACTTAATCCGTACCCTGCTCAATTCATAAAAGCAGTAGCTCTATAATTTAGAACACAATCTCTCCAATTTAGAAGTAAACTGCCCTCTAAGCAATCAAATTCAGAAACCACTAAACCAGTGCATTCCCCATTCTAAGTACATCACCAGTTTAGAATGTAGTGACTGTGTTATCTATAAAGTAGTAAATGGCATAAATCTAATACTCAGTAAAATACTCTTTCAGAGAAAAGGATGCTGTGCTATCAATTTGTGCAGTCTACCAACTAGCATCTAGAGACTCTCTCCAGCCTGGAGTTTATTATCTGTGGATATTAGAATCAACAGATCTACACTGGATCCAAACTAAAATCACAACCCACCCTAAAACTTATTGTTTGATCTAGATAACTAAGTGGATCAGCCTGGAAGAGCACTTTTCCTTTTCTTTTTTTTTTTCCCCCCCTGTTTGCCGAATCCTTAGAATTTTATCGTGGAAACACAAATCCTTGTATAGCAAACTTAAGTGTACTGTTGATGAGTTTGTTTTCCCAAACAATCAGAAATAGTCTGTGGGTTGCCTGGAATCCATGGACTGCAGCTTGAAAGTCAGCACAGATCTAAAGTGATGTGAGACATGGCAACACATCTCTTGGCATATCTGCTGACCTGCCAGTCCTGTGGACATGCTCGGAAGAGACCAAAGCTCCTTACTCCAGAATAAAAGGCACTGCTGGATTTGGAATAAAGGATCAAACCAGAATTTTTTCCGAGTGGCCCGTGACTTAGGAGCCTGTCTAAACACCATTTTCAAAATGGTGCTGGGACCCCTAAAGGTTTAAAAACGTGACCCCAGATTTAAGATACCCCGTTGGCAAAACAGAAGTACTCTGTGAGCTGTGCAGCTAACAAAGCTTTGGTTGTTTCCTGAGGCTCAGTGCCACACAGATTTCCTGTAACAAATGAGTAGCAAGTTCTGACCGAAGCTTTTCTCAGGGCTAAGCAATCAGCATGTCCCTGGCCTGTGTGGATTCTCTAGTGCCTATTACTTTTGCTGTGCTCACACTGTAGCTCTTCCTTTAGCTGGGGAAGTAATTTCAGTCTCATTCTCCCAGCCAGCAAAACCCATCAGAACTTCACCAGGGATCTGCTGAAATCAGCCGATAGTTCAGACTGATTAAGAACAGGACTGGCAGATAGACACAGAGAGGGAGAAAGCGGTAGACGGAGTTGGGCTAAAAAATGCTGCTGAGTTTGACTGCAGTAAAGAACAAATAGAACACATAACGCATATCTATAAGCATTTCTATAAAAAGTGTTATCCCCCTTACATTCAAGAAAGTCTTTACTAAGCAAACTTCCCAGATTGAAACCCTGTAACCTATGTTTGGCTCTGGAGCACCCCCGGGCCGGGGAGTACCACATCAATACCAATTACAAGGGAAGGGACAGAGGTTTGCCTCGTCAGCACTTTTACGTGTGCAATTAGTCTCCCTAACTGTCTTGTGGATAGGTGAGGCAGCCTGCCGCTCTCGGCGATAGGAGAGGGACACCGCGTGCATTACGAAAAGGCTGGACCTTGCTCTGGGCTCCAGCCATTCACGGAGCCAAGTGGCTGCTCAAAATCACATTACCTCCTCGGAAAAGTGCTATAGCAAGGGAAAACTAGAGAAAAGAAATTGGCATTGCTCTTCCCCTTGCCTCTGGGTTCCTGCAACAACTGCAGTCACTCTTGGGTCTTTGAAGGCACTCTGGCTTGGCCTGGGAGAGGGTCGATGGAAAGGGAATCACAAAAAGGAAGAGCCCGGCTCGCGTGACCGCTGTGTGAGAGTGTAGGTGAGCAGGCGAGCATGTGTGACTGGGGTGGCTTGCAGGTGAAAATAGATGGAGTCAACTCTTCAGGCTTCTGCATGAGCGTGCTCATGTCACTTCACAACAGCGGTCACCAGGAGGGCTTCCTCCAACCGTTGAGCACTGTTTCCTCCCATCTGTCCCCTGCTCCCTAAGTCCCCAGGGGACTGCAGAGAGTAAGGACATCTTTATCCTCCTCCTGCTAGGATGATGGTTTTTTCTGTATGCTTCTCCCACGCCTTCAGGAAATAATAGGAAACTTGGCTCCGACGCCAGCTGGGCACATCCCAGGTGTGTGACCCTTGCTCCCAAGACTGACCTTTCCGCAGCCTCGCAGGTGTCCCAGTGAGCTTTCCCTTGCTCCGCGGAGGTGAATGGCAGCACGCCGATGCCCTGAGCGAGGGGTTTGCAGTGATCTCTAGAGAAGCAGGTGTTTACGGACACTGAGATGTTTCACCAAATCACCAGCAAAACTCTGTGCACAGAAAAATACTGGAAACAAAAAATCCACCCACATGCCCAGAACAAGTGTTTAGGGCATGATAGAGCTTTTTCCCAGACGTCTGCCAGACTTGGCTGGCTCTGCTTCCCAGGAAGTTGCTAACAGTGGCAGTGAAAGTGGAATTTGATGAAACAGCTTGAAATTAAGCCCTGGAGTTTCCTTCTCCACCTTCCACCTAGCCGTCACAGATCCACCAGCACTGTTCCTTTCTGTGATCAGATCCTGGCCAAAACCCTTGGGAAGTGCTTCTCTGAGGACTGTGGCCAGCTGGCTGATGGCTGCACATCACCAGGGCCAGGCTTAGGAAGAACTAGTTTGAGATGCTGATATATTTTGCTACATCTCAGGTACTGGAACAAAACCAGCGTGCTTGGACAGACGGGATTTTCTGAAACTTACGGGAACTTCATATCTCAGAGACATTTCTCTTTCTGTGAGAGTCAGAGGAAAGAGGCCAATGACAGCAGAAGTTATTAGTGGAGCGTACCAGACACAGATGCAGACAGACAGCAGGTTGCATACACCTTGCTTCCCTCGGGAGCCAGGCTTAACTTTTTAAAAAGAAGCAGCCCAGCAGCACAATATTTTCCTTACAAGCCCCATCTTTATTTTTAGACCTGTAATCAGAAGAACATTTTGTCTCTCAATCGGATCAGAATGTCTGGAAATGTACAGGGGGCAGCTCTGCTCCTCTTTTCTTTTCTTTTTCTGTAAGTGGAAGAGTGGAAGCAGTGAAGAGAGTGGGAGGAAGGAGGCAAACGTGCACCTCGGTGCTGAAATGGCCCCGCAAAGCGATCTTGCTGTTATCAGCACCGCTGTGCTTTCTGTGAGTGCATGTGGAAGAATGGAGAGGCGCGCAAGGCAAAGAAAAGCTTCATTTAGAAATGCATTTCATTTACATTTTTATAATAAAACTTCAAAGTTCTGATTGATCATAAGGGCTTCGCTTAGTACAAAGAGCAGAATGATTAAAGCTCACATAAGCAATGATTGTGAGCCAGAAGTGAAGTCATTCTGCCTTACTGATGGAGGTATGTTTATCCTACAAAGGTTTACACCTTCTCCTCAAATAAGAAAAGAGCTTCTCAGCACTCTTTATTTACATTGAAACCACGTGTGTGCAGGCAGGGTCTCCAAGACTGAGGAGAGAAGATGCAACCTCATTTCCAGCTGTTTGTTTAATAAACAACCCTGCAACCAGAAGCATAGATGAACCAGTGGAGGAAAAGTTCCCATACGTGTTAACAGATGAACACTAATCCACGCTAAAAAACAAAGGCCACAGGACCACAGAGACAGTGGCTGAGAGCAAGCATTGCCCATTGCTGCTGTGCTGCAGACCTAATCCCATATCTGACTGGGACAAGGAAAACGCACGGGACCCTGCAGGGCTCCCAGCCTGGAAAAGGAGTAAAGCGCTGGACAGCAGGACTGTGGGCAGAACACTTAATCCTGCTGTGCCTCAGAGCCCCCAGCTGTACAACAGGGGGAATAACACTCCTTCTGCACATCTTTTGCCTCCCTCCTTCTCTGAGGTTCCCCCAGGCACCTCTGGGTGCCTGTACAGCACCCCACACAATGAGGGCTGGGTTGCAATTTTAGCAAAAAACCCCAACATTATACAGAGCAGCCACATCTCAGTTAGATCCACCACACTGGTAGAGCCATAAAAATATCAGTAGGGCGTTCACAAGGCTCACCATGGACCATGGCACGAATGTAATTTGAAGTGGCCATCACCCAAACACGCAGGCTGTTTTGCTGGTAAATCTGGCCTCTTCAGCGTCAAGAGAAAGTAGTATTACATTAAAACCCATATCATAAGCCTTATCAGGAAAATGGATCAAAAGTTGGATAACAGATCTCTTCAGACTCAGGAGTCAGATACTTTAGAGAATTGGTTTGGAAATTATCCAAATGATATAATTAAGGCATCAAGATCAAGACTAGACTTAAATAGCTCTGAAATGGTATCAGATACATTCAAGCACAAAATAGTTCTGCATTGCGGCACCATTTGGAGGTTCTGGCAAAGAGGTCCAGGTTCTGTCATGACACTTGTTTATATATTAAGATAGGGCTTAAATTCCCCAAGCCAGACAGGTCTCTGTTATTCTACATGCCGTCCAGACCTCTACTGAGAAGCAGTCGCTGCCATA
The DNA here is from genome assembly GCA_008921705.1 of Burhinus oedicnemus. Lineage (NCBI taxonomy): Eukaryota > Metazoa > Chordata > Aves > Charadriiformes > Burhinidae > Burhinus > Burhinus oedicnemus. The sequence continues at coordinate 54,575 of VFFE01007656.1, forward strand.
GTGACTTTAGTACCTACATAGCTTTCATCTTCCATTTGCAGACCCCTACAAATTTACCAGTAGAAATGTGGACCCAGCGTAGCAAATTCAAGCCTGGTAATAGTGGGCTTTGCTTTCCCTAATCACTTTGGTAGATCCTTTAAAAGTAGCCCAAGTACTGCCTAGACTTGCAGAACAGTTTTAAACCAGCAAATTAAAAAAAATTATGTGGATTTCATAGATGAGAAAGGAGGTATCATTGTTAGATTAAGTTTTGATGTTTAGGATAAATGTTCTTTTTGTTGGAAAACAGTCCTTTTGTCAGGAAATCTCTTCTCTGTTCCATGTTGCAAACTGCAGCCCAATCCATGTACTAACTTGGAATAATAAGACGTAAAAGGACCGATATCCCAGAAGTCAGGACCTCAGGCATGAAATTCTTGGCTTAAACCCATCCTTGAAATTTCAGCCAGCATCAGGCAGATCAAGAGTTAAATCATCCCATAAAGATAAAATTTTATGTGTGGGGAACAGCTTAAAACTGTTCAAAAGTGATGAGCAATATTGACTACCTTCATTGGTGGGTTAATTCAGTCTCAGAATTTGAGGCATTCCTAATTACTTTTCCCACTTAACAGTCTTTGCTTGTTCCCAAAGCTTCTCCCTTAAACCTCAGCTGAAGAACTACCATTTGGAGACCTGAATGATTTAGAAATTGCCCAGATTTTTTATCTTTTTGATTCCTGAACATGTCACATCTTGATTTAGAGTATATCAGATCTCGAATTATATATATTTTTTTCCTGATTGAGAATACATTTGTGGTGAAAGAAGCACTGTGTATTTTATTTGCAATGCCGTGACTGAGTTTAAGATTGGCCAAATACAGTGATATATGCCTGCTTTGTTCTCCTCATAGCATTTTTCTGGCTCTTTAGTGGGAGTTTTATGGCTTTTTTGTGCAATATGAATTCGGCAGCCTGTATGGGTTTTTTTAAATAATAAATACAATGTTTACAAGAATAAAACCTCAATTCCAGATAGAAATATGCACCCGCATATATATGTCTGCGCCAGAGGCTCCGATCTCTTCCCATTGGTAAGTACCAGGAATAAACTCACAGATGCACACAATCCTCAGCTGGTTTAAACAGCTGGTCTTGGCTCGCAGGGAGCTTCACAGACCTGTCCCTGGTATGGCTCACCCCCGCAGAGGAATATTGTGCAAGACCTGTGTGAGAAGGAGGGAGGCTCCTGCTTTCCCGAGGGGTCTGTCACGTCATGGGCACTGCACTGCACACAAGGGTCACACGCCTGGGAGGCCAACAGCTGGCATGTGCCACTTGTCACAGCGCTCCTTGAAAGATGGGTCCTATGAGGTGACGCTCGGGCTAGCGGCAGCGTCGTGCAGCCTGTCCCCTGGTCTGTGACCCTGGCACCCGCCATAGCTGGTCAGCAAGGTGACAGGCCAGCCCAGCCCACACGAAGGCAACGGTGCTGGAAACAGGCAAGCCAACAGCCCCAGGAGGGATGCAAGCTGCCCTTTGGAGATCAGCTGGGAGTGAGGTATCTCTTACAACATGGCCCAGGAGGAGTAGGATGGCACGGCGGCAACGTTCTTGCAGCATGAGTAGGTCCTGATCCCAGAGATGTGCTCTGGTGCCACGTGCCAACAACAGCCATAGCTCTACAGGCACAGAAAAGGGATTCAGAGCAGGACTCAAATCCCTATCACTTAATGAGTTACCACAGCCCAGCCGAAACACGGCAACCAGCTGGACATGTCTCAAATGTGAGGTTGGATGCATTAGAGCCTCCATCGAGCTCTGAGCTAACACATTTCTTTCCCAATTGTGGTGCCAGATACAATTCCCGTTGCCAAACTAGAAAGGGGGTTTAAGGCGTTGTATTGTCACCGTGAAGGACACAGCCCGCTGATGACAGTTCTGCATTTCGCTCACCTGGTACTCAGCTGCCCAGGAGCAGGTGACCCAGGAGCAGGACAGTACAGGTTTCAATACACCTGGTACTGCTAAGTGCAGTTATAACCCAGCCATCACAAGCCTGATTACAAAAACCACACTTAAACCAAAACTGCAGATGGACTCCTTTGCTGCCACGTTTTCTTAATAAATGTATTTGGAATAGAAAAGACAAATATATGATGCTGTAGAAAATGACACCAGAGAGTCTACGGAGAGGCCATAGCGAATGATCAGAACTAATGGATCACTATTTAATAATAATATTTAGCACTTGAATAGGTTTGAAGCTTCAAAGAGCTGTGCAAACGGTAGCTAATTAATCCACACAAAATCCCAGACAGGTATTACCGGATTCTTCCCCTCCTTACACAACGCTCAGAAGATTACAGCTACTAATTGTCCCCACAGTCACAGTGGGGGAGTGCGGAGATTGCTAAGATAGGAAGAAGCACATTTATGCTGATGTGAACCCCACGATGCACAAAATGAGAGGTTTAGGCCCTTGGGAACATTAGTGGAGCTAATGATTCATCCCCTTCCAGTGATCCTAAGGGCTACTATTATTATTACCCTAATTTTCCCAGGGAGGAGAGAAAGGAGCATCAGAAGATGAAGAGCCCATGTAGGAATTTGGTAGAGGAGCTGGGTTAGAAAGCAGACCTCGGGGGTCATTCCTCTGCTGGTGAGCAGCAGCACAGCCCCACTGAGCAGCAGAGACAGCGGTGCGAGTGCGGCTGAGTGTTCCCTGAGGTCTGGCTGGGCAGAGGGCACCCCCTGTGCCGTGTGCCCCAGCCGCTCTGCTTGACTCTAAATATTTAGCCGCGCTGGGTCCGGAACACCAGCTGTCCAGGTGATAATAGAGCTCAATCCCTCTTCAAAGATCCAGGCACCTCCTCCCTCTGGAAAGGCCATTTGGCTAATGCAATGTTTGCACACATTAATCTGGAGCAGGCTGACGCAGAGCCACCCCTCCAGGGCAAGGGCTGCGCAGACAGAGAACGGGGCGCAGGAGCGCGATTCACCCAGGAGCAGCACTTGTGGGCCCTGCCGAGACCTCTCTGGAGGAATAAAGGAGAAAGCAGGAGGACAAACCCTCTGGCCCTGGGGTCCTGGCAGCATAGGGAGTGGCAAAGACGCCAGCGGAGAGGCTCCCAGCTCCTGGCACTGACGGTACAGCTGCTCTGCTTGCGGGGCACCGAGGCACGCAACCTGCCCAGGCACAGGGCAGGCTCTGGGCCGCGGGGCTCTCTGGGGGGCCAGGGGCAAGAGGCTGCCCCAGCCTGGCCATGGCCTTGCCACTAGACACCTGGGAAGGATCAGGGTCTTCCCTTGCTCGGTGGGCAGCGTTTGGGGTCTCTGGCTTGTCATTTAGTGCCCAGGCAGAGTTTGCATCCGTTCTGGCACTGGCACACTGGAGACTATTTCACCATTTTGCTACTGTTCTCACCTGTTTTGTATTTATGGTATAAATTCTTGAAGGTAGGGGATGTCTCCCGTTAGGGCTATGTGTAGCACCTTCGCTGTGGTCTGTTACTGATGGGCTCGCATCTCTCCCTCTCTACTGATATCATTTGTGGCCGTGGTGTCACCGTGAGGGGCAGAGGGAAACGTACCAGCCAGGAGATTACAGGCCTGAGAGCTGAGAGCTGATGTGGTTTCTTCTCTGTGCTGCAATCCAGACTAGCTGCTGTGTCCTGCAGCTAGAAAACCCAGAGCAGACAAAACTGCAAATACTTCTGTCGCACAGAGACACTTTCAGCTCATCCCCTTCCCTAGCTGCTCTTCAGGAACCTGCCCAGACCATTTCCATCTTCAGTCATGAAATACCAGGCTTGATAGATCTGCGCTATCCTGAGTCATCACAGATTTCTCCACATCCCTTATTGTGTAGTTCTATAGATTAAAAAAAAAAAAAAAGGCTTGCCTTTCCCTTTTTGCATGTGGTTTGTGATCATTCAGTTGGGGGTCACAGTACAACTAACTAATCTTCAGGCTTACAGAGCATTTTGCCATCAGCAATTCAGCACAGGGGAGGGGAACAAAATTATTTCTTTTCTTTGTCACTGGCCCTCACACTAATATCACAGTACTGAATGGGATCAATGAGAATGTGCTGCTACACTTCCTTAATGCGTTATTACAGGCACCAGGGTCCAGCTAAACAGCATAATAAAATATCAATAAATAGACCGTTTGCTGTAAAGGCTCCTTCTGCTTTTGCAATTTCTCCACCTCGAGCATGATTTCTGCAGCTCGGTATGTTTCAGCATAGCCAAAGGGTACTCTGGAATGTGGGGAGAGATGGGAATGGAGAGATGGATGAATGAATGGATGGACTGGTAGCAGGCACAGGGGTGTCGGTTTTCAGAGGCTGGAAAGAAACAGGCACATCACCAGAGAAACACTGATGCCCACTAAAATTGTTCAGCTTTCAGTTTCCTACAAACCACAAAACCCAAAATTGTTCATGAAAAAGCAAGACCGATTCCCTTCATTTAATAACAATCTCAGAGAAAAAGAAACGTAGCCATTTTTTTCTTCCAGTTTTTAAACCAAGATTTTGCGGACTGTTGGTATGAAGGGACATGTCACTGGAAAGGTAGTTAATACACGTACAGAAGCAGGGAAAAAAATATAAAAGGGCCTACATGAATTATTGTGATTAAGCCCAGAGAAAAATGGATTTCGATGATTGATGAAAACCACCAGGATTTTCATTTTGGAAAAAAAGGCTTTGACCTTCCCCCAGAGCAGGAAATCCTCTATCCATCCTGCTCTCTAACCTGCTCCATTTTTTATATAATCTTTCCTTTAGTGCGTCTGCCTAGAATATCTCTGCAAAGCTCCTCTGCTGAGAGACAGCTGGGTCTGTGATGCAGCGTGGTATAACACAGACCTCCTTTTTTATTAATAGCTAGCGGTCTACCCAAGGCTTTGGGTTAGCGAGGGCTCCATGCAGCCTGACTCTGAATCTCAGCCAGTCTGTGCCTGAAAAATCTCTGCTGACCAAAGTCTGTCCTACAGCTTCTCCCTGGGGGCTTTGGCAAAGTACCTGATAAAGATGTCTTCAGCGTGTCTGACATCAAGCTATCGTGCTGTTTACAAGAGATCTGTCACAGACAAGTGCCTTCTGTACAGAAGCTGTTTCCTCCCCAGGCAGAGAGCAGAGGACGTCCTAAATTAGCTCCCGAGGATGGAGTCATTCCAACACACCCAGACACAAACTAAGCCATGCTTCAAGCTGCACAGAGCTGCATCGTATTATGAGTTTGGCTTATGACCTGTAAACTCTCTCTCATTTCTGATCCCCTTCTTTCTTTGGTTGGCTTACCGATCTTGCAGTTTATCCAGAAGTTCATCTGGAGAGAGGGCAAAATTTGGAGGGGAGGGACGGAAGATGGTGAGGTTGAGAAATGCCTGCTGGGAATGCTTTGGAAACCACCCAGAAGTAGGAACACATCATTGTTAAGAGGACTGTTAATATGAAACAAAGCAGTCAGGAGCCCTGCCTCCTGGGCTGCAACCCACTCCTCCTCTCAGACACGCATACAAAACCCAGCAGCCCAGTTTACAAGGGTGGCTGCAGTGCCAGCTTGCAGATCTATGGGCAGAGCCCAGGAGCTTTGGATGTCCAGGCCCCGGATGAACCCTTTCCCTGATGCCTTCATTTCTGTCTGCGGCCAGGGGAGCAGATATCCTCCATGAACTAGGGTCTTCCACGGCCTCTCTTCCCCCTCTGTCACTGTACTGTGGAGCTGCGGAGCAGAGCGAGGTGCACGCGCGTGCGTGTATGTGTGTACAGAAGGGGGAGGCAGCATGAAGTGGTGAAGGGTTCATTTCTCTAATCATAAATTCAGCCTCCCGTAAATTCAATTCTGTGATGCTGCGCCTGTGACGTCAGTAAATCACAGCCATAAAGAAGGGAAGGCAACAGCAGCATGCAAAGGGAATATAAATGCATCCAGGAAGCTGGGGCCATCACTCACGCTGGGTTGCTGCTGAGCTCAGCCAGGAGAGGCAGGTCTGGAAGCTGCACAGGCGGGGATGCCTGTGCCGGCTCCTGCCCTGCGAGAGTGGCAGCACCCTGCATTCCCATCAGCCGCTGGCTTCACCCAGCAAAGGCAGCATCTTGCAGGAGGAGATGGGAAGTGTCTCCTTGGAAGATGACTCAGCTGAATGGACCTTGGGTTCAGTGGAGGATACCTTGCATCTCCAGCAGGCTTTTAACAGCTGGGTCTCATCAGCTCAGTCTCTCTCCATAAAAGCTGATATTCCTCTTCTTCTACTGACCAAATTTTCCCCAGAGGAACAGCATTTACTGCATGTTTGACACCTGTGGTACAGAGCTGGGTGCATAGCTGTACAAAAGATGGTGGATTGTTCCTGCTCATAATAGGGGAGTTTCTGCCTCCAGCAGCATCCCGATACTCCCACTGAAGGTGCTTCTGCCGCATGTATTGCAACACATAAAATCCCTTCAGACCCCACTAAGTGGGAAGGACTGCAGATATTCTCGGGGGTGAAGAATGAGGCGTTTATGGCCTGATGTCTACGCAAGATCCCCAAAGATTTTGGAAAACGCTGAGACACCCTGCTTTGCCTCCCCCTGTGCACTGAAAACATCCTGAACTGTTACCATGGCTGCACGGCTCTGCCCAAACCCCTTGCTACTTCAAAAGCAGATCCCAACTGGCTTTCACATCCAGGTGACCTTCTTCAGGGACGCTTCCCCCTCGCCACCCCGCTGCCTGGCCATCACATGTGTGGCTCTTGGCAGCCCAACGTGACGCTGACCTGAGCTTCCCTCCCACACAGGCTGCTGCTCCGCAAAGCGGAGGCCAATCCAACAGCGGCTTGCTGACAGCCCCACGGGTAATCATGATGAGCAGGGAGAGCCCGCCATGCCCTCTGTGCGTACAGCACGCCAGCCTCCTCCACCCCCTTCCCAGTACCCCCTCTTTGAGTCCCCTGCTACACCAGCGCACCCTGGTTTGGATTTGGCCCCCTCTGCTTTGCCGTGTTGCTCCCTTGTTCCCCCCCTTGCAGGCTGGCTTTGTGAGCCCCTGAGCTGCCACAGCGCGACTGCCAGCCACCTCCGCCCCTTCGAAAGTGAAGCTAATGCTGTGTGACATCTCACTCCCAGCACATCACACACCGAAGACAAGACCAGCTGAGGCTGCTCCCTGCTTCCTGTCCTGGAGACTTCCAGCACCAGACACCTAAGTCTCCCTGCAAAGAACTTTTCCAGGGTGATGGAGGGGGTTTTTAATGCATCTGAAATCAGGCTGTCAAGAGTTTGCCGCCTCCTTTCTCCCCAGAGCAGGGTGACTAACTCAGCAGCAGCAGATTGGGTCACAGGCTCTGATCCAACCAAACCAGGAGAGGCAACGTTAGGGGAGATTCAGGACTGCCAGGAGCAGACAGTCTCAATGGCTTCTCCATCCTGGAGGCTGGCTGTATCACCCTTGGCTGCGGGTGGCAAAAGCCATCAATAAGGTCTGCTAGCAAAGAAGCTGGGTAACAGTTTCTGTCCTCCCCTTCTGCTTCTGTGGAAAAAAACTCATCTCAGCCCTGCAGGCTTCTTTTAGCTGCCTCCACCCCTTCTCTGTGGAGGGACTTTGCGCAGGAGTCACAGACAGGCAGGGGCTGTTGCTATTCGCAGCTATCCCCGTGCCTGTGCTGCATCCACTTGCTGATAAAATGCCCCGCACCACAGAAACAAAGAGCAGCTTCTAAAAAAAAAATCTACCCGCCCTCTACCTCCAAACCATGCTTCACTTCTGATTGACAGCTTGGGAAAGTTCCTAATTATGTCCCCTGGACACTTTGGAGGCGACCCACCCCAGAGCATGATTTGATGGCTCAGCGAATGGATGGCCTCGTTTGTACTGATTCATATTACAAAGCCAGATCTAGCCTCATCAGCCTGGCTTGACCTAGTTTTTCTCTCGCATAGGTCAATAAAAACACAGCAAACAGAGCTAATCAGACACTGAGGATGCACAGTTAATTTGGGCTGGTCCAAACTTACAGGGACACTGCAAACTCTGCTGTCATGAGGAAGGAGAGAACAAATCTTTTCCTAAAAAGTCAAAGGGAATTATACAAAGAACATGCCATTTCCAGGACAGATAATGCATGAGGGGGTTTTTTGTTTTTTTTTTCCTTGCTTCCCTTTCGGTTTGTCTGCATCTGGTGGATGCTGCACGATTCTCCTTCCCCTGAAAGCAGAGAGGATTGGTCCCTTCTCTGCACTGGGGTTATAAGCAATCACCAAAAGGGCACGAAGTCAGACAAAAAACAAAGAAAAAAAAAAGTGTGCAGCTGGCTCTAGAGTGTCCAAATAAATCCTGGGTAAATGCCAGGCTGCCTTAGTCACTGGCTCTAGCAGGAGAAGGACGACCTCTGTTAAACTGCCTGTGTAGTGAGAGGAACAGTAGCCACATTAGAGGGCTGGCTGCATCGTGGCATTGTGCCACTGCTGTGGGCACACGGCCGGCGGGACCTCGGGCAGGGCTGGGCTGACTGTGAACGGACACACGGGAACACGCATGCTGCAGAACGTGCCTTACAAAACAAACACGTGTTAGGCACACACAGCAGGGTAACCCACACACATAGTCAGGGACACCCTAACCAAATGCTTAGTTTTTGTGCAAACACTGACTCACACGTGACATGTTAGAGATCTGCAGAAAAACACGTCTGCCGACCAGGATGTGGAGAGACATAATGCCTTACAGCCACGCACATGCCACCCCTCCTCAGCCCATCATACCACGTGGACGTGACGTCTGCGTTCAGACGTTGACATAAATATGTCCAGGGTAGAATGCTTACATGTATC
>VFFE01007656.1:108265-176156 GCA_008921705.1 Burhinus oedicnemus
ACGATGGCTGTGCTGGCCTGCGCGAGGCACTCTGGCACTCGGGGCAGGGGAGAGCAGCAAGGGAGGAATGAACCCTGCCACGTCCTTGAACAGCCCAAACAAATGAACTAGGCGAGCTCAGAGTTCAGGGCTGGGTGAGTTATCAGCACGCTGTGGAGTCATAACTTACCCTCACCCAAAGTCATGGCCGTGACGGAGGTTCCCCCTGCCTGGAAACACCTCCTCGCCTTCCTGATGGGCTGGGACTAGAAAAAAAAGAGACTGTCCCTGTGTCTTGGTGTGCTACAGCCCCAGCTTTCCTCACTGCTGGAGCTACAGCTGCTGCTCCACAGACTGATGAGTGCTAAGTGAATGCTGGGGTGGGCAGAAGAAGGGCAGGCATTGCTGCCAGCCCATTAAACATCCATACGAAGCCTGCAGTCAGGAGTACACTGGTTTCACTGGAGAATTAAGCTGCACCAAGCTAGGGCTGCTTTTTTCATAGGGAGAGGCATCTAATGGGCTTTACTCTTTGACTTTTCCTGGGCTAGATAATCAGCACTGAGACCCTTTGTAGCCCAGAGTCACATTCCCACCAGAGCCGTTGTGCCGATGGGCTTCCTAGCCTGGAGGTGCCAAAACTAGAGGAAATGTTAAAGACAGATAAAGTGGGTTTAGGGGCTGTAAGTACACACAGAAAAAAAATCACCCCTGTTTCGAAGAGGTTGCAGCACACAGTATTCCCTTGCTGCTTTTGCCTGTGTCACCTTCCTCACTTAGCCAAGTCCTGTGTCATTTGAGAAGCAATGTTGTTTTAAGGGCTGGAACAGAAGGCAGCAGCTAGTGATGTGGTGGTGTACAGCGGAGACAACTGCACTAGCTGTTCGTTACCGGGCCTGTTCACGCTCTTCCCCTTGCCAGCTGCACTGGCACGGTGGCTAGGGACCGAGCTGCAGGAAGGGGTATCTTCTGGGTGCCGGGGAGAACCAAGGCTGTGCCCATTTATGGTCATTAAGGATCAGGGATGTGTTGCATAGCAGCATCCTTGCCATGCTGTAATTTATATCAGCTGCCACAGTTTCCATTGGATACAGGACCCCTCTTGGCTCTATAGGCAGTGCTGCTGGGTGCTGTTAGTCTGTACGTTGCACCGCACAGCTGGACGCACTAGAGCTCTGTATATTTTACTCGGGAAGGATGAGTTCATTTTTGTGTACCAAGGGGCTGCGACCTAGGTGGTAGATGCTGAAGAGAGGGTAGTCTCAGACCAGCCCAGGATCCAAATCTACAGGACACCGATTGTCACGACTTCAAAGCCAGGTGCTGTGCCTGTTGTGTCATATTGGTAAAGCACATCGTGTCTTACGAAAGGCTTTGGAAAAGGCTTCCTGCTTTTCTCTTCGAGGCCATGGTTATGAAAGACACTCATGTGCACCAACACGTGAATCAACACGCATGTACCGGAGTGCCACTTCTGTCCTGGTGTTCGCCCCTGTGCAGGCATGCCCACCTGCTGCCAGCGCTCCCCTCTCCCCAGGCTTGCACTGGTTTTCTGCAGTCTGCTGTGGGGAAGCAGGGAGGGGAGGGGACCTGCTGCTACCGCTTGTGACATCTGCGGCAGCCCCTCTTGCTGCCCAGCCTGGGTGGCGCGCTCCAGCTGCAGGCGGGGATGCGAGACCCAGACCTTCAGGGCAGCCTCTGAACATCTGCTGTGTGCTGAACCGGAGGAGAGGGCTTGCGGGGGAGCAGGGAGAGGCCAGGAGCTCTGTGTGTGCAAGTTTTATGAAGAGACTTTTACTAGTGTTGGGGCTGAGCTTGCCAAATGTATCTCATGTGCTTGGGTTCAGCAAGAACCCAGAGAAAGTGGGGGAGAGCTTACTGGGATCTCCTTGCGGAAGGAGTGATTACAGTGTGCTGTGATATTCAGAGGCGGCTTGCTTGGGGATTTGCTTGATGCTCTGATGCCTAATGGGTGTGCTCATGTATCCCTTTGATACAAGCTGAATAGGATCCTTTTGGGAGGATGACAGCAGTCCTGGTAAGGGGTGGGAGGGATGGGAGGGAGAGAGGCTTGCACAGAGCACAGCTTGTAAAAGGGGGAATGTTCTCGGTGCCTGAGGACCCGTGTGGGAATTAGGAGGAGGAATGAGTTTGGCAGGGGGAAAGCTGCAGTGGAAGGCAGTGCTCTGGCAGTTTATCTTTGGGTCCTCTAGGACCCCCCTGAGAGCAAGGCTGAGAACTCTCACATCGTTACACATACTGTTGCCGTGCAGCATCGTTCAACCTGTAATCAGTCGACCTGTGATCAGTCAGCCCTTGACAAGATTTCCTAGATGACTGCCAAAAAAGGAGCCCACCCGACTCCCCACCCTGCACAGGGAAGGAAATACTAACCAACTGGAGGAACAATAAATCATCAGAAAGGAAAACTAGCTTGGTGATCCTGCAGAAGCCGATGCCTGGATTTCCCCACCCCAAAGCTCCGGTGGCCTTGCCATGCAGAACGGCTGGGACACACCACGTGGGGCTCTGCCCTGGCTCTTAACTCCAGGGCCACGTCCTTCAGTTGACATCCACAAGCAGATCCCTGTGCCCCGGTGTCCCATCCCCGCTGTGTCTGGTTACATGCTCAGGCTCCTGGAGCAGCAAACCAGACTGCTGTTCCCGTGAGGGTGCTGCTGCGTAAAGCCATGTTGTCTCATCTCCTATGGGACGTTATCCCAGACAGCAAGTAAGCAGGGACAGTGCAGAAGTCAGCCCTCAGGATTCAGAGGAGCTGATTTGCATTTGCTACTGATTCAGTTGGGAACTGAACTAGCAATTTGCCAGTGAAAGAACCTTTATCCCCTGACTCCCCCCAGCCTCCAGTCCTTCTGGGATTTTGATTTCTCAGCTTACAACAGAAGGATGGCGGTAGGAATGAATTCTCTGGGGCTAATAGTTCCAGCTATCACACTACAGAAAGAAAATTCTTTCTTTCTTTCTTGGCATGACAGGAACAGACTTTAAAAAATGTACCCTGATTTTTAAATACCCTTTTCGCCTGTGGTGTAAATACTAAACTGTGTTTTTTCTCTCCCCTCTCTCCCAGAGTTTAAAAATATCACTAGCCTGGGGAGGTGCATCTTTCAGTGAGATTTATAACGGCTGCTCTCAAGTGATGTGGAAAATGAGCCTCCCTCTGCCCCATCCAGCCTGGCACCTTCCAAGAATTTATTTCTTTATTTGCCTGAGCGTAAGAATACTTAGAGGCTGTATCTCCGCCCAAGCACTCTAATTATTTAAGTTTTGTTTATGGCCAGTCTCTGGGGAGCTGAGTAGGTCCAGGCTGCCGATCCTTCCCTCGTCTGGGTAATTCAGCCCTGCATTACTGCCGTTTGATAATGATCAACAAATCATGGATGCTGTATCTATTGCCCACTATGTATCACCCTGGCTCCGTAAATTGGCCAAGCCTTCTGAGCCTGTGTGAGCAAGACGTGCATGGCCTCTTGCTGGCAGGGCTGCTGCACATAGGCAGGGAGCAGTGAGCAAGATGTGGGCAGGGGTTTGTGAGTCAGCGTAGTGGGGAGCTTGCCGGGGCAGGGACTTTTGCACAGCAGCTAGCGTGGCAGAGATCCTGACCTAGCTGAAGCCTTTAGATGCTATCTCAGCTTCGCTTGTACTAGGGCTAAGCAAGAAGCAGGCAGCTTCCTATGCGAGCACAAAGCTTTGGCTCATTCCTGTCCAGCCACCCGAGTCCTGGTCAGTGCCCCATGCCTGGTCAGTGCCCCATGCCATGCCCATGCCAAGCTTGTCCTATGATTCCCCCATTCACTTTTGTCTCTGGCAGCTGGTGGGAACCCCCTGCCATGGGGATGGCTGAGCACTGCCGGGAGTGAGGGATGGCAGGAGACAGCAAGGAGGAGGCACCCTCCCCGTGCCCCCGCACTTGGTCAGCGTAGGCACCGCTCAGCTGAGGAGGGAGGCTCCTTCCTCGGCATGGCCAGGTGAGGGTCTGTGCTCTGCTGCCAGCCCCTGTCCAGCTCCGTAATCAAGTTGTGGCTGCCTCTGGTCTTAGCTGGACTCTGCACCTCCTTCCCACAGCACCTGCTCCACCAGCACCCCTCAGTCCCCACCTCTGTCTCCCCGCTGTGCCCAGCCAGGTCCCTGCCCAGCTAGGGGGCTGAGGCTGGCTCTCCCATTTACCTGCCTGGCCAAAGGCAGGCCAGAGAGTTTTGGTAGCAAGGGGCTTTTTTCCCACGCCTGTGCCAAAGCTTCCCAGCCCCAGTCTGATCCACAGGAATCTGTAGTCTCTGGAGGCTGTGTGGTTGCCAGCGCCTCTGCTCCCATCACGCTCCATGATAAAGAGTGAGCAAGAGAGATTTTGATTACATTGACAAGCAACAGAGAGATGGAGTGAAAGCTGCAGTCTGCCTATTGTAATTCCAATTAGCAGGGGTAATGTGGCCAAAGCCTGACAGCTGTATTGATCCAAACTTTGTATGGGGAGAACCTATAATGCCGTTCTCAAAGGTCGCTGGGGCATGGGGCCGAGCACATGTACAGCTGTGGGGCAGGAGAGGAGAAGAAAGGCCTGTTTATAATGGGGCATATGAACAGGCAACTGCATCTCACCATCTGAAATGCCAGAGCCAGCAGGGTAGCTAAGCTCTCTCTAGGGCTGGATTTGCCTCAAAATCTGTGCTGCAAAATCCCCTTAAACCCCCTTAGGACTTCTTTCTACCCACATGATGAAGCAGGTTTTCTTGGTGTGCATGTGGAATGAGTTTGTCAAGACTCAGTTTCTTCCCTAGACAGAATGTACCCAAGTAAAATAAACCAGCAGTGATTTCCCTGCTGGGGAACAAAAGCCCAGGGCTGCACGGGAAGGGGGGAGGAAGGAGGAAGGGGAGTTTCCCTCTTGCACTTCAAGGCAACTCCTCAAGGTCAGAGCTGAGGCACGCTGGCAGAGACTGTGGGCAGGCTGTTTGTGCAGATGCTGTCTCAGCTGTACCCTTTCTGTGGCTAAGGGGAGGACTCCAATTTGCAGTTTTGCTGGTATTGATCTGAGACCTTTCACTGGCTCTAAACTCACTTTGGAAATAAAAGGCTAAAATCATTCTTTTTAGGTATATCTATTTTTTTGTATTCTTGACGTCCCAATTGCTGCCATGCCTGCAGAGTACCTTACAGTACCTCACTGGAAATGGGAATATCTGCTGCCTCACACTGATTTCCACCAGGCGTGAATCAGCTTTTACTTAAAGGGAAACAATGGCCTGGAGGTGATGGCAAAGGCAGGCTGAGCTCAGAAGGGCTGGCATCATTTCCTGGCATTGCCACAAGCTCCCTGGAATATCCTTGGCTAGCTCACTTCACCTCTGTGTGCCTTTCCTTCTCAAAAGCTGCCGGTAGCAGTCCCCCTGTTCTCTGCTTATATTGCCCTGTGTCTGCAGGGCGCCTTGCACAACTGATCTTACCGACGTTACTCTATGCAAGCAGAAGACCACTTGCAAAGCACAAGGAAAGGCGACTCCCCTTTATTTTGTCATTTTTCGTAGCAGCCAGGAGCCAACAGCTTCTTGCCCAGCTATTTTAGAAGACAAGAAATTGTTTTGCACAGATCGATGTACAAATATTCTGTCAGTGCAGCACTGGACCCAGTTTCTTACTGCTCGGAGTGTGTGATGTGTGGGCTGAAATCATGGAAAGGAGTGAACATGGCCCTTTGGCTTCCCTGCCTGGTTTAATTCGAAGGCCTCTTGATTTCTCGCTCCTAGTTTTGCATTTGGGTCACTTCTGGTTTCCAGTTCCTATCTGGGGGGGGTTGCAGGTAGGAGAGAGGTGTGGGCTGGACAGCCTTCCATAGCCCTGCTGCCCTGCCAGCCTGGGGCAGCTCCTACCCACACCCTGGCTCTTTGCTGGACAATGCACCGGGCAGGACAGGTGACAGTGGTTCATATTGTGCCCTGTCCTTGGCGGCTTTGCTGTGAATGCTGAGGCAGGAAGGATGGCTGCATGCTGGGGACAGTAATGTAAGTCTTCAGATATCTGCAATGTGTTTTGCTTTTGCCACTAATTTCCTAGGTGGCTGTGGGCAAGTTTCATAGCACTTGAGTCGCCCCATTCTAGGACGCAGATAACAGAAATACCCTGCCCATTGCATGAACAAGCACTTCCCAACCTCTGTGGCCCTTCCATAAGAGGGGGCAGGTAGCAATGCAAACCCAGGCCCTGTGAGCCATCCAACTTGTTTCACGTGCGAGCCATCACATGGTACTGATTATCGTTGCCTCAGACAGCAGATGGATTTAAACAAGTGTCTTTATGCTATAAAAGCTTTCTAGTCTATCTCCTGGATAGATTACGATTTTAGCCATATGCAGGAGTTTATGGTATTCCAATGCTGGGGGAAACTTCCCTAGGGAGATGTGTACCACAACAAGCCATTGCTTTTTTGTGGCCAAAGGAGCTGCAAGATGCATTGAAGGACGGAAAGAAGGTTCATATCCAAGCTCCCTGGAAGCTTGGAGCTGGAACGCTGCAGCTCAGTGTAAAAGCAAGGAAGCAGCAGGCTCAGCAACTGCCTCCTGCCTGCCCCGGAGTCTGCATCCTCCTGCCCCAGTGTGCCCCAGCAAACCAGGCTGGGAGTGTTTCAGACTGGATGAGTTATTACAAGGTCCTGATCAGGATAGAGAGAGAGATGGAAGGTGTAAAGTTCGATAATTGTTAATTATTACCCAAGGTTCCCATGAGACTTTCTGGGAAAAAGACATGCCTCTCTTTTGCAAAGGTGTTTCTTGGAACATTAGTCTCTGTCCTGGCCACACTGAGTCCCTTCTCTCTGCCTTCTTTCTGCCTCCAGTGGGATTAATAAAGAGCTGCTGGAGAGCTTCTTATCTAGCAGCTGAATAATGTTTGTAATACAGGGAGGGGAGGCAGCTTTGATCCAGGAAAAGAGAGGAAAAAAAAAAAGATGGGCTATTGGGGCAGGGGGAGGGTGTGGGCCAGGCTGGGTTGTGCTGGTGCGTGGGAAGCGGGCATGGCTGCTCCTGCACCCAACCTGTTCTGCAGAGAAAAGATGTGGGTTTCCAGGGCTTGTCGGGCTGGGGAAGAAAGGGCTGAACCCAGACACCATCAGAAAAAAAACCCCTGGGAACCCCCCTCTGAAGGAGAGGAAGCACAGAAAAGGGGTGCTGCGGACAACCCCATCCACACCAGGAGGCTTTGTAGCCTCCCACGAGCCGCTGCCATGGCACAGACCTCCCTGGCAGGGTGTTGCTGCCCGGCAGCTCCTGCACCCCTTCTCTCACCGGCAAAAGTGGCCGCATCCAAGCTGGCACCAGTGCTCTCGCCGGGCGGGAGCCCGCAGGCGAAGGGCCACACCTGAGAGGCAGGACGGGCTCTCGCTCTTCTCACGGGTGTGGGCTGGGAGCCGGTTGGGCCGGGCTGGGCCCCCGGGGCCAGTACCTCCGAGAGCGTGCCAGGGCCAGGGGAAAGGGAGCAGCTTGGCACGGGAATGCTTGGCGCAGGGAGAAGCGATTGCTGTTAGGCAGGAGGAGGTTTAGCAGCGCTCCGTGCAGCCTCCCAACACGCTCATCTCTCGCCCTGGGACCACCTGCTTTCCGTCCCCAGCCTCTTCTGGCCCTTGAGCCCTGCAAAACACTGCTTCCCAGGTGGGATGAAAGCTCCCTGGGACTCCATGGGCAAGAAAAGCAGCTGTCTGGCCCCTGTGGCTCTGGGGACAGGGCTGCAAAACTCAGCCACGATCCACAGAGACTGAAATTGTCTGGAGCTAAGGAACTTGTGGTAATGGTGGTAACAGCTCCAAAACTGGCTCAGGAGAGCGAGTGTTGCTTTGGGTTTTTCAGGAGAAAATGGGCCTGAGCAGTTGAGACAGCCTATGCTAGGAGCTAAGGTTCCTCAAGGAAAAGCCACTGTTTTTGTTTCTAGTTTCTTGCAACAATGTTCCTTGGCGCCTTTAGCATATGTTTCCCCATAGAGACTCCTTCCCCTTTGCAGGTCCAGACAGCCTTCTAGGCTTTGGAGTGTAGTTTCACACTTGCTGCTTTCCCCCAAAATGCAACCAGTTCTGGGGCTGACCACACCAAGCTGTATCGGGTTTGCAGCTCACTCTGCAAATCCGATGAGGGGAGAAGTGGTCTGTGCCCCTGAGAAACATCCTCTTCTCTCTGCGTGCCTGGGGCATGCCTGGCTGCTTCTCTCAAATACTCCAGAGGAGTCGTGGGTATCTCCAGGAGGGCTTAGATGTTGTTAGTCTGCTCCAGAGCCCCACACCACGGCCCCACGTGGACAGGCTTGACAGCTAATCCACAGGGAGATTAGTGGCTGAGTTTTATCTTCACCCACCCCGGTCCTCATCCCCAGTCTGCTCAGATGAATCCGTCTGGGAGACCCAGCAAGACTGTGCCAGCTGAGCCCTACGCCCGCTCATTTCCCAGATGAAAAGGTCTGGCCCCCACACCTGCCCACTGTGCGATCCTGTCTTAAGGGGTGAGGTTTGCTAAAGGCGGGCAGGCAGATGCTCCAGTTGTCTGAGAAAAAGCAGCTCTTCGCACAGCTGGAGAAGACCAGGTCATGGGATGGTGGGTCTCAGAGGGTTCATGCCCCTCAGGAGGGGAGCATACATGTCCATCCCTCCTGCGAGGCCACCCTGAGGTGCCACCGAGCCCATGAATGTCTCGCCATGGCTGGAGGCTGAGGGCGAGGGGGGTGACCGCCCTGTCCCCCAGGCGCATGGCCCTGCCCCACGCTCCCCTCACCTCGCATTGGGATTTGGTTGGCGGGGCCATCTGTTCCTCTCGGCCCGTCGCCATGGCGATGGGGTGGCTTGAGATGGGGTTTCACCAGCGGCGGCCGGGGACGCTGGGAAAAAAATGCAGGCAGGGAAAAATCTTCCTTTTTTTTTTTCCCCTGGGCGGAAATGAAGGGGAGAGGGAGGGATCCTGCTGGCGGAGACTGAGTCCCTTCCTTCCTCCCCACGCACAGCCGTCCTGTCCCCAGGCTCCTCCTGCTCGCCCCCTTTTCTCTTCCTGTCTCTCCCTTTCCCTCCAGTTTGGGTCTCCCGTGCATGTATGCAGCGGCAGCGGGATGGGCCACGGCTGTGCAGGTGTGTGCTGGGAGGTGTCCTGCCTCCCCCGGCATGGCGGCAGGGTGCTGCCAGGAGGGGCCACGGTGCCTCCCCTGGAGCCTCTCTCCCAGCCCTGGTGCTGTTCCCATCTAGCACCCATCGCCGGCACACGTGCTGCTGGAGCAGGCTTACTGACCCGGGGGAGACGCTGTTGTAGTCCCCCCACAAGCTGTGGCTGTGTCTGCGTCCCACCACTGCCCCGCTTTCTGTCTGGGCTGGTGGCTCTCACTCCGGCAGTAGCTCAGGCTGAAGTCACCCGTGCGGTGCTGAGCACAAGGACGTTCAGGACGTCTGCGGGTGGGTGGCTTGGTTTGTGCTCATGCTCAGCCCAGACAGTGGGAGCAAGATTTTGGGTTCCTGCTTGCTGGGCCGTGGTCGGGCCTCTCCTCTCCCCATGCAAAGCTTGTGGTTGCATGGGAACATGTTGGCTGGTGGGCAAGTGTGGACTGGCAAACAGGCTGAGATCTGCTGCTGGCAGTGTAGACACGACCTGGCCTCCTGCTCCGCCTCTGCGCCAGCTGAGCCCAGGCGGTGCGAGGGAGCTGGGCAGGTCCCCTCACCCTGCCCGGGTGTGCAACCGAGAGGAGGCTGTGGCAGTTTGGCTGTCGGTTTTAATGCGGAGAGTCACTTGTCAGACCAGGTTACTCCCAGACTTTCTTACTAAATAAGCCTGGAATAGAGAGTAAGCCTGGTGAAAATGGTGCCCTGCTATATGTGTACGTATGCCTGTGTCTGGGTGCGTGCCGGTATATTTCAGGTGGAAATGGCTTTAAAAAAGATAACAAAAGAGGAAACAATAAATAACTGCTTGTAGACAGTGAGATCTGGGCTAATGTGTGACAGATGAAAATGAAATGAACGCAAAGTGACAGATTGACAGAAAGACAGACATGTTTTTGTGCTAGTTTAGCATCCTGATAGAAAGAGAAGATAATTCTGGTTGCGAAGGACCTCAGGAGGTCATCTACCTAACTACTGAAGCGGATGGGTGTGCTAAACACCCTCTGTCAAGAACTCCATACCCCTTCACCTTGCGGCAGACACACTAAAAGGCTGAGCTCGGGGCAGGGCTCTGCAGGGCCATGGCAGACAGGACCTGCGAGGCCAAGCCCGCAGCGGTTCCCGCACGCCGGTGGCAAACTGGTGGTAATGGGGCTGTGAGCAGCCTGGGCCCTGAGAGAGGCAGGGGGTCAGCAGGCAGCAAGTAAAACTGCTGGGGGAAGCCGAAACACAGAGCTCCTTTTGGGTGCAACGCTGGCTGGAAAGGCAGTCTGGGGTTTTCGATGATGAGGCTTTTTGTTTGTTTCTGCTAAATCTAGGGAAACGGGATCGATGAAGCGAGTTATCGCTGTATACCATTGCGTTGGAGTCCCGCTGTGCTGGATGCAGTCCCAGCCAGGAGATTTTCTGATCTCTGGCTTTACCGCTGCACCGGACATGTCTCTGGACCTGTCTGCTCCCAGGGCAGTATGGCAATAGGAGGCATTTGGGGCCAGGGCCACGCCTGCTGCCTTGAAGATAAGTCTTGGTTTCCCAGTGAGAGCTGTGGGAAATGGAGTATCAGACCTGAGGCTTCACTGACCTGTTCTGGGAGCTGAGAGGAGAAACCAAGGGCTGGCATAGCCCTTGTGAGTGTGGAGCTGGCTTAAAGTCACCTTTCTGTTCCCCTTGTATCCCAGATCTGAGTGCAGCAGGACTGAATGTCACCTGTTCCCTTGTGACTAGCGATTTACAAGCGCTCATCCTGCTTCTTGTTTGCAGAGCAAAATGCCCTTTTCCTCTTGGTTCAGCCCTCCCTGCAGTGGGGAATCAGCATATTGTGGTCTTGAAGCTTCTCCCAGATTTATGAGCTTGCTCTTCACCTTGAGAGTAAGGCTCTCGTGCCCTGAGAAAGCTTTGAAACCCAAAACACCAATTGCTGACTTAAGCAAACACCATTTATCCTCCAGCAAGTAAAATTTCTTTCTCTTTCCTTTTTAGGATGTGGGTTGTTGGGATTTTGTTGTTGTCCTCTCTGTATTTCTCTTTTTCTCTGGAGACATGAGTCCCACAGGGTTCTGAGCAAAATCAATGTGATTTGAAAAGAACTTATTAATAACACTTATGGGGGATATTGCCTCCTTGCCAGAGACCAACAAAAACCCCACAAAAAACTCCTCTCAATTTCCTCTCCCCTTGAAAAGCAAGGTTCTTTAATTGGCTTTTAATCTGGGGAAGACGAGAGCTGTTTGCATTGAATTGGTAATAGGGGATAATATCTTACCCTGAGTGATGGGTTATTTGATCTCTGTGCGTCAGAAACCTGAGCATGTGTCTGTGAAATCAGGTGCGGGGGGGGGATACCAGGGCTGGCTCAGCGCCCAAATAGGAGCACAGCTGCTTTTTTATTTCCAATAATAATTAGAAATAAGATGGGGAACAATCACCTTTTGTCCTGTTGCTCCAGGGCATCAAATGATACTGGGAAGCCCCGGGAAAAGCCTTCAAAGACATGCATGGGGCATAGGAGGGGTGTTAACACTACCGAGCCACTTAATGGGACAAAGCTGAGCTGCAGGCTGCCCCATCTCAGCCTGGCTTTAGCCAGGCCTCGAGTCATGGAAGGCTGCAAATACCTGCCTGAGCAGATGCACTGCAAGGAGGGCAGCTCCACTCCCTGCAGCCCTTCTGCACTTGCTTAACTCTTAAGCACGCGAGGAACCCTAAGGAGAGGCAGCTGCACGACTGCTTCATGGCACAGTGCCGGGCAGCTGCCGGGGGGTACAGTGGTGAGGAGACCTGCATACCCACTGCCCACCATCACACTGCTGGTGGGTACATGCTGGGCGGTTTGGAAACAACCCTCATGCCCACACTATGGCGCTTCTGCCTGGGAGGAGGAGGAAGAGGAGGAGGAGGAAGGGTGAAGGCTGTACCATCCAGAGAAATGTGCAATAATTTTTTTTAAAACAGACAAATCTATGTCATGGTGTGATCCAGTGTTTAACAGGGCTGCAAGAAATGGGCAGTTTTGGCACGGGGGCATTGTTTTGACCTTGGTCCCCACCGGTGTCCTACACTTGTGACCTTGCTGTCACCACACAGGGCCAAACATTGCAGCAACAGCAGCCTCATTGACCTCTGCGGCTGCAGGCTGATGGTGCTGGCCGAGCACCACTCAGAGCAGCAGACGCGCCACGGGGTCTGTGCCTCTTGCACATGCTCACCATCTTCTGTGTCTCTAAATGTCATCGCCGGGTCTCTGCTGGTCCCAGACTGGGCTTTGAAAGGGGGATGAAAGGGGGATAAATCAGGCAGTCACTGGTTTACCCTCCCAAAGTGATATTAGCTCTGCAGGCATCACAGAGGTTTTGTAGTGAGATCCAAAGTGCAGATCATTGACGTCATTGGCCTATGGATTGGGCCTGTAGTCGGTTCACTCATGCGGTGCAGGGAGGAGCGGTAGGTGCTGGGAGGCATGTGGGCCTGGGAGAGCAATGCCCCGACAGCGCCGGGTCCCTGAGCGCTGAGCCCAGTGAAACGTGCTCTTAAATGCCTCCTGGCTTCAAGCTGACTCAAGCACACATGGGAAACTTGTTGATGTGGATGACACCGTTCATTCCTGGCTGGTTTTGTTTTGTTTTGTTTCTTGCTGCAGCTGCCTTTGGAGCAATAAATAGCTGTGGATCTTGCTTGTGGTCTGTGCAAAGTAGTTAATATTTAATCAGAGGTCTGAAGCTGGATTTGTTTGGTTGCCAAAACATAAAAATTGCTTTTTCTGGTTTTAGAGCTAGGCAGATAGGGCCAGACTTTCAACAAAGCTCAGGGTCAGCTTTTAATTAATCAGTTATTTTAAGATTGTAGCGCACTGGTCAGTGACAGGTTTTCTAAACACCTCAGCCCCCAGCAAACCACCCTAATAAATGCCAAAGCATCTGAAATGACTGGCACCCAGCATGCCCCTGGTGTGAAATATTATTTATGGAAAAAGTCCTGTTGATACATGCTAGCAAAGTGTTATCTGCATCCACTCCCCCTTCTCATCTTCCTTCTTGGGGTTTTCCTCCAGGTCTGTTCTCATGGTGGGATTCTGCTCCCCAGGATACAGCCAGGAGGTGAGAGGCATATCCTTCCTGCAGGAGGATTTAGATTTCTTAGGAAGCCTTCCCTCTGGCTTTGTCGGTATTAGGGATCCAGGGCCTTTACGACTGTTAGTGTAGAAACCTTGCTGCAAACTCCTAAGGGAGGAAGGTTGAGCTTTGATTCCCCCACTAGCAATTCTTGCCACCTACAGAAACATTTCCAGCAGGTATCTACAGTTGGACTCCATGGCCAGGCTATCTGGATCATTGCTCCACTTTTCTTCTTCTGTCTCCTTCAGGCCAAGGTCAGAGAGCAGAATAGGCACACAGGCTTCTGAGGGGGCTATTGCCAACTGGAAGGTGGCAGCTTTAACATTTAGAGAGATGCATCCAAGAATGCTCCTTGTCCCAAGCCCTGAACCTACGGGAGTACTAGAGGCGGGATAATGCTCACCAGCTGGTCTGCAGCATCCTGCCTCTCCTGGTCCTTCTGGAGTTTTTATTGCCCCTTTTGTCCTTTCATTTGGGAAAGGCACTGGCACACCAGCCTTTGAAATTTGCTGTTCCCCATCTTCACGTCAAAGTACGCCGTCTCTTTCCAGGGAGATACGAGTGAACCCTGCCCGTAATCAGAGCCAGCCAGACCCCCCAGCTCTGTGTTAGCTCAATCCCTGCTTGATGGATCATGTTGCTCTGCAGAGAACAGCTCCCGGGTTGGATCCCAATTGCTCCCATTTGCAACATTTCCATGTTGACTTTGGACTGCTGTAGGAATTTGGCAATCCATGGGGTCCTCCAGTGTATTTTGCAGTGCCAGATCTCTGGATTATCATCCCCTGAGACTAAGCAGTGGGATGGCCAAGACTTAGCCACCTGGTGTTTTCATTGTGTAGGAGGGCATGGTTTATTTGTGAGAAGGACCAAGCACCAGCATGTCAGCTCTGTTGCCTGATGATCAGAACATCGTGCTTGCTAAAAACCAGCAATTGTATTAGGTCATAGAGTCCAGCAGTCCACCTCCAGGGGCCAGTGCCTTGTCAGGTCTTGTTTCTGAGGGTGCAGGGTTTTGTGTGCTGGCGTGTTGGTGGACAGTTATGCAAAGGATAGAGACCTTGGTTCTGACCCTGTTGATCAAAACACTCCCTGCTGGGGCTGTAGGACAGGGCTGACTGACATGGAACTGCCTTTGTGAGCTGCCTGGTGGATGACTGGTAAAATGGGGAGCAGGGCAATTAGCAGGGACAGGGCATTGCTCGGAGGTGTGTAAGGTTGGGGTTTTCACAGTTGGCAAAGGGTGTTCAGTACTTACTTCCTGCTGTCTTTGGAAAGGAAGCCAACTGGGACAGGCAGACCATGTCAGACACCCTCTACCGTGTATTGGCCTGTCACCTCCTTGACCTGTTGTTATTCAGGCCACATAAAATGCAATGGTGCATTTGAAGCCAAGAAAAGACTTAGCACCCTTTATAGACCCAGCAAGTTGGTGTAATATCCTCTTAACTGGACAAAGCATGGGAATTCTGCACAGTTTGGGACAGATCTCATGGTCTTTCCTATTAATATTTCTATTGCTGGTATCCTGAGTCTCAGGTTCCATAGACATGTAAAAGGAGGAGCCGGTAAGATCTCTTACAGGTTATGAAGGTCATGTGGGATAGATCTTTTCCATTCTGTCACCTTGCACTGCTGCATTCGTTAGTGTATGGGTGACGCTCAGTGCCCAATCCAGCCCACAGCCCTTTCTGCAGAAGCGCAAGGGGATGCAAGGGCTGCAGGATGGGGTTAATGCTCTGCCAAGGCATCCTTTGTTCTGGGCAGGCTGCTGAGGTTTGGAAATGCAGTGCTACGAAGTGAACACCACAAAATATATACGTCCGCACTTCATGATGCTGATTTTCAGTTTCAACAGCTGTTCCATTTGGAACGGATGAACATGTACTCCAGCTTAGTAGGAGTCAATTAAAAATAAACCGAGGGAGAAGGACTGGTGTTGGAGCCCAGCGACGCTCATCGGACATAAAAGTTGCATCCTTTCAAGCCTGGATTTTTCACTCCCATTTGCCACAGGCGGCAGGATCTAACTCGGAGCTCTCATTAGCATAGAAATGCTGTTGGCTGCTCGGAATTCCTGGCCCCATGGCTTTGTTCCTGCTCGCGGCGGGAGCAGGGATAAAACCGCCTCCCGTTCCCTCCCCCTGCCCGGCCGCCCCAGCCGCTCCGCTCCCCTTCCCTTCCTTCCCTTCCTTCCCTTCCTTCCCTTCCTTCCCCGGTGCTCTTTGTGCGAGAGGCCGGATCCAGGGGCGGCGGGTGGCCTTCGCCTCCTGCGGGGTGACACTGCTGACCGGGGCGGGAAGGGAGGCTTTGGTGCCCGGCTACCCCGGCGGATTAGACAGCAGACATCTGCAGGGAGCGGGGAGGGGGGCAGGGAATGGCTGCCGTCTTTTGTTGTTGCTTTTTAGCCTTATGTGGCCAAATTGTGGCCATCGGTTGCCGCCATCCTTGGGGTTTTTTCCTTCTGCTCCCCCAAAGCGACGAGGGAAGAAACATTTGGCTTAGCCCCGCATCTGCAGAGGTGAACATCCCACTGTCTCGGGTGCACAGGAGAGGAACGCTTTGAGCAGCAGAGTTTGATTATAGATAGGACTCCTGTAATGTCCCTGCTCTTATTCCTGGTCTGACCACGTATTTTTTGACAAGAAACCTTGCATCTTTCTGTCTGTGTTTTTGCCAGCAAGAAATTGCAAGCGTAGGGAAGTACAGGGTCATTCAGGGATTGTAGGATGTGGTGTGTGCCTTCCTAATGGAAAAGACCAGATGGCCCATAGTAGGATCTTAAGTTTCCTCCCCTTCCTGTTAGTGCTAAATGGATGCTCCCCTTGAGCTCCTCTCTTTGCTGAGATGGGAAACATCGACAGGTCCTTGTCAGTGCCTCCTTCCCTGCAACAAATACATCTGGGTTACCACTGCCTCTGTCTCATAGACTGGCTATTCAGGAGGGCGGGAGGGGGTGGGAGAGAGGAGAGGCCAAGCATCATTTTACAAAGGCTGGATTGAGCATTGGGCCAAAATGCATCATCTTTAAGTGATGAGTCAGAAATCTGATCCGCTGGCAGCCTCAGTTTTCACAGAGGGGTAGTTTGCAAAGGCAGAAGAAAAAAAGACGAGTGCTTTACTTAGAAATTTGGGCAAGAACTAGTACTGCCAAGGAGACTCTGGAGGAGGAGATAGGTTCAGTTGATGTTCCCCTTGTGGCTTGTGATTTGGGCTGTCCAGATTAGGACCCGTTAAGGAGGCCAGCACTTTGTTTCTGAAAAGAACAGGCTTACATGAAATGGGGTCTCCAGCTAGGCAGCCCCTTTAGAAAACGTAGGCCAAGATCACCTGAACAAGTGTTTTGAGCAGGTGTTGGGTAAGTCACCGAATGAACAGAGCCCTCTCTCTAGTCCAGGTCAGTGAGAAAGGCTTGATTTCACTGGGGATAGGTTCCTGCAAGACCCTGCTTTGACATCCAGTGGGAATATGGAGCTAATCATCCAGATTCCTTCATGTCCAAGGAAATAAATAGGCACTTTCAGGCTAAGATGCATCCAGCCCAAGGTAGATTTCTTATGCACACTGGGTGAATTATGCAATAGAAATTTCTCTTCATTGACTCCGCAGTTAGTGCAGACAGCCAGCTAAGATGAAGATGTCTGCGCTGTGCAGCATGAGCTGTGTTTTTCCATGAGGGGGGCTGCTTGTTGTGCAGGCAGAGTTTCTACTCCTCTCACCTTTCTGCCACTGCAACTTTAGGAGCCATTTCAGTAACTTGGCATCATTTTCTGGAGGTGCTAAACAGCTTTAAAGAGCGGAAGATTGCCCGTTTATTGGAGCCTCCATTCTCCTCTTTCCTGCTTCTCTCAATAACTCTTTGTGCCTTCCAACAGTTTTTAGTAGTATGTTTGTGTGATAGGAAGAGAAAACACATGGATGGGAAATGAAGTCTGGAGAATAAATGAAAGATTTATTAATTTATGAATATGACAGAACTCATTACTGTCTCTCTAAGATTCACCTCCTTGCCTGGGTTCCCACACGCCAGTGACTTGGTCCCAAGAGTCACATTACTGACAGAAAGGCTGAGAAGATCCTCCTGAGGGGAATGAAGAGCAAAACACATCTTGGGCAGGCAGGGCACAGTGGCATCCCGGCATGGTGGCATCCTGGCATTCCGGCTGGGTGTGGACAGAAAGCTGAGGATAAGACAGTGCAGGAATGACTGGACAGAAGCTAAGCCATCGCCTCCCTTTCAGCTGCTTGTGCCCACTGTGGGTAATTCCCGCTACAGTGCTTCCTCAGGGACAGAAGCAGTAGGATTGCAGAAGACAATCCAAGCCAAGTGACCTGGCTGCAAACTGGTGTCCGCACTGCAGGAGTTACTCGCCATTCATCTAAAGGAGGGATTGACTCTGAAAGGTGAGGCGTCCTGACTGCATCTGGTAACAGCTTATATGGTACTTCCGGCTGCTGGGAGGCCTTGCACTCCTGCTTGCACTTCTGCTCCTGTTAACATGTTATTTAACACTAGTATGGGCAGAATCCCGCAGTCCCGCAGGATGCCAAAACATGCTGATGAATCCCCTGGCTTCAGCCCCTGCCATTATCAATGAAAAAGCCATTTGTCCTCTATGGGTGCACTGAAAAATTCTTGGTTCATTTTATTCTTCATCACCTTCAGCATATCAAGGCCTGGGACTCTATTTAAAATCTGTTTGAACAATGGTTCAAGCTTTCATGTCTTGGTGAGGTTTCGTAGGCTGTGTATTCAGTCAGTGACTTCTCTGCATCCTCCAAGATCTTTTGCTCTATTTCTGCCTCTTTGTAAAAAAAACAAAGGCAGAGGATGGAGATCAGTTTTCAGACAAGCTGTCTGCATACTACAAGGACCCTTGAGCCTGGTCCATCCTCGGCAGGCAGTAGCAAACAAGGACAGTGTGGGCTTTTTGCTGAGTTGTGGCTAGAAACTACTGTTGCGGTGCTTCCAGTTGCTGGATGTCTTTGCATTCACGTTTATTAAGTGCAGATGTTTCAAGGTGGGGTCGGCAGGGAAAAGTTTCTGCAGTGAGATGGGGTCAAGTGAGCCGCCTCAGCTCTCTCCTTCCCACACACATGGCTCCCTGTACGCTGTTGCTGAATTTTGCTGCTCTAGATATGTCAGGTTGCTCTTTCTGACAGAGAAGGACAGTGCTGTTGTGTGCTGAGGTGCCAGAAGGGCAGAGCAAAAGACAGTGTGGAGGGTGGGAGAGAAGGAAAAGGAGATAGAAAGTGTCAGTCAGGTGCATTTATGCACGTTTCTGAGCTTGCCACTCTGCTTCCCCTTCCTCCCGGGAAGGCAGAGCTGAGAGACGGAGGGGGAGCTTCGCAGCCAGCTCTTTGCCGGCTGCCCTTGACACGCGAGTGGGAAATCACCATGCTGGCAGGGACCCCAAGGCAAGCAGTTCCAGCACAGCTTGCCTCCCCCGCACACCATCCCCAGGAGAAGGCAGGGATGCTGCCAGCAGGCCCTGGCACCACAGCTATGCTGAGCAGCTCCGAAGAAAGCTCCGGGCTTTCCTTGGTGCAGTACAGCCCTGGCTGAGCATGCGCTGAAGCTCGGGACCCTGCCGCTGGAAGACCAACCCTGGCTCCCAGAAACAGCTGGAGGGGAGCTGGAGCTCTGCTTCTTGGTACATCGGAGCTAAGCTGCAACACAGGTTGAAGTTGGCAAACAGAGGAGCCCAGCACATCCTTCTTTTGCATCAGGATCTCCTGGCGCTGTGGATGCTCACGTTACCCAGCATTTCCTTCATTGCAGACATCTGTTGGCAGGAGGCAGTGGTCTGGTGATGACGGGACAATTTCAAATGCCTGTGTGTGATCACAGCTATGGTTGTCACCGGGGGTTGCTCACCAAGGCACCCTGCACAGCAGTCTGCATCCCAACAGGATGGTGTGAGCTGTAGGTGCTTTTTGAAGTCTGTCTTTCATGAGATATAAAATAACCCAGTTGCTAGCAGGCAGCAGGATTTGATCCCCGCTTCTGCAGGTATTGGCTTTGGACCTAGGTCCTGCCTTTCAACCAAAAGTGGTTGGTATTAGCAGTAGGAAAGAATGGACAGTAAGTAACGTGCCTTGAAGGGACAGTTCCTCCCTGGCGTGGCAAGCCATGATCAGCTCCTGCCCTGAAGCACAAGGGCTGAAATGCTGTCTGTGTTCTCCCCCTGAGCTGTGGCTAAGGGGCCAGCTGGTGGCCTGCCTTGAGGGACACGAGGAGAGGGAAGGGCGCTCGTGGGAAGGCACCCTAGAAGAAGCTGAGGCACAGTTGTTATGGCAGAAGCCACCTCCAGCCTCACTCTTCCCTCCTTCTCCAGGCTGGGAAGCAGGAGGGCAGAGCAGGCTGCGGGAGCGGGACCCTAGGACCTGCTGGAGGAGCACCCCTGGGGAAGGCAGCTTTTGGTTTTGGAGGTGCAGGGGATGAGCTGGACAGTGCCAGCAGGGACAATGCGCTATTTGCATCCTGCCCAGAGCAAAAGGGGAAGCCTACCTCTCCTTGTAACGTGCCTGTGACCATAAGTGTTGGCCAGCTCCCCCCGCATCTGCCAAATCACCCCCTTGCTTGGTTGAGGTGTGCCTCCTATGGAGAGGGTCCTCTCCGCATGTGGTGCGCACCAGGGCATGGGTCCTGTGGGGCAAGACAGGCCCACCAGGCACCCCTGGGGCTTTGCCACCAGGGCAGTTGGTACAGAGGAAGGTGCTGTGCCTCCCACCGTGCTCCAGCTTGAGGTACCTCCTGCCCAAATGAGTTCAGGCCAGGAAGCACTGGCCCTGCTCTCCTCCTGCTCTGCCCAGCTGCTCCGTGCTGAGCTGTGTCTCTAGGAAGGTTTCTCCTTTATGGGCTGGGTTTCTCTTTTGGCTGCTTTGTTTACAGGGGAATAAATGACACAATCAGGCAGCCTGATCTTATGTGTTGGGAGGGAGGAGAGGAGTGATCCAGATCTTCATTGCTGCTGCAATCAGCTTAGCTGTTCCCAGGATCAGGGTCTGTGGAGATCATCCTTGGTAGGGAGACCGAGACCCTGCTCTGTCTGCAGGGAGGGGAGTTTTTGTGCGAGCCCGATTGACCCTAGTGTCATGCTGCTGCTGTAGCCAGATTGCTTTCCCAGTCATCCAGCCCTCTCCTTTCTCCCCACTGCAGTGCCGTGCTTTTGCAAGGCCCATCGCTGTGAACAGACACAAGCCAGCCTGTAACTTCCTCCCCTCCTGTTCTTCGTGCGTTTGTGCTGGCTTGTCCCATGGGTCTGGGTGACACTCCTTCCTACACAGCTCCTGGCACTCTGCCTCTCCCCGTATCTCACATCTAGTGTTCCTGTTTGCTCAGTTGTGCTATGGTTGGAGGGGTAAAGCAGAGGGAACAGGCACACTACCTGCCCCCCTGCGCCTGCCAGCACCTGAACACGCACGCCTGACAAGCTGCCGTGGTAGCCATAGCCGAACGTAGGATGGAGAAGGTGGGTAGAGAGCGAGCGTGGGAGAAAAGGGCCTGTGTATGAAATATTCCAAGTGGGGAAAATTAGCATGTTTGCTAATGCTATAAAGAAGGAGGCAGCCTTTTCTCAAGCCCTGGGGCAGATAGGTAGGCAATAAAGGAGAAAAAAACACTAAAAATGAGAGCCGCCAAGCTGACGGCCCAAGCAAGCTGAAACCTGCCTGGTGAGGAGGCCTGTTCCAGAGTGGGAAGGGGCAGATTCCCAGTCAGGACTGGCTCTGCTGCACAGTCCCTTTCTCGTGGTAATGGAGCCCAAAGTTTCCAGGAAAAACTGGGCTTTCAGTAATCTGGAGGGGAACTCTGCCCCCAACCCTTAACCCTTGACTTCAGGCTGCTCCAAGCTTGAGGAAGCCTGTGAACTCAGTTTATGCTCAGTTTGAAGTGCAAGCCCAATCCAACAGTTTCTCTCTGCAAGTCACAACTCTCAGAGCTTATCTGGGTCCCATCTGAAGCCACGCTAGGGCTAATTTACAATGACAGTATAAAAGCAGGCTCATTCTAGCACCACGCCAGGACCTTTCACTTGTGCTCAACTGTGGAGAGCCCACCAGAATACGAATGAGAGAGGAAACCTTCTTGGTGGATCCTGCTGTGACAGCTGGATTTTTCCTCTACAGAGGACTCATGCAGTCCCGAATATCACTCCACCCCCAGGCTCCACTAATCCTTCCCCTGGTTCACGTGCAATATTTGCATCTGCCCTCAATTCTTACACCAGAGCAGCTGCATTTAGCCTGCCCACCCTTGCTGGGGCTGGAGAAGGGGAGGGCAATGGTTTTTCTGCACTGATCCATCCCTTGTCATTAGGGCTGGGAGCCAGAGTACATTCCTCAACAAGCCAGCACAGACCCCCCCCTCCCGACATGTACACCTCTCCCTGCTTTGCACACCCCTGTCTTTATGGTGGCCCTTCTCTGATAGGTCCCAAGCAACGGGGACTGATTCCATGGCCCTTCTGCTTTCCCACTGACGTTTCTAACTAAAGCTGGATTTCTGGGGCAAGTCAGAGCAGGCAGCCCAGTTTCTGGTTGGACAGGCTTTGTTTGTGCCCTGGGAGAAATGGAGAGGTTGGCTGCAGGCCTCAGCTGGGATGGGAGTTGCATGGTTGTGGCCTGAGAGAGGGGGGACATGTTGCAACTTGCTGCCCATTGCTCCCCCTCTACCCAGTTCCCTCTCAGGGTTTTGAACTTTGGAAATGTCTTCCTGCAAAAAGGGGTGTGGAATGGTGCCAGAGGGAAGCAAAGAAGGAAAAACGGGAACAGCAGAAGCAGGTGATTCTGTCTTATGGGAGTGAACTTGCTGGAGTCTGAGCACTGAGTGCCTGTTGAGGCTGCACAGTTTGGAGGCGTAGGGAAGACCAGCCATCCCCCATGAGCTACTGCTCCAGGCTCTGAAATTAAGTGGCTTGTAGTCTCCTGTCCCCTTGGGGAATGCCACCCCAGTGGCATACCACTCTGGTAGCTCAGGCAGGGACATGTAAATCCAGGCGGTCCTCTGAGTTTCCAGGGCCCACGCACAGCTGGATCTCTGCCTTTGGGGTCTAGGCTCCAATGGTGGAAGCCAGCCTCCCCCTTGCTTGTGCAAGCTCTGTGCAACTGTTTCATAGAGAGCTGGACATTTGATGGATAGCTTGCAAGAAAGGCAGAGGAGCATCATGGGGCACCTTGAACATGTGGCTGAGGCACCTGGTTTTCTTCTGTCGCATGAATCAGCCATGAGACAGGGCAGTGCCCACATATGATGAGAAGCAATAGCATTGTTTCCCTTTCCCCACTTCCCTCTCTTCTAGTCAGCTCCTTCTCCATTTTAAATGTTGTGGTTTTTTCCCAACCCTTTCTCTTTCCATCCCTCTCCTCTCTCTAATACCCTTTTGTCTTTCTGTTTCAACCCCCTTCCTGCGTGTCTGCAGAATGCCTCTGCCCAGACAAAACAGACGCTGAAGGGCAAGACTGGAACTACTCTAGATGCAATCTCCATTTTGCTCAAGGATCATTAATTACCTTGATGATTAAATACAATTAAAGATCCGTAAGACCTTTCTGATATCAGAGCCCTTAGCAAGGGCAGCTTTTAGGAACCTTCACCAACAGTAAAACAAAAGGAGGAGATAGACCAGTAAATCAGGGAATCCCAATTAAAATCCATGCTTAGCTCATTAACCTAATTACACATTGTGTCGTGCTAGCCTCAGCTCCACTGAGGGGGAAGAGAGGCAGCAGTGGGGGCAGGCTAGCTGCCCGTGCGCTAACCGTACTAGGTTGTTTATGTTAGATCTCTATTGTCTCTTCAGCTGAGAAAAATGGCATTTGGGGGGGATTTCTAGCTGGGCTGCGGGAGTTGAGGAGCATTTGTACCAAACCCTGAGAGGTGGTGTGTGTGCATGTAATACAGCATGTATTTCCTCTTCCCCGAAATGTTCTTTCTACAGCACACCCTGTTCTGTACCCTGCTTGTCAGATGGCACCTCCAGTGCTGGGCAGGGACCTTCCCACACCCAATTCACCCTCATCCCTTTCACCTTGGAGAGGCACTGGCAGAGCTGGTGGAAGGAGGAGAGTGCCTGAATGAGATGATAATAGAGATGAGGAGGAGAAGGGGGTCTCTGAGAAAGGGGAAAAGGGAGGGGGTTGATGCTGAGCATGGAAAATCCTTTAGCTGAGGCAGGCTCCTTTACTGCAGAGTCGAGGCTGAAGCTCACCAGACCTCCGTGACTTGCAGCTTGCTCTTCAGGGAGCCGCCTGCCCTAGTTATCTGCTGGGGCACCAGACATGCCTGTCCTTTCTTTCCTTCCCCTTTCTCACAGCAGAGACACCAGGTCGCACGAAGGCCTGCCCTTTGCCCATCCCGAGGTCTGGGTCCGTGATCCTGTTCCCGAAGACTGGCACAGCCTAGCAGGCAGAAATCTGTCCCCCCCCAGGAGCTTATGCCAGTTATTGGGGTGGGAGGAGGGAGGCATGGTGTCTCGGGAACACGTTTCCCTGAGAAAGGGAAGAGAACAGGAACATTTGCAGGCCCTGTCTCTCCTGAATCCAGGTGACTCATGGATTTGTGGGTTTTCCACACGAAAGTCTGAGGGCTGGATCCTGCGGTGTGCAGCTGCATTCAGCGTGCTCCGCTGCCTACATGTCTGTGTTCAAAGGGACGGGGAGGAGGTGGCAGGCCTCAGCATGTCCTACCCATAACCAGTCGAATTTGGAAAAGCAAGTCAGAGCTTGAAGGGGTCAGGGTGCAGTTTCCCACATGGCAAGGCAAGGGAAGTGGGAGCATACTGGAGACCCCGAGTCCCATGGGACCAAGCTGTGACTTTCCCAGTACCTGCAAACATGGAGAGAGAAGGGAAGGAGGCAGGGAGCCAAGAAGGCTCAGCAGAGCAGCTCCATGTGGGGTCAATGGAGCAGAGCCATTGCCAGCTGGGAGGGGACAGGTTTACCCTGGGGAACACCACTGGATTCCCTGGATCAGCAGGGCTTGAACTGCCCTGCAGAGTGCTTGGGAAGGAGGCAGGGGAAGAGCAGAGAGCAGAGTTAGGCATGTGCAGGAGTTTCGATAGAGGCACAGCACAGCTTACCAAGCAGTACGCCACATATGGGCTATTTGAGCTCCTGATGGGGAATGCTGGCATAGCCTCAGGTGACTTCACACAGGGCCAGGGCAACCCAGCTGGCAGGCCATCCCTACACTAGCTCCCATCTTAGTCTCTTGCAAAAGATCTGTTCCTTGCCTTTCCTCTGCCTAGGTGTAAACACACCCAAACACCATTTTCTTTCACACGGGTATGCTGCGGGCATGTGAGGAAACAGGCAGGGATAGGAGGGGACCAGAAGCCATGGGGAACTATTGGGTAGGGCTAGGGAGGATGGGGACAAATGGACTTGGATAGGCAGATGGAGCCCAGAGGTGCAAGCAGCCTGCTGAGTGGGTGAGATAGGATCATGACAGAGCGAGTCCCCTTGCGCAGCTCAGTCCCACATTCCCATTTCGTCTTAGGCTGAGCCATGGTGAGGGTGTTTGGCCTGGTACCAGTTTACTTGAGGACAGTGTGTATGAGAACAGCTGTTCTGGAAAAACTTCCACAGCGGGTGCCAACCTGAACTGAGACTGCAGAGGCAGCTAGGAGGCATAAAGGTGATCAGAATCCTTTCAGCGTCAAGAAAACAACAAATAGAAAACAGGTTGGGAAGTTCAGGATGCAGCTTTTTTTTTTTTTTTCCCTCATTAATTTGTCCTTACTTTGGAAAGAAAAAAATCCCACTCTTAACAAGCTGTGTATCAGTTTTGTGGGGTTACTGTGCTAAACCCTAAGTCCATTGCTCTGCCCCAGCAATGGCTGTTTCTGGGGATGACACATCCTGGAAGACACACTGATCTCCTGAAGCTCTAGGGCTCCAAGAAAATGGGATCTGCCTCTTTGCAATGATAGGAATGGGAAAGCAACAACTTCAAATCCTGCTGAAGTCGCAGTTCCTGGGATTTTGCAGGGCGTATCGTAACCCAGATGGGAGGTTTGCAGTTGCACTGCTCTGGGATCACAGGCATTGCCCCAAACCAAACAACGGACTCTAGGGTGCAGGAGAGAAGTTATCCCCATTGCCATAAAACTGTAGGCCAGCTCTCACGGAAGAATTTAATCTAGCAGAAGGTCAGCAGGCAGCCTTCCTGAGACATCCCAGCCCCACTGGGACAGCAGGGCTTGCTTTACACATTGACCATTCTTTGGCTGGTGCTCTGCTTCCAGGTAATTAAAATGGCTTAACCCTGCAGCCCAAACAGCTGCCTGCAGATAACTTGTCTTTATGCCCAAGGGACCCTTACCTCATTGTCTGCTCCAGAGAACCCCTTAACTGCAAGGCATGTTTGGAGGATACAAGGATTTCATTATAAAGTGAGAGAGTGAAGGCAGAAACTCAAATACCTTTTTCTGGGATCAAGGCAAAGGAAAGAAAGAGGGCATGAGAGGAGAGAAAAAACAGATCCTAGGGATGTAAAAGAGCAGAGGATTTGTAGATCCTGCAATGGGAGATTTTGGAGTCTATTTCTCAGTTATGCCAAGTGTATCTGGAGTATTCCCAGAGCAAACAATGCAATTACTTTAGATTTACACTATGCCAGTGAGTTGTCAGGCCTGAGGTTCAGACTCCCAAAGGGTCCTGTGCAGACTTGCATATAAGCTGTTATGCTTTCCTAAGGGATATGGAAGCTCTGAGAGACAAGGCCACATTCACTTTTCTGAGGACAACTGTAAACTTCCTCTTCCTCTTGGGCTTCCTGTTGCTTCCCTGTCTGAGTCCTTTGCTTGAGGAGACCCACAGCAAAAAATCCCAGTCCTTTTCTTAGTGCTTGTTGAGCTTGTATAGCCCACAGGGTTGAAAATAGTCTTGGGGATAAGATTGGGCTGTCCTTTCAGGTTGCCTTCAGCCCTGCAAAGAGGCAGTTATTTTCCATTTCAGGGGTGTTACTTCTTTCTGATGGGATCTCTGCTGAGGAAGGTGTGTCTCTCCCCTAAATGAAGTCTCTTCATTTCCCTTTGGGGCACATCATTCTTACCCTCTTGTGCTCTGTTTCCTCCATCTCACTGCCCGTGTGTTTTGCTGGGTCTGGGCACAGGGTGACTTCAGATGCAGAACCCATCACCTTTGCATTCTTGCATGGGTGGTTCCAGTGTGGACTGATCTGCTCAACACACTATTGAGCTGTTGAGAGTTCAAGTCCAAAGACCTATTCCCTATGAATGTCATAGATTTGGTGCTGTGACAGCATCAGAAACAAGAGATTATCAAGTCTGGTGCCTTTCCAGAACTAGGAAGAAACTTAGCTTTTGGTTTAATGAATGATTCTTCGTTTCATCCAGCTTGTGTGTATACTGGCAAGGCACTAGTCTGTGTCTTGCAGCCATATTCCCCTTGCTTAGATCAACCAGGCTGCTTAGCACAAGTAGAGTCCTTTACCAGAATGGCTATACCATTTTCCAGTGCCTGAACTTACTTTTAATGAGCAAGTTAATCTATTTCTGCATGGCACTGTGCTGTGCCAGGAGGACATGTCCTGCTCTGTTCTGTGTTCACCCAAGGCGACAACATGCCTTAAAACTGGTGTTTCTTTCTGCCCACCTTTGCCTCCTCTCAGAGTTTCTACAGACAAGCCTCTGTGGCCAGACACGGCCCCTGAGACCTCTACCCTTAACTGAAGATTGACCCTTTGAACTCTCTAACCCCCACGCTAATAGGAGTTAATGACATTTATCTACATACTTATCTTTCCTTTCTACTGCCTACTCCATTACTCCCCACACTGAAGTATCTGGGTACCTTACCGCCAATAATGGTTTGTGGCATCCAGGTGACATTAACTCTTTTTCCATGATGGGAGAATTACTGTTCTAACAAGTTAAGACACTCTCTTTAATATCTTTTCCCTCGTTTTTTCTTTCTTTCTTTCTTTCTTTCTTTCTTTCTTTTTTTTTTTGCATTCATTTAATACCCATGTGGTTATTTCTGGAAGTCTTTCTCCACTACTATTCTGGTCATTTTTTACAAAATTGGAGATAGGACTTTTTGTCCTCTTTTCTCTTGCTGTTAGCTATTTATATCCTTCCATCCATCTTCTTAGGTAGTCAAGCATCCAGCTGTGTTATATCTGTCACCTTGGTACCTAAGCAACAAGTAAAGATGTTTCTTAACAGCTGTTCGCTCAAGCAGTGGCTGCTCTAGAGCAGGGGTGGCAAACAAGTGACACTTGAGCTGCTGTGCAGCTCGTGAGCAATTCAAGCCCAGCTGCCATGCCCAGGGGTGGTGAAGCACCAAGGGGAGCCCTGGCCAGGCTTGTCTCGTCCTTCTGTGGAGCATCGGGACCCCAAGGGAGGTGTTCCTGTCTCCTACGGATTCATTCTTTGCAGCTCCTCCTTCCCCTGCTCTCTCACTTGTGTGATGGTCCTCGGCTGTTCTGGGGCCTGGCTCCTGACTGCGCAGCCAGGTGCTGAGAGATCTTGCCCAGTTGTTTTCAGCTTTCCAAGGGGAAAATATAAAAGTTCTGCTGGAAACCTGAAGGACCCTTTATTTTCTTCATTATTCCTCCCACCAGGGGAGCTGGCTGATATTTTTGGGGTAAAGTTTGTCTTTAAAAATGTACAACGTTCTGCAGGAACTATGTCCATATTGTCCTGTCTGCTAAAACATGTAATAGCCTGGTTTGTGTTCTCTCTCCTTCTTTTTTTCCCCCCAATCTGAAAAGAACATGAGTTCTTTTAAATAGCCTCCCATGTAGTTGTTAGCAAGTGGGAAGACACAAACAGCAGACGGAGGAGGAGGTGGGCACACCAGGCAGGTGGAGGGTGGGAGCAAATCCGTCTGTCAGGAAGGAGGAAGAGACACGGAGTCCAAAGGGACAGGCGCTGGAGTGGTCCCATCCCGGGCTGCATCACATGGCCGTGCGGGTTGGCCCCAGGCCCCAGAGAACTCCTAACCCGGGCACAGGGTGGGATGAGACTCTTGCAGAATGAATCCAGATGGACTGGAGCTCAGAGTGGGCTGTGGAACATGAAGGTGGGGAGATTCATGGGTAGGCGGGAGGTGCTTTCTCTTTGGGTGTGAGAGCTGTTGGAAAGGTCAGCTGTGGAGATGTCTAAAACGCAGAAGAGGCTTGCAAGTGGGGATGTTGGACGTTTTAGAATGAGTTTTCCTTCTGCTTTGAAACAAACTGGCATTTGAAAATTTCCACAGAAATGAAATTTCAAAAGAAAACTTTGGTCTGGCTTAATCCAAAATGTCCCACTGCATTACAACCAAAGTATTTCATTCTGGTTGCAGTTCTGGTCAGTGTTTTACCATATACCATTTAAAAGAAATGAGAGTCCAAAAGGAGAAGTTGTTCTACAATAAATTTAATGTCTTAAAATGAGAAAATCCTTTTGTTGAAATGGGAAGAAGTAAACCACAAAAAAGGAAACATTCTGTTCCAAGGCTAGCACAGACCATTTCAACCTTATCAAAGGGCTTTTTATTATTTTAATTGAATTTTGTCAAAATCAGCACGTTCCAGTGGATAGTTTTGGCTTGGACTAAATGGCACTTTCCATCAGAAAAACATTCCATGTTGGAAAATTTTCCACTAGCTCTAGGGGTTTTTTTCACATGCTTTCCATTTTTGTGGCAACTTTGTCAGTCCCTGTTTTCAGCCAGGATGAAGCACACAGAAGTCCCGAGAGAGCAGTTGACCTCCTGGTCTTTGAAGACCAGGATGACTCACTGGAGCTTTCCCCAGTGGCACAGAGGAAAAGACGTCTGCCCCGCTGAGCAGCCTGCTGTTCCCGTCCACACGGCCAGCCTTTTGAACACGGCTTACTGCTACAGAAGAAGAAAACAGGGAGCCTAGTGCTGATGCAGTTTCAACAAAAGTCAATGAAATAACTATGAAAGTCAATGAAATATGCCAATTAAGGCCAACTAAGCTATTTAACCCTCAGTCTCTGGGCCTAGTTTCTCCAGCATGAGGCTGGAAATGGGATGTTGACTCTGGGCTTGCTCCATCCTGTCAACTGTTAATAGATCTTTACGGGGAACTGATTACTTTTTTGGTTCTGACTTGTCTCTCCTGAATCTAGACTTCAGGAACAGTTAGGTTTAGAGCAAACACGTGGTTCAAGCCTGGCTTAGGGATTCAGGCCTTGCAGCTACCTGCAGCTCCTGTCACAGTTGTTGGTATCCCAGCCTTCCTTCTCAGCCATCCCCAGATCGAGGAAAAAAGTGAAACATGCTGAGAGAGGCCCCAAAAACCAGCCCAAACAGCAGCAACCCAATGTAAGTGCTTCTGATACATCCGTCAGACTCTGGCTGATGCATAGCTGAAATGCCTCCCGGGATGTGTGTGAAGGGACATCTTTGTACCTGGGCATAAGAAGCCTGATGAGTCACTCAGCACAGCATGTCATTCCACCTCCTGAGTGACATTTGTCATCGAATTCCCTTGACTGTTGTATCACAACCCAGCTCCTCCCTGGAGCTACCTGGAAGCACAAAGCCACCTTGTTTGAGGAAGGGGTAATAAGGCATGGAGAAGCCCTTAGTTTCTCTTCCTGGAAGTTTGCTTGCCTCCCCCATTGCGCTACAATCACTGAGTATTTACAGCTCGTAACTCTAAGTCCCCAGTTACCCCTGTTTGCCCCACCAGAACGAGCAAGCCTTGCTCCCATTGAGGGGTGTCCAAAGGGAAATGTAATGTGGTCCCTATTTTGTAAATTCCTCTCTGCAGAAGTCCCTTTGAACTCTTGATCCTCCTGACTTGCGCTCTGCTCTGGGCTAAATGTTATCTGTCTTTACAGTGCAGTGAGCCCTCACTGACCGCCCTCACCTTTCTGGGCAGGGAAGATTGGGTATTACCATTCCCAGAAACGCAAAGCCACCGCCAGACGAGGCAGAGAGCATGACCCCCTGTGGGAGGCCTCCCTGCTGTGCTCTGACCCTCACTCATTGCCTTCCTCCCCCTCTCACATGCTCATGATGGGGCGAGCACAGGCTGCCTTTAATGGGTGGTCTTGTCCCTTGTTTACAGTCCTGAGTCTTAACAGCTCAGCAGGCTCCTCTAAGCCCCCACCTGTGCAGCCATTGTGATGCTCAGCAATCATTCCCGAGACAGCCTGGATGGAGGCTGTGAACTTAATAGATATGAGAGCTGCCTCTCCATCCAGCATGGAGTCAATCTCTCTGCCAGCTGTCCTCCGCGCAACCCCATCAGCTGCTGTGAGGTCTCAAGTCAAAGGGACTCCCATGCACCCAAATCTGCCCTGTTTGGATCGCTCTGCCCGCTGAGGTGGCAGTCCTGCTGAGCTGTAGCGGGCTATGCCAGATCTAAACCCGGGCTAGGAGGATCACAGCAGCCACTGATCTGGCAAGCGAGGGAGATGAGGCAAACCTGGAGTGCATGTCAGGTCCTCGGGGCAGCGGGGACTGGAATTGTGGAGCTGGCTTTGCTCAGATGTTGAATGGGACACTCGCCGTCAGCCTCAATGTTTCTCACAATCCCTGGCATGTTCTTAACACAAAATGTCACAAAGTTGGTTGCAGCCAGTTTGCTCATTGTTGAGAAAAACGCGAGCTGCATTTTGGGAACCTTTAGTCTAGCGGTTGATGTGGATAATGTTTAGGTTTGCTTCCAGGCTCTGTCAATAGACAAGGTTTTCCACTTCATCTCCCTGTGCCTCTGTTTCCTCAGCCATAAAAATGAGGGTGACCTTTTCTATTTGCATGACTGGTGGGTGGGGCTGTGAGGCCTTACCGCAAATGCCTCCATACCTGCTTCCTTAGGCGAGAATTGTCACCACGGTGTGCAGATACCCACATCTAAACCGAGCCATTCAGGTGAGATTGCAGTGATTGCCTGGGTGGCCTTGGGCACATCTCTGTCATTCAGCACCTCTGATTTCCCCATCCCTGAAAGCAGGGGTAATAATACTTTCCTGCCTCTCAGGGTGCTGGAGGAATTAGTTACTGTTTGAAAAGCCTTTTCAAGATGCAAAGCTTTCCATAAATATGCAGGCTTATTCCTACAGATGGGACCCAGGTAGGACTGAAGCATGGTGTCTGTCACGCTGCACTGTGGAGATCATAAATCCGGGAAGAGGTGAAATTTGTAAAATTAGTTCTCTGCAGAGGGACTTGATGATAAGAAAACTGAGCAGCAGCAGGCTGGAAATCAGGCAGGGCACCGAGTTTTGGTTTATATGTACACACTGTTCTTTATGGCCTGTTGTTCATGGGCAGGAATCCTTAAACAACCCAGACAAAGTTGGGAGGCCTGAGTCTCTTCCACTTTCCTGCAGAAATATCTCTAGAACAAGATAAAACACATTATAAGAGAAATCACAGGCAGTCAGCTGGTGAAGGGTGTCTATCCATTGCATCTGTTGGGTGCCACGTTTGCATTTATGTTGTTTGCAAAGATTTTTCCTAGTTGTCAGCTCTGACGGGTCGTGAGCCGCCAGAATATATACCACATTTTTCTGGTCACAAAAAAATTTTGTTGTTTCTATCTTCAAACAAATTATAGTAGAACAGAGCATGGCATTCCCACTTGCAATAGTAGAAAACATTTCTCTTAACTTAAGGACATGGTAAAATATCAGCAATACTTTTTATACCAGAAGGACAATGGGAGGAACGACGAGGCAAGCAAGACCACAGTCAGAAAGCTGTGACTGGTTAGTGTGCATTTAAACTATAGGAAACTAGGAGTTTTGATCTTCTCCACAAAAATTGCAGGCTGGGCCAGTACCAGCATGGTCTGGCAGGCATGCATTTTTCACCATGTCTTGGACAGAAGACCAGAGAGTTTGTATCCTTTGGTAATTTCCTGTGACCTGGCATCCACCCCTCTGATAAAAGAGGCTTGATTTGAGAGGACAGAGAGAATCAGGGGCTGGCGAGGCTGGTGGGGGCAGTCAAATTAGGGCTGCCAGCTATTAACCCTGGCGCTGAAGTCATGCCTGAGTCAGCAGAGTTTCGGCTTTGTCGCGTTCCCATTGTGGAGGCGAGTGAGTCACCGCCCGGCCGAGCCCTGAGAGCTCCCCGGTTTCCTGCTCCTGCTCTGAGCCCAGGGAAGGAAGGAAGGATCTGATGTGCTCTCTTTCTGTGCCATCAAGTTTATTTTTATTTTTATTGAATCTCTTCAGTCTCAAGTTCCTTCATTTCAGAAATGAGACTCTCTATGGGTTACTATCTTGATCCCCTCTTCACAGCTCTTCATTAAATCCCTCCTCCTTAGCACCTGGAGAGCTCTAATAGTGAGCCCTGGACCAGAGCTCCTTAAACAACATCCAAGGCAACGCAGAAGTCCAAGAAAGAGGCAGGGCAGAGAAAATACTCATGTACATTTGAGGACTAAGCCCATCAAGATAAGGTCTCAGGACAGTTTGAGCTTAATTAGCTTCCCTCTGCTCAGTGCTTCAGCTTCTTTCCCCTCCTCCACACTTGATTTTCCAGCTGTACTGCTCTTTTCTGCCCTCACTTCCCCACCCAACCACCAAATAAGCGTTGACTCTGAATGTGGTCCCCTTTCTCACTCTTCCCTCATGTTTGCAGGTCAGGGCTGGTAAGCAAGAAGACCCTGGGTTTTTCCTTCCTGGCAGGCAACGAGATGACTCTTGAGAGAAGGGTCTTTGATTTTTTTTGTTCTTTGTCCACCCTTGTCTTTGCCTGCCCAGCTGTCTTCTTTTCCTAGTGCAGAATTATGATACTGGACATATTCGCTAGTACCTCTCCAGAGGAACCAGTGGCTAGGGATGAGAAGAGGCAAATGAGTGGCCTGGGGTGTGGTGATGATGTTGGAGGGACACAAGAAGGATGGGAAAATTTGTAAGGCTAAAATGGAGGGAGGACAAGTCAAAGAAACGAGCGTTGTAGACCAGGTTGAGAGGCAATCCTCTCCCCGCTTATAGAGACCAGTAGCGGGGGCAGAAGGGAGATGTGACTTAGTTGTAGTAAGTTGCACGAGGCCACGGGGGAAAGGAGATCAGAGTCTTAACACAGGCACTGGACAGGTAAGAGTAAGAGTGCACAGTGGGAAAAGAGCTGAGGAAGTCCAGTCCAAAAGACCTGGAAGGACAGGCTGCATGGACAGGCAAGTGGGCCAAGTACTGAGCACTGGTGCACGTCAGGTAGAGGCAAGGGGCAGTCTGGTTCGCTGCTCAGGTGTGTGGGAACTGGCAGCTCTTGCCGAAGGATTAGCTGACATGCTTGCGGGGCGGGGCGGGCAACAGGACCTGGCTCCTCTGCGGTGACTGAGGTGCCTTTGTGCTTTGTTGCTGAGCATGGGGTTTCATAGCTTTATTGCAGGAAGGATCCCAGTGCTGTGTCAGCTCTTTCAGCAGAAGCCCTGCTCTGCCAGCCTTCCTGCTTTTGCCATGGGGCATGTTCCCCTCCCCTTGACTTGGGGGATGAAGCAAAACAGCTGTGTGAAAGTCAGGGAAGGTACAGCAAAGACTGAAAGCTGGGAGCAAAGGCAGCCATGGTTGTTCCCTTCCCACTCCTCTGGTTTGCAGCCCTTTTCCTAGAGAACTAGAAGGTTGGCTGCAGCTGAAGCTGTTTTCAAGGCTGAAGCACAGACAGCAAGAAGTAGTGGTCTAGTCTGGTGTTCATCTCTGCTTGTCGCTGCCTGTTTGATCTGTGGCCAGTCACACCCTGGCATCTGCTTCTCTTTCATCTATTTCTATGAAGAACACCTAGGACAAACATGGCCTTGGTCTTGTTTAGGCCCTTTGTGTGAATCCCAGTGTTGGCTCAATGAATAGACTTCCCAAACCTTAACAGAGAACAAGCGGAGCATCAGTGTATCCCTTTGGGAAAGATCTTTCATTCAAGTGGATCCTGAGGCTGCTTTGTTGCTCTATTTATCCAAAGAGGAAATACTGCATAGACAGGAGAAGGCAACCGTGCTTTTTCCCAAAGGCATCTCCACTGTCCTGTCCTAGCAGACAGCCAGTGAAGGGCTGGCTAGAGACCTCACTCAATACAAGCCATTGACTGGTCCTCAGATAATAACATTTCTGCTGGTGCTACTATGTGCTGGTTCTGGATATGAACCAGTGACCTAGAGTAAAAGGCCCTGTGTTTCCCATTTGCAAGCCAAAGCAAAGCCCGTTCTTTCTTTTTTGAGAGGGTTTTGGATGAGAGCCAGATAGGCCATTGCACACACTGCCATTTCCAGTCAGCTCCCATAAAGCTCTCAGCTCTCAGCTGGGGGAAGGGATGCTTGAGCTTGCAGTTTCTCTTGGTGTGCCCCCACCTGATCACAATGTTATCTCAGGCCTTTCACTTTCATGTGCAGCCATGTAACCTGGAGCTATAATCTTGTCACACCTCTTACTCTCTCATCTTCTTTCTAAGGCCCCCTCCCCTTGTGTTGGAAGCTCAGTCTTCATCTTCTGATCCCTTTGGTATTCAAGTTCCACACTTAAGTGGGGCAGAACTGAATCAGTGCATGACAGAGACCTCCAGTGAAAGTCTGCCGCTGCAGGAAGTGTGTGTTGGTGAGTCACTGGAGACCACTCCTTCATTGCAGTCCGCTGTAAGCCATTGACTAAGCAGGGTGAGGCAGGCACTGTGCTCTTTTGGAAGAGCAGCACAGTACTGATTTGAATGCCTGGCGATCAATACAAAAAGTGTGTCTGGCAAGAGGAGAGGTATTAACCCCAACATCTTGGCCAAGCGCCAGCTCAAACCTTTGGTTCTTGCCACCTGAAATTCCCCTGCTGGGACTTATGATCTTCTTTCCCATTTCCCACCCTGCCTAACACACCTGTGGCGTTCCTTTGAGCTGTTGGAGGCTCGTTGTGTTCTGCCCCACAAGGGCCGCATTTCAGACCTTGATTTCCACTTAAAATAGGGAAGACTTGAAAGATTAATTCAGAAAAACCAGGAGAAAAATTTATAAGTGCCACCAGCTGAAGAGTTTTGAGCTCCTGTTCCATCCTGGTTTTTCCCTCATGGAAAGTTCTTGGAGATCTGTTTGAAGTGTCTGTGAGGCACACAGGACCATGTACAGGACATCATTGCCCATAGCCAAGGAGCAGTGCAAGGAGCTGTCTCAAAATCAGGTGCTTTGTGTAGGGTCTTTTGTAGGTTGAAGCACGATGAACTGTTTTGTCCTTTTGTAAGGTCTGGCTACTGTGACCCTTCAGTTTAGTTCTAAGTGATGCAAGGACTATTAGGACTGATTCCTCTAACATTTGCATCAGCCATGATATTACCACACCAAAGGGTGGCTCATCACACTTATGCCAAGGGCTGTTTCAATGCCCTTGGGGTGAGATGAGTATCAGGGAACAGGAGGGAGAGAAATTGGTGAGAGGCTTAGAGAGGCAAAGTTGTGCAAAGCAGTGTGGAGTTCACATGGTTCTTAACAAAGAGGCATTGATTGGAGGCTCGCTCACTAGTGCCTGGAGATGATTTCCAGAACTTTCTATATGGGAGAGCAAGAACCAGATTTGCAAGTGTAACAGCACCTCCTGGGCTTTTAGGAGAGAAGAGTTTTCAGGTTCAAGAGACACCAGCTGCCACTTAATCTGCTCCGTCCCCAGCGCCCCTCACACCCAGGGAGTCCAGACCTTCCTTCCCAGCCCACTGCCTGTGCCGCAGGGCACCCCAAGTTCTGCACAGTGCTCCCAAGGCCTTGCACGACCTAGTAAATATCTGGGTTTGGGATCGTGGGGAAAGGCATCAACACAAACCACTTCAGAGGCCAAGGTGGAGGAGTAGGATCTCAGAGGTCTCCACTAATGAGGTCTTGGCACCAACATGCCTTTGGCACTCAGCTGGGCCTTTTTTACTGCTTCTGGTCCTCAACAAAAAATAACACCAAAAAACTAATGAGTAAAATGCAACTCGG
The DNA here is from genome assembly GCA_008921705.1 of Burhinus oedicnemus. Taxonomy (NCBI): domain Eukaryota; kingdom Metazoa; phylum Chordata; class Aves; order Charadriiformes; family Burhinidae; genus Burhinus; species Burhinus oedicnemus. The sequence continues at coordinate 144,375 of VFFE01007656.1, forward strand.
CAAGCTTCAACCTACACAGCTAATCCTTCCTCGTGTGCTGGCTGCCCCCTGGGAGGTGTCAGAGCAGATTGGTGGGCACTGGGAGATCTGGCATAGGAACTGCAAATGGCAGGATGTATCCCAAGCCTTTTCTCTGCCATACCGACCACACACATCATTCAGCGAAGGAAAAGCAAGGCAAACCCCAGCACTGCACATGCACGCACACATCCTGCTTAATATGTTCAAGCCTCTCCAGAGGCTGATTAGTGATTTTATTTTCTCCTCGTCTCCCGGCCTTGCACGCTCATTGCCATCAATTATCTATGCATTTGCCCTGATGAATTATTGCGTGTGTAACGGGGCGAGGGAAGACCCGCCATCCCAGCTCAGCCACCTTGCAAACAAACACTCCCCAGAGCATGACAGCAGCTAGTTTGCCCTCTGGCTTCTGCTTTAGGATGGGGAGCATGGGAGGCTGATCCAGCAACTTGCAAAACCCCTTTACTCCATCTGTTCCCCTTCCTCATCATTGCTGTTGAGGTGTGGGTGTTATTGCCGTGGTATAGAGTAGAGCAATGAGTGCGTTATTTCCCTGATGAGAGGCTTGGAGGAGAGGAACATAAAGAGTTCACCCTGTCTTGCAAAAGAGCCATGAGTTATTCAGTCACTTGGAAAGGAAACACGGTTTCCACACAGTGTTTGGGTTTTTTTAGGGTATTTTTTGTTTGTTTTGTTTTGTTATTTCTTCTGCTGGTTTTTTTTCCCTTTTCCCCTGAAGCCTCTAGAAAGTTTGGAATGTGTTTTTGTTAAAGTTGCTACATGTAAGGGCCTGAATCCCAGTGCTGGCAGCATTTTGATGTTGGCAAGCAGTCCTCAACTGGCACTGGCTTTTTCCCTAGCCAAAATTCTGACTCTTCACACCTGGGCAGAAGAGGGTTCTGCAGGACCATTCTGGGGTCTGGTTCAGGGTCAGGTTCGTCAGCACCAAAGTCTGCTTTTTCTCCAATTTGTGTCCAAGTACAGTCTGCACTAATGCATGGATCCCATGGCAGGGGTAGGGTAGAAGGGGCAGGGTAGAACTGGGAATTGTTTACTACCACTCAAGGTCAAGAAAATCACTTGATTTTTAAAGAGGTCATTCATTAGTTTGCAGGGAAATCACAGCAAAAAGAAAGGGCATAGTAATGATGAAGTGAGGGACTGGATTGATCTCGCTGTATACCACGTTCTCTGCCAGGTTGGCTAACAATATCTTTAAGGGGCACGTCTTAGGTGCCCATCCTTGGGCAGTGGTGGCCTTCAGCCTGGCATAGCCTTCTGCGTGCCGTGTTCCTCGTCCACACGCTCCACCTGGGAGAGATGGGGCTGTCCTCCCGGCTGCCCTGCAAGGACGACTCAGAGGAGGAGATGGCGGCTTTCCGTCCTCTCCTTGCTGGGGTTCGGCTCATCTCTCGCTTTTCTGGCGCTGCGAGGAGGCGCTGGGCCACGACTTCCTGCTGTCGCGAACGGGGCCTCTTTTATTGGGATGTGGAAAGCCTGGTTCAAAGGGAACCGCTGAGGCCTGTGGGGGGTCAGGGAGCTTGTGTGGGAGCGGAGCCAGCTGCGCCATCGCCCCAGCCCCGGGCAGGCTCTGCCTGGAGGCATGGGCCCTTCATGAAAGAGGTGGGGACTGGTGCTGATGAATCCGCTCTCCTCCAGCCTTGGGAGAAAGAGGGAGTGCTGAGCACACCTACAGCCGGGCAGCCGTGAGATGGGCGGCAGGTTGTTCCCAGGGCCTTTGCTATGTGATTGCTTTTGCTCTCCGGCAAGCACCCACACGCTTCGCGAGGCTCTAAAGACTTCAGAGCCAGGTTGCTTGGCAAAGCTATTGCTCACCTCCCCAGGTGTGAGCGATTCTGCAAGAGTCTCTCTCACCTCCGGGGTAGAAGGAGCAGCATATGCTGCAAAGCATGTTGGAGACATCTCCCCCCTCCCCATCCAGCTGTTCTTTCCTCAAATGCCAGCATAGCATTATCTTGACCCAGCCCTGCTTGGCACCCGGTGCCCTCATTTCATCAGGAAGGCCATTGTGGGCCACGAGGTCCTGCAGAGCACAGGCCAGACTGGTGTGAGAAAAGTGTTTCACTATGTCTTGCTGCCTGGATGTCCTTCTCCAGCGGGCCAGTGCCTCTGGTTGGCATGGAGACACGTGGCCCAGCTGTGACTTTATCAGGGCAGTTAACATCCCTTCCCTCGGGTTTCTGGAGGGACACGCATGGCAGAATGGCCCTGGCTACACTGCCACCTCAGCTGACAGCCTCTAAGGACTTGATGGCTTCATGCATGCAGGCACATGAGGGCACCAGTGCTTTGCTGTGGCTGTAAACAGCGCTGAAAAACATTCCTCAGCTCCCAGCCGCAATGCTAGGGTGTGGGGCAAACCAGCGCTTGACTCAGGGAAGGGGGCAAGTTCACACAAAGCTCTAGAGACTGAGTTTCGGTCTTAATTGCTGATGACTGTGGTCAGCTGATGGCGTCTCATGGCTGGGCTGGATTGTTGAGGCTTGTCCTCAGGGTCACAGGCTTGGCGTGGAGGGAAGGAGAAGGGGAGAAAGAAGAGCTTTAGATGAAATGTGGGGACTGAGATCACGCTGAGCACAACAGTCATGGAGTGAGGGGGTAACATGGAAGCGTGCCGAGAGGATGGTAAAGGTGGTGTTTGTGGGTGAGAAGATTTTTGTATGCTTGCACTTGTGTGTGTGTGAAACTGCGGGAAGGAGACCACTCTTGCTCAGGTTCACATGTAGCAGTCACAGGGCACATCTGCCAGGGATCTGGGGGGGCTAAGACTGAGGAGTTCATTTTGGCCTTGCACAGGGATCCTCTTCATCCTCTGGAAGGGCAGGGGAGACATTTCAGAAATGCTCTGTCCCCTCAGTTAGAAGATGCTGTCCTATTTCTCGTGCTATGTATTTTTTCCTTTCCCCAGCCTCTCTCTCTCTTTCATTACCCTTTCATGTTCCTCACCCTCTGTACATCTTTCTTTTTTTATTACCCCTTTCTTTCCTTTACTCTCAGGCTCCCAGAATACATCCAATTTCAGATTCTGCCAGAAGCAGGGAGCAGAACCCGCTTTTCTTGTTCCCACCACCTTGCTTCTCTATTGTATTTATCATATAAATACTGGCTGTATAATTGCCAGAGCATTATCTCTAAACATAAAGATTAGGGGAAGACACAGTGGCAGCCAAAGATGAATCTGAGGGTCAGGCTGGTGGGAGACATTTTTCTCCAGCTGTCAGGGGAGGAATCAACGGAGATAGAATAGCAGTCATGAACACCAGCCACCACTTTTCCCAACCATCTTTCATCTTTACTCCGCAGAATCAAGAGGGAAGGTTCCTAAATGCAACCACTTTTGGGGTTAAAAAAAGGCCACAGACATGATCTAGATCATGGAGGTAGATCATGCAAGGTGTATGGGCACTGCCATAAACCTATTGTTATATGGGAACTATCGCCACTCTGAAATCGGGGCTGAGTCTTTGCAGCTCATTTAATTACCAACGCATTTCCAATAGGATTAAATGGATGTCTGAGTGTGTGTTAGCATATGTTAGGATATGCTATGCTGATAAATATCTGTGCTTTCTTATGCCTCCAGATATGCATGCTCTGTATATTTACAATTACTGATTAAGTGTCAGGCAAAGTTGAAGACAAAAGGAAGGAAAGCAGTATTGATCCAATCTTGTGCCTTTTGGTGATCATGAGCCCTAGGCTGGCTGCAGAGCATTAGGGCTGGTCGTAGTGAAGTGTGAACACTGATTGTGGGAGGGAAGGTATGAACAGAAATAAAGCTGCAGGAGCTGCAGGTGGATGCAGGTAGTTGCAGAAGGTACCGAGGGCCTGTAGCCATAGACAGTTCTTGCATCAGCCATGCCAAGAAGAAGCAAACGGAATAAATAAAGGAGTTCATGGGCCTGATGTCCAAGAACTGTTCTTTTACTGTCTGTCTGAGAAGTACAGGTATATTCATGTCTTCCATTTTATTGCAGGGCTGCAAGCTCAGACTGTCTTAGTCAATGACACAGTCTCGGGGTTTATCGGGACAGACGTCGTCCTGCACTGCAGCTTCACCAATCCACTCCCCAATGTGAAGATCACGCAGGTCACGTGGCAGAAAGCCACCAATGGTACCAAGCAGAATGTGGCCATCTACAACCCTGCCATGGGGGTCTCCATCCTCTCTCCCTACAAAGAGCGGGTGACTTTCCGGAATCCTTCCTTCAAAGATGGCACCATTCAGCTCTCGCGGCTAGAGCTGGAGGATGAGGGAGTTTACATCTGTGAGTTTGCTACCTTCCCAACGGGCAACCGGGAAAGCCAACTGAACCTCACTGTGCTGGGTAAGATACTGGGCAAGCTCTGTGGTGTGAACCATTGCCTCCAGTTAAACAGATCTGGAGGAACCTGAGACTTATGTCCTGGGAACTCAGGGCAAAGGTCAATCTTGGGTGTAAATTTTACCTATGATGATCTTTCAAATTGACTGTAAAGAGGTGGAGGAGCAGGGAACTCAGAGTAGGTCATTCACTGAGCTATCTCAGGAACCCCTCTTCCTCTTTCCAGGCCTCAGTTCCCCTATCTCTTAATGCAGGTGCAATAAGAGTGACCTGTTCCCTAAGGGTGTGGTGAGTTTTAATGAGCTGGTGGCTGTCAAGTGAATGGAGAGAAAAGACAACAGAGAAATTCTAATCACAAGTAGAGCTTATCCATGGAGCTTAGGGTTGTGAGTGAATAGACCCCACCCGAGGTCTACATGATTTATTTGCTCTCCAATTTCAGTTTCTCATTATAATAGAGGGTTCAAAACCTATGTCAGGAAAGGATTGACTTTCCATCGAGTATCTGTGCATCTAAGGCACCTCCACCATTCTTTCCCCAGAGTAGATTGCTGGCAATTTGCAGCAGCTTGGGATTCACCACAAGGTCTGTCACAGGCTCTGTGGTGCTAGATGTCTCTTGGGTTGTAGTAGAGAGGGTAGCATTGCTTTTCTAACCATACTTTTGTACCCTTTTCTTCTCCTCCTCCTCCTTTTTGCAATTCCTTGCAGCCAAGCCCACAAATCGGATGGAGGGCACCAAGCGCCCGCTTATTGCTAAGTCTGGCAGGACAGAAAAGATCTTGGTAGCTACCTGCACCTCTTCTAATGGGAAGCCCCCCAGCACTGTCACCTGGGACACCAAGCTCAAAGGGGAAGCAGAGTTTCAGGAGATCCGGAATAGCAATGGCACCATCACAGTGATCAGCCGGTACCGGCTGGTGCCGAGCCGGGAGGCCCACCGACAGCAGCTCATGTGCGTGGTCAATTACCAGCTGGACCGCTTCACTGACAGCATCACCCTCAATGTGCAGTGTAAGTGAGTGTGGGCAGGGCTGGAGAGCAATGCTCCGTGGTCAGTCCCTAGGGTGGGTGATAAAGTTTGGTAAAAGAGGATATTTCTGAAGGGAAGGTGTTGGCCTGGTGGAGGGGTTGAAGTGGGGGGCTGCTCTCTTTTTCTGGAGAGCGATCCCTTGGAATAATCATATGCTTTCTCTTTTTCACACCTCTTTCTCTCTCTGCCTCTGCCATGTCCTTTTGTTCCTCTCCTTCTCTCTCTCCTTCATTCACCCTCTCTCACATTCTTTGTCCCATCATCTTTCCCACCTTGCAATCTCTTTTCTTCTCCCACCCCTGCCCCCTATTTCATGTCTTCCTATTTCATTTTCTCCCCTTTCCTTTACATAACTCTTTCCTCTCCTTTTCCATCCTGCTTTTCTATCTTTTTCATCCCCCTGCAGATGAGCCAGAAGTAACTATTGAGGGCTTTGATGGCAACTGGTTTCTCAACCGGAAGGATGTGAAGCTGATATGCAAATCTGATGCCAACCCCCCAGCTCACACCTATGAATGGAAGCTGTAAGTGCCTACAGTGCTTCTGCTCTCAGCAGTACATATGATCTTCGAACAGGGCCAAGGAGTCTTTGTAGAAACCTCAGTCACCCTCTGGTCAATCAGGGCCCAGTCCCATTACTGTCAGGGGTGTCACTCCAAGGTAAAACCCGTGCATGTGAGGGGAGAGTTGGACACTTGCAGTTGCTGGAGCTGCACTCAGGCAGAATGCCCGGAGCCGATTCTGGTTCCCTGGCACAGCTCTGCCAGGAGGCCTTCATTGCACAGGGACTGGAACTAATTTCTTTATTTGCAAACCAGGGAAGCTGCTGTCTTCAGCCTTGGCCTTTCTGGCTCACCACTCCTGTGCTGGCCATCCTCTGAAGCTGAGCTTGTCAGATCCAAAACAAGGCTTGCTGCCTTGCTGACCCTGTGTAGAGGGCAGACTGTGTTTCTGAGGCAGGCAGTGCAGTGTTAGAAGCTACTAGAGCAAGGGACTTGTTTTGGGTGGTTGGGCTTTATCAGAAGTTTCATATGGCCTATGGCCCCAGCTGACGCAGCTGGAACCAGCTTTGAAAGTTGAGCCACACACAGCCACCTCACCTTGCGATGGACAGAGGTTTTCCCTGTCTTTCAGCTGGGTCTTGCCCCAGCATCTTCCAGTTCAGACTCAGGAGAGACGGGCAGTGAGTAAGGACCATACACACCCCCTTTCCACTGGCCTGGGATGGAGCTTGCTACCAGCGCAGTGCAGCCTTAATACCCAGGATAACTTCCTATTTTCACACACTGGAATAATATTCTGCCCTGGTGATGTGTGAAGCAGCTGAGATATGACAAAGTGAATCATTTGCCCAGCACCACTAAGTGCTTCAGAAGCAGAGCTGGAAAAGAACCCAAGATTTCCCTTCCTTAAAGGTGCAGAAATAGCACAGAATTCATCCATGTGTGAGAATACCTTTCCCTGGAATCAGCCCCAGCTCTACACAGGAGCTCACCTTCGGAGCACTCATCCCCACACGACTGACATTAAGCAGAAGTAATTCCTTGTCCTCCAGGGTTTCAGCTTTTGGCTGAATACACTAAAGGGACTGAAAAGTGAGTGAGGGGTGTCTGGGGAGTCAGACGGGAATTGATGCAACCTGAGGTGGTTATCTCTTCCTCTCTTTCTTTTCTATAAGCACTCTTGTAGCTTTAAAAAAGAAAGATCAAATGGATCCTTTCTTCTTTTCAGCTGGCATTTGTCATCAGGAAAGAGGCTCTCAAAATGGCTTTGCAAGGAGCTAGGCATATTCTGTCTCATTTTGCTTCCCACATCAAACTGTTCACAGTGAAAGTCTGAAGAGGATTGTTTTTCTTGCCTTTTTTCTAGTTCTCATCCCCAGCTCTCTCCCTCTATTGGTTCTGCCGGTTCAACTTAAACTCCAAGGGGGCTCTCTGGGTTCCTCACCGCATTGCCAGGAAAGTGTTATAGGCAAAGATGCCCCTTGTGGCACCCGAGGCAGAAGAGATGCCAGTTTAGGCTATCTGTGTGTAGCAGGGCTGGCGAATTGAGCTGAAGCGAGCCTTGTGAGATGGAGCTGGGGACAGGAGGCAGGTTTTCTCTCTGCTTTTGGGCAAGTCATTTCATCTCTTTCTTCTGCTCTTGCTCACATGTGGGGCTGGAGGCTGAGAGCTTGCTGAGCTCCTGGGCATCAGGCTCTCGGTGGCAGGAGCTCTGTCGCTGTGTACAGACACAGCCAGCAGCACAAGCGGCCCCTGAGCTCTGTTGGGGCAGTCTGCTCCTGCTGCGATAGTGATGCTGAAGGCAGGCTGAGAGCTGAAGCGCAGGGTAAGCAGGTGCCAAACGTCTCAGCCAGGTGATGTTTCTGTAGCCCAGGGCAGGAAAGAGGGTTAGTTACCAACTAGGCTCAAACACAACAGGGGATGCAGGTGTCAGGGCTGAGCGCGGCACTGCATGACTGAGTCTGAATATGACGTGTCATTTGCACACCTGGTTTACACACTGCACTGGTAATAAACTCAGCTCTGGCAGACACGATTCTTGGGAACAGCACATCTTTGAGCCAGGCATTGATTTATTTTTTTTGTTAAACACGTGAAAGAGAAGTTTTCCTATGGATTCTCTGTGAGCTGTGAGTATGTCCATTTGTCTGTCTTTACCCTGCAAGAGTTTCTTGACTTACAGCTAAGAGGCTGGGAGCATCAATACTTCGCTTTGAGAAGGAACTGTGGGGAGAAAAACGGAGAGAGAGAAAGCACAGAATTAAAGAGTACAGGTTTCTCAGCCCAATAGCGCTTCAGTCTGATTCCCCAGCCTCTCGCTTTTTGCACGCTTCGTGGGTGAGTTAAGACCGAGTATAGGATTATTGACCTGCGAGAGGACAGAAAGGAAAGATGGAATGCAGCCGAAGGTAAGGAGGATGGAGGCAGAAGAAGAGGGAAGTAGAGAGTGAGAGAGAGTGAGTGAGACTGGGGGAAATAGAGGTAGAAAGGGAGGAGGAAGAAAAAGCTGGGGCACAGACTTGCCCCCAGCTCTTTCAGCCCAGACTCCTGCTCTCACAGTCTTGTCCCCGGGCTGCCTATGAGCGGGGCCCTGTGAGGAAGAGGCAGACCAAGCAGATGTGATGAAAGCCTGATAAATAATTGTACTGCAGCCAACCACCTAGGTGTGCAGCATGTGTGTGTGTAGGGAGGTAAGGAAAAAGAATAAGATCCATGGCCATCCCCGTCCTTTCCACAGTGCCGCTTTGGTAATATCAAAATGATTCCTCATTTCTTTGGCTGGGTAGCCAGAGAAATGGCCACCAGCATCTTTGGTTTATCCGTGTGCTCATATGTGCCTCTTCTCCTTTCTGGGCTTAGGAAGCAATTACTGCTGCTGATGTTTTGCTCCTTCCTGGAATGTAAAATCCAGCCATGCTTTCCCCTCCTCTCATTTGGATGCTCACGAGCAACAGTCAGGGGAGCTGTTAGAGGAAGCAATAGCCTTCTTTAGCATCCCACAGCATAGTTTCTAGATGTGACCTTGTCTTTGTAGATCCAGGACCCTAATTCACCCATAAGCAGAGGACCAACTTTACACTATTCTTCCATCAGCTTTGGGATCATTGGCTTGATGTAGCTGGGAAAGACTAAAGTGTTTGCTCTACATATGTGCCTATGTGTATACGTAGACATGCAAAATATGTGCATGTGCATTTAGGCACTTCTTTACAAACCTAATTATACCCTCGTTATTCCCTTTTGTTTCTTACAAATTGCTGACAATATGTGCACATTTTTGTTGGGTGGAGGGGAAAGAATTACTTGAGTAATTTTTAATTGCCTAAGAGAAGTAATTACTTTGCTTCAGTAATTAAGAATAACCAGGCCATGTATGTCTTTTTCTAATACACAGGATTTTTTTATTTTTTATCTGCCTTGTTCATTTATTCTCTGTATTTCTAGACTTAGTTTTCCATTACTCCAGTTTCACACTTACCTGACTATTCTGACATGGGCAGGTCATAGATGGCAGGACTCTAAATCAGCACTGCTTTCCTCGAGCTTGAGTTGCAATTAACACTGGCTGATCAGCTGCCCAGGAGAGTTACATGGGCAGGAAACTGGAATAAAGCAGGGTCAGCTTGGTGTTCCATTCATGTATTTTCCCTCAAATGGAAAGTCAGGGATGCAGGAACACTGTGAAGATGAGCCTACTAGAGGTGAGCCACCTGAAACAAGAGTGACCTGGCCATCTTACCCTAAGCTTGTACCTACTCAGGGATTATGCTGGAAAATGAAGGCTCTGGGTTTGTTTTCTAGATAGGGGAGAATATAGACTAAAAGTGCTCCACGTCTCATTAGCTGAAACCAAGGGGCTGTATGTGACCCAAATATGTCCACTCTCCCTTGTAATGACAGAGAAGTGAAAAAAACCCAGTCCATGTAAAGAACCTGATTCTCATCATGCAACGCGTTTACCCTGGAAATGCTCTACTGACTCTTTCCTGTAATGCTGCTGTCTCAAGGTTTGGTTTCAAGGCTGTCTACTTTAATGGGTATTTTCCAGCCAGCACCACGGGGTTCTGGACCTGCCCAAAGGCAAATGCAGAACCAGCATGTCAGTGTCACCTCTGCAACACTGCTTGATCCTACTGAATATCATCTCTGGGGTCAACCATGATCTTTGTTTCCCCTAGGCCAAACGGGACTCTGCCGGGGAGTGTGGAAATCCAGAACAATACCATCTACTTTAAAGGGCCTGTCTCCTACAGCGTGGCTGGCACCTACATCTGTGAGGCCTCCAATGCCATCGGCACACGGTCGGGCTTGGTGGAAGTCAATGTCACAGGTAGGAAAACGCTTGGTGTGTTTTGAAAGACGGAAGAGGAGGAGAAGGTGGGGAGAGGAGAGTGTGAGCAGCTGATAACTACCAGTCAGTTACATCTCCTTAATGTCTGTCTGAATCACCAGTGTCTCCTTCTAGGGGTGGGGAGTTTCATGATGCGAAGGGAGCAGTGAAGTTCTTTGCTTTGCACTGGTTTTGTACTGGTTTGGCTTGGATTTTTTTCTCCTTTCCTCTTGTTGTCTTTTCCTTTCTTACACCAAGATACATTCAGTTTGTTTCCCCCTTGTCTTCTGCTTTGGACTCAGAGAGATCACCAGACATGTTAAAAGTGAAGACATGTCAGGGACATATTTGGTAGAAGGTAGAAGGAGTAGGATGAGGATGTAGACTGCCACTGAGGCAGTAAAGCATGAGAGGGATGATTCATATGTTCAGGATGTTTCTGATGTTAGGCAATTTTTCATTTGTGCTCCTTCCAATGCCATGTTGATCTGTGCACTTGCTCACCTTCCTGCCACAGATTACTGAGAGGCTGTGAGCACTTGAGTAGCTTTGGCTGGGCTCCGGAAAGGAATAACATCACAGGATGCAGACAATGGGAAGTGATGCTACATGATGTCATATGGGACAGAAGGAATTTGACAATGTAGCCACAGGAGTGAGGAAAAGATATGTGGATATGCTTAGGTAGTGTCAGGGAGAGAAATTGTTGTCAAGAAATAGGTTAAACAGAAGAAATAACATATAGCAATAGCCTGATTTCAGAGAGACAAAGTGATACTGCAAGGCATCACCAAAGGCAAAAAGTGGCTGTTGGTGCTTTGAGAGCAGGGAAGGGGTAACAGGAGTGATTTGTTTTCTCAGTGGGTTAATGACAGGCAGTGACCAGCAGTTGTGGGTCTCACAAGAGAGATGGAAGTATCTCTTGCGGTAGTGAGTTGGAGCACTGCCACACTGCAATGAGCTCCAGGTTCTTGGGAGACAGAGGAGGGAGTGACCATCCAATGAAGCAGTGTTGCCTGCCTGGTAGACATGCGTGGCAGCTGGGATGACTTGCCGAGGCTCCCGTCTGGGGGGGGCTCAGTACTGGTCTCCTTTGGGTGCTGCCCCTACACCCCAGCTTGGGACCACTGCCAGGTGGGCAGGCAGCACAAAACCATGGCACACAGCCACTTGTCTGGCTGGACTCGCAGCAGGGACCAGGGGCTTTGTAGCTGCAGACCTGCTCTCCCTGGGGAGAGCAGTGGGGCTGTGACTGCAGCCGGGTGAGCTGGAGAGCAGCCGGCTGCCTGTGTCCCGCAAATGCCACAGACAGCGCAGGTGCCTCCGAGCTGGAGGGACAATGAGGCGTGCTGGCAGCTCCCCAGGGCATGGGAAATACAGGACAGGCTTCTGAGGCTGTTAGCCCTTCCTGCTGCCCAGCCCAAGGTAAAGCACAGCACCTGCTGTTCTGATAGCAGGCCACCTCTCTGAGCCACCCCAGTCCTTGAAGAGTTGTCTAATCTGAGAGTGATGAAACGGGCTTCTGGAGGGGCCGAGCTCCAGCCCCCTCCACCCGCTCTCTGCAGTGGTAAGTGCTGAGCGAGTGTAAAGACGAGGCCCGGGCAGCTGACCTCCTGAAATTAGCAATAACGCTGTGTTTGGCACCTTCACCACCTCCGTTCCCCCCTTCTGTAACATGGGTAAACCGAGCTAATCTTCCTCTATTCAAATGCTTGGAGGTCAATGGATGGGATGTGCTAATTAGATGCTAATTACCAAGTATTTATTTATGATCATTATCACTGTAGCAGGCCTTTAATTCACACCTCCTGTCCTGGATCCTTGCCTGCTGCGCTGTTCCTGGTATATGCTTTTCTCTGGGGGATTTTTCATTTGCCAGTGAAAGGCACCAGAATAACAAAGCTCTTTGTTCAGGACAGACGTGGCATGGCACCCGCCCTGCCCAGCCCTGCCCAACCACCCGAAGCCAGGGGAAGGTTGTGGCCAAAATCCATTCGGCCGCTGGCCATTTCATGGGACTTGCCACCAAAGGTGCTGTGTTTCTGGGACAATGCAGGCAACTGCCTGGTACAAACTGAGCAGGCTCGCTTCCCATCAGCAATAGAAAACCATCCCACGCAGCAACCAGCATCTTGGGTCATATTGGAAACAAAGATCAGAGGGAAAAAGCTTCCAGCTCAGTCCCCAGTCACACTAGTCACACTGAAGGAGATGAGATGGGTATTGCACAAGACTTAGAGAGGAACAGGCTCTCTTCACCATGTCTCATTTTCCATTTCTGCATAGCCTGTACATCCATTTCTTGCTGTCGTTCTGTCTGCCCAGCCACCCTGTATCTCTTGCGCTGGTCAGGACACGTGTTCCCAAACACCAGATACAGCCCTCTCTTCATATTTCCTGCTGCCACCTGCCAGCGTTTTACCCATCTCAGCACCACAATAGCATTGCAGCCCGGGCGGGCTGCACCAACTCTCCTGCAAGGGCATGGGCTCCTCTTGGGATGAGGGTCTGTGGGTTCCCCCTCCAGGCTTCGGCAAATGTCTCCCTTCCTGGTGGTTTTTCAGAGGACTGGTAGAGCATCATTCTCATGCTCGACCAGCACAGTGCTGGCAAGGGAAGCAGTGACTGGCAGGATTTCTGGGGAATGACTTTGGGTTGAGGTCTGCCTGCCTGTAATCTCACTTTATTCCCAAAGGTCCGAATTGTGGAGTTGAGGTTAAATAAGATGGAAGGAGGGGCACAGCAGCAGCTGCCCCACTAGGAGGGATTAGCAGCCAACCTGTTAGGCCAGGCCTCCGCCACATAAAAAACCTGCATTTAATAATTCATGGGATCTGAATATGTTTATCCAACTCTCCCTAAGGACCGATTAGGCCAGTGCTAGGGGGGGGCTCAGCCGTCCTCACTCAGCTATTACAGGTACATTTGTTTGGGTCTTGCAGGCAATTTAGGGATTGTCAGTGGACCACAAAACCTCTTTCAAGAGCTGCATGCAATAAATGGAGTTCAATCTAGTGAGCAGCCAGCCTTGGGAGAAAAAAAAAACAGAAGGCTGATGCAGAGAAAACCCTGCAGCGGCTTTTCCCCCTCCTGTCTCCCCGGGTACAGACCTCCGCCCTCCTGCCACCCAGCATCCTTCCTCCCAGCCTGACCTCAGAGAGGAGGAGAGCAGGGCCAGTTCAGCCCCCTCATGGGGCGATTTGTTCAGGGAGAGAAGGCGGAATGCTTCTATTAGAGTTATAGTGCATTAAAGAGATTGATAAGTGGAAATTTAATATTTTATTCCTGCAATCTGTTCCTATAATAGCTTCTCCTGCCTTGCAGGACCTTTGTCAGTCGCAGCCAAGCCATGTAGTGTGACATGTAACTATTTATTACAGGCGGTTAGGTGACATAATAAAAGGCTGTGGTTATAGACTGCACGCGTGTCCCTGCATGCCTGCGCACAGGTGTGGTGGTCCTGCACAGAGAGCTGGTCACATACACACGTAACGTGTGACCCCGATCTGCATCGTGGCATGCAAATGGGCCTCCCAAACCTGCGTGCCTGCACGGGGATGCCCTGCTGCACAATCATGTGGGCATGCAGGACACAAGAGCATCAGTGCATTGGCATGTGTGAATATGCACGTATTTATGAACAAGTGCTTGGCTGTACGGGCTTGTGTGCAGCAGTGCACGTGCATGTGTATACATACACATTTGTTTGTGCATGCGGGGGGACATTGATGCACTTGTATACTGGCTTCAGCCAGAGGAAGCACAAAGAGAAAGATGTTAAAACATCTCTTCTCCCCGTGGGCTTCAAGCAGCAGCCAAACGTCAAACCCAAAAGAGAATCACAGTGCTAGACCTGGGGGAGCAAGGAGAGCAGAGCCTGTGTTGAGGCAGTGACCGCTATCAGCCTCTCAGCTGCAGGGCTCCCGCCTGTTTCCCGAAGCCAGGAGAGGGTCTTTTCCTCCAGGATACTGCAGGCTCCCCTGGTTCCTCGCTTGGTGTAGCCCCACCTCTCCACCCCCCAAATTTCCAGGAGACAGGACATGATGTGCAGGTGCCCCGAGGAGGGGCTGTGAGGATGGGAAGCTCTGTGCCATTCCCTGCCCAGGGCCATGCCAGCCTGTGGGCAGGCAGCTTTGCAGCCCTGGCCTTGGATGTCCTACAGTCTGGGGGGGGGAGGAAAGGCTGGCAGGGGCTGACAGCCCCCCCGTTTGCTTGGCTTGCAGCAGGGAGTTATTTACACACCACCAGTGATCTCATCCCAGCAAGGTCACCGCAAACAGCCCGTGGGGCTCACTGGAGCCCTGTGCCATGCGGCAGCAGGCTTTTGCTGTGGGCTCAGAGCACAGGAGAAAGCCCTTTCTAGGAAGTGTTAAATCCCGAGCCCAGAGCAGGTGCACCCAAAGCCCAGCCGCCGGCTGGGGCCATGCCACACTGCACCAGCAAGCACTCGTGGCTGCTTTAGGTGGGAGGACATCGGGCCAGGAGCTAAATAGGACAAGCCTAAGGGGGTCTGTCTGATGCTAATCTTCTGGATGGTGGGTAGGAGTGTCTGCTGCATCCTGTCTGATGGCATCTGTGCCAATGGCCCCTGCGGGAGCAGCGCTTGATTGACAAGCGATAGGTGACCTGACAGAGAGATTAAAACCTAAGACACGTTTGGCATCTGGCCTAAAAAGCCATCACACTCTGAAATGCCAGTGGCAGCTGCTAAACTTCTGGATTAGTTGCCAGTGGTTTTTCCACCCCCACCGCCTCCTCTCCCCCCCCACCCTGTTCTGCATGAGGAGAGCAGAAATCCCTGGTAGGGAAAGGAAAGGCAGGATCCCTTGATGCCGGAGATGGACATGCATAAGTGCAAGGGCTGTTGTGAAGGAAAAAGGACAGCAGTGCTATGGGCTTCTCAAATTGCAGCCCTGTCTGGGCTGAGGCAGGTCCAGAGATATCGCCCTATCTTCACTTATGTACACATCTGTAACAGAGCGGGTCAAAGTCCTGGGATAATTTGGCGTGGACTGTACTGGCCCAGAAAGTTTGCCATCAGCAATCGGTCTCGTAAAAAAACCCCACATGATCACCACTGTATTTGCTGAGGCCATCTGGGAACTGGGAAGCTCCATGAGCCCACTGGAATTAAGGTTCCTGCTCCTCCCCAGAGCTGCTGCTAACCCTGGCTGAAACCGGCCAAAGGCCCCCCTGCTTCCTATTGCAGCAGGTGTTCCATTTTGCAAGGCAGAAGGAAATCCAGGGCCTTCCTCTGGAGGAGCTTCATGCAAGGAGCAGCTTGGGCTGACACACGTCCAAAAGGTAATTTCTCATGGAGTTTGACATTCTCCTCAATGCCCATGGCTACACTGAGAATTTTGGCTGGTGCTGGGTTTTTCCTTGGCCCTTATGATTGAAGGGAAAAGCATGGAAATGTGACTTCAAGAAAAAAATGTGTCCACAGCAAGTAGTATCTTTCAAAATATCTAAGGAGTGTGATGAGCAGAAGGGCTTTTGAAAGCTGGTTTCCTGTGGATCTGCATATCATAGAAGAATTACTTGGTGTCTAAAAATATGCTTTTTCTGATCTGGGTCCTTCCTGCCCTTGGGAGCAGCCTCTTGTCCTTGTGGGTTCTCTGATGAGGTTTAGCTCCCACGTCTGCCAGGGATTCTACTCCAGCTCCTTCCAAGAGCTTTATGATAGGGATAATTTTGGCTCATTCTTCTTCTTCTGTCAGGTACCACTGAAATTGGCCAGCAGGTTCAAAAAGCATTAGATAAAGGATTGATGGACAGGCAGGATGATTTGCATATGTCTCATTTGTATTGGAAACTGGCCATTAAAAGAAAGATATGATTTTTAAAACCTGTATTTTTGAAGTCGCTCTTGTGATGGAGAAGGCCTGGTTTGTCTCTGCAGTGGCAGCGCTGCTATTGCCCCTGGGTACTGCAGGGAGAAGGCAGGAGCTGGGGCAGGGAGATGCTTGGAGCCCGCTACCTTGCATGGAGGGATCAAAGAGAACCCGTGGGCTCAGCCGGGAGCCAGAGCGCAGCCCAAGGCGACCCCCCATCTCCCTGCACTCCCAGCTGCCACCCCAGAGGTCCGGCTCCTGGCACAGGGACAGGAAGCTGGGCTGAATGCAACAGCTGGCAGAGCCGGGCAGCGGGCAGATAGTGTTGCTGCTTTAGTTCCTATTCATACAGCACTCCCTCTTTTTATGAGGGCTGGGGGGTAGCAGGAGGGGGGGAGGCTTTTTATGCTGGCATTAAAGCCTAGCTTGTTCCCCCTCCCTCCTCTCTGCTGTCTCCTGTTTCTCCAGTCCGCTTTTCACAGCAGCTTTAATTCTCTCCAGACTCTTCCTAATGGATTTTTCATATGAGGCCCTCAGCACGCTCGGGCATTGCACCAGTTTCCAGAAATTTCACGCACCCCTTGAACACAAAAAGGAGATCCTTTTCCCACACTTTCCCCTCTCTCCCCAGGCTGCAGTTCTGCTCTCTTTTGCACCCCAGACACGAAACTCGGTGGCAGAGGGGCAAACTCCCCCCCCCCCTTTGTGGGGCTGGCAGCAGTGGATGCGTGTGGAGCGACACCCGCCGAGCACCGTGGCCGGAGGCTGCAGGTGTGCCGGGCTGCTGGGGCACAGGGCGGGATGCTGCTCCCCGCTCACCACCTGCCCTTGCGAAGGGGACCTTGTCGCAAGGCAGAGAGAGCCCGGGCCGGGGACACCCCCCCCCCGGTCCCCCCCAATCCCGGCTCAGCCCGGGCCGGCGGCCGGCTGCAGCCTCGCGGCCACGAAGAGGGGCTCCGGCAGCCAGCGGCGGTCTGCACCGCCATCCAGCGGCGGTGTCGGGCGTGCGCCCTCCCTGCTCCCAGCAGCCTGGGCCCTCCTCTCCGGGTCACTCACGCCTCCTTTGTACCCGTCCCCCGACCCGGGGCTTAGCCACCTTCCCCCGTCGCGTCCCCGCAGCCACTCGCTTTTCCAGGCTCCGGGGGAGTGAGGTGGGTGGACGAGGGGGAGAAGAAACTATGTGGGTAGGGAGGGGATGATTTCGGCTGCTGGCTTGCGATCTTCCCGTCTTTCTTCCCCCTCTCTTCCCACAGTTTGTTTTTGTTTTCTCTGGCATGGGAACTGGGCCACTGCGAGGAGGATGGGGATGGGATCTGAGCAGAAAATAGTTCCTTCCCCGAACAACGTGTGAAATCCAACACAGCGGCGCGTTAGTTTTCATGTCCGTGGCAGTGGCAGTGGCAGGGGGTTGGCATGTAGGCGAGTGCTATCTCAGAGGCGGGCAGCACAAAGGGCAGGAAAAAAATAAATATATATGAGAAAGGTAGAAAAACATTCCCCCTTTGGCTTCATGCGTCCAACCGGGGCTGTTAATGAGGCTTTTAATAGAAAAGTGGGCCAAGCTCCTGCTGAAATTGTGCAGACATCCTCTCTCCAATCTGTTTTCCAGAGCTGGGAGGCAGAGGGGATCTGTATGGCTTTAGGGACCCTGCGCCCAACATGCACGCCCTATCTGAGTCTTCTCAGGGTGAGGTGCTGGGACCCACAGCCCCACACACAAAATCAGCCTTGCTGTGGGGAAAAGCGAGGTCGAAAGAGGCTTCAGATCGGAGCTGTTGGGTAGGGGAAAATCAAAGACAGAGCCCCTGGGGTCTGAGCCAGCTTGCTGGTCTTTCCCTGCACCCGCTTAATCTCCAGGTGGACCCCTGCTTTGTGCACAGTTTTGGGAATTGGGCACCACGTGGTTGCAGAGACTATGATGGCAAGGAGCAGGCCTAGGGAGGTGGCATGGGCAGGGGTGGCAAGAGCTGTATGGATGCTTGTGTGGTTGAAGCTGAGCCCTCAACAGCCAGGACTACCAGGGGATGGACATGACATTTCTTGCTGTCTCTGCAGAGAGGTTTTGCATTAACCAGCTGGCTATGACAAGCCTTCTGTTCAAGCAACATGTGGTTTTGGCTTTCCAGAACCCAACCCCAGCTCTCTATGCTGAAATACATGTCCCGCTCCTGCTCTGAAGGCTGTCTTTGGAAAGAGATGCTGACTCCTGCCTGCACAGTGTCTTGCTCCTCACTCTGGCTCCAGCAGGAAGCCGCTCCATCTGCCTGTCCCGCAGCCCATTCTGCCCACTGTGCTGCTCTGTGTGTGGTTTCAGGCTCGTGAGGCTTTGCTCAAGGCAAGGCAGCACTGCAGAAACCAAGATGCTGTTGTTAGGATGATGTCTCAGGAAAAGCAGGAATGAAACAGTTCTTAGGCACAAGCAAAATGCTCGTACTGCGAGGATCAGGCCAGCAATTGCTTGAATTCAGTACCCTTGTCCAAAATCGGCAGCTCTTTCAGGAACTGGCTCTGCTCAGGGGAAGCTCTTTTCTCCCCTCTTCCTTAGCGACTGGGCTAAGCTGTGCTGCGGGGAAACCCTCTGCCTGCCCAGCTTCTCCTGTTCAGCCTGTCCTGCCCTAATGCAGAAATGTGGCTGCCAGCACCAGGTAGTCCTGCAGGCGCGTGGAGAGGAGGCAGGAATCAGAGTGTGCCTCATATCCCTTTTGAATTTGCTGCCTTTGAGCCAGTCCCTCCTTCCCCATCTCGCTGTCCTGGCTGCTCTTCTGGGAGGGCATGCTGAGATTGCTAGTCAGTCTGCGCCTCTCCTTGGCTGCCGGGGTAAAAAGTGTGGGCCAGGAGGCTCCAGAGCAGCCATAACGGCTTGCAGCTATGAGCCAGGCTGGCAGACAGGCCTTGGGGGAGGAAAAAGCAGTGCGAGGCATCTGAGCATGGTGTGCGAGGGCAAGGCTGCCAGGGGGCACTAACCAGGTGCCTGCTGTCTAAATTCAGTGGCAGGTGAAGGCCCGAGATGGCCATGTGGTGCGTAATGCCTCATGGACATGGATGCTCAACAGGCAGTTTGTGAAAGCTGAGTTTGGCCGGGGGCTGTAACTGTGCCCAGGGAGTGTTAGGAAGGTTGATTTAAGTCCTGGATCGAACTTTATCTGTGCCGAAGTGTAGGTGTTGAACTGCATGAAAGAGACAAAAGCTTCTTTCTCATCTCTTTTCTTTTTCTCTTTTGAGTTATTTATTTTTTTAAATAGGTCAGGGTAACTGTAGGAACAAGATTAGCGTGAGTAGTGGCACTACGCTGGCCACTGCTGTTACTACAGCAGAAGAAAAAGAAACAATGGGAGGTGTGTGTCGCTGTGCTGCAGAGCACAGCCTGGTCAGCAAGCGGGTTCAGGAGCCAGCCGTGACCCTGAGCAGCACCGTGCAGCCGCCGGTCGCTCGTGGGGTGGGTGAGAGGGAAGGTCATGAGGTGCCGCTGCCTTCTGGCCCGACCTAGGCTGGTTGGGGTCAGGCTGGGCTGGGGTGCCGAGGAGGGGAATGCAAAGCTGGCGGGTCCTAGCGTGGCATCTACGGGAACAGTCATGGCAGCTCGGTGCCCACCGTTGGATGGGGTTTGGGTCTTGATCCCTGGCAGGAGCACCCTGGGGCTGTCAGTATGCTATGGTAAACTGGACCTGAAATGTCACCTGGTAAAAGAAAGCGTCTGGACTCAAGGCACTGGGCTTGTGGGATCTGAGCACATCTGGAGAAACCAGGTGGGGTGGGGAGGGGAACACTGCTTCCAGCCTGCTGGGCTCCTGCATGAGGCTTGGCGAGCTTGGCACGGCACACTGCGTTCCCCTTGCTAAGGCAGAGCTCCTGTGCGCTGACCCCTGTGAGGATGCACCCTTTTCCCCTTTCCCTCGTTTTTCCCTTCCCTGTTCCTTACCCTCATCTTCCCACCCCCCACCCCCAAAAATGGCAATGAAAGCATGGAGGGAGGGTGCGTTTCCGCATGGTTTGACACTGTTCCCCCTTCCATCTGTCTTTTCCTACCCAGAATTTCCCTACACCCCGTCTCCAATTGATGATCGCAAATCCATGGTGCAGCCGAACATCCCCACACCGGTGATTGGGGGCATAGTGGGAGGAGTCTCGCTGGTCCTGGTGGTAGCTGTGGTGCTCTTTGTGGTACTCCGGCGCCGGCGTCACACCTTCAAGGGTGACTACAGCACAAAGAAGCACGTGTACGGCAATGGCTACAGCAAGGCTGGCATCCCACAACATCACCCCCCCATGGCCCAGAACCTCCAGTATCCTGACGACTCAGATGATGAGAAGAAGCCAGGCCCGCTGGGCGGCAGCACCTACGAAGACGAGGATGAGGATGCAGGAGGTGAGCGCAAGCTGGGTGGCCCCAACAAATACGAGGAGGATGCTAAGCGGCCTTACTTCACGGTAGACGAGGGGGAGGCGCACCCCGAACCTTACGACGAAAGGACACTCGGCTTCCAGTATGACCCCGAGCAGCTCGACATAGCAGAGAACATGGTGTCACAGAACGACGGATCTTTTATTTCCAAAAAGGAGTGGTACGTGTAGCTCAGCACCCCATTGCTACACACACACACACACACACACACACACACACACAAACACGTACACACGAGTGATGCCCTCCCACTCCCCCTGCATCCCTGCCGAGCGGAGCCCAGCGGAGCCGAGCGTGCCGCGGCCGCTTGCACACACACTGCACGCACGCTCACCTCCCGCACATGCACGCACACCCCCGGCCAGCCCTGGGCGCTCGGCAGAGACTTTGGACGCTTCCGGCACTGGCAGGAAGGGCGGGCTGGGCTGAGCGGGGAGGGAGGGCAGCTTTGCTTACAGATCATTTTTGGGGCGTACGGGAGGTGGGAGGTTGGGTAATTATTTTCTCGGTTTTGGTTTTGCTTTTTAATTTCTCTTGACGACTTTCGTCCCCTTCTGTGGTGTTTGTATTGGTCGGTGGCTTAGGTGTTACTATTTGCTTTAACGACTGTTGCCCAGCCTGTATATTACACTCAGTTTGTGTCTTCATGTCTCAGAGTGCCCTTCGGCCCCACTTCTCTCCCCGAGGTTCCTCCTCCCACTTCCACACCCCTGAAACACTGGAATTTGTTTGTATGTTGTCTTCTTTGGGTTTTTTTTAACCTTGGGAGGGGGTCAAGTGGGCTGTCCGTAGAAGGACAGAGGCCAGGAAAGCTTATGGCAATGGAAATATAGGTGCCATTATCAGGTGAACTGATTTTTTTTTCCTCATCACTTTCTTTTCAGTGGGGTCTGGGTAGCGTTCCCATTGCCCACTGCACGCCTGGGGAGATCTACTCCTAGTTTTTAATGACTCAATAAAAGGAAAATGAGGAGAGAGGGGGAAGAAAAAGCCTAGAACAAACCCCAGGTGCATGGGCTGATAGCAGAGCAGGGAAACTGAGCTGCCATTTTCCTCCCACAATTTATTATTTCCTGGCTTTTCATTTTCTGTCTTTGTTAGAGTGTTCTTTTAAAAGAAAGAAAAGGAGTATTTATTGCGGACATTTTTCCCCCTGTGAGGGCTCAGAGAAACGCTGGCTCTTTTTGTTCTTGTTGCTGTTGTTGTTGCTAGTACCAGCCACAGAGCAGTTAACTGGCACAACAGTTGTGCGCGGCGTGTCGTGCACTCACCTTGCTGCCATTGCCTGGGGAAGGAGACCAACCGATACCGCTTCGCTTCTCCCACAAACTCACTGCCTTCAGCTCTGGTCTGCAGAGCCTGGCAGGGCACATCACCCATCCAGTGTCTTTGAGGGCTGCAGTACAGGATCAGGCCCCTAAATTTTATTATACCACTAAGACTTAATTGTCATGTGTTTACACTTTTTTTTGGGGGGTCAGAGCATGGGGACACTTCTTTCTGACTCTCCTAGCAACAACCCCAGCCCTTAGATATATTGCTTAGTCTGCACTGATTGCCACTTTCTCAATATCATCACATCCCCCTTCTAAGCAAAGGCTTGGTAGACAGGGCAGGAGTGAGTGAGCCTGGGGTATTGATCTCGTCCTCCTTCCCTTGAGCCACCACGTTGTGATGGGGTGGCTTGGATTGCTGCTATCTCTGCTCTGGGGATAAATGGGATTCCAGACTTCAGGGTCCTCTGTCTGACACTGGCCATATCCAAATTAGATTGACTGGGTTGGGGCTTATTTTTCTTGTGGGTTGGGGTTTTTTTTTGTTGTTTTGGGGGGTTTTTTGTTCTGGTGGGTTTTTTTGTTGTTTTTTTTTTTTAATTTGATGTATAAATAAATCTTGTGTTTGAAAAGAAATCCCCAGTTTTCTGAGCTGTATTATCATGCACATCTAAAAATAGCAGGACTAATTCTCCTCCTGCCTTACCCACTGGGTTTTGTTCCATAGCATCCAGTGGTTATCCTGCTACAAAAGGGAAGGTGGAGAGTCAGACCCACGCAGATGAGTCAAGGTCAGATCTCTGATCCAGGCAGCCTCCAATGCTTTCCTTTAGCGTGTGGTGCTTGGTCCAGGCAACGTGAAGCTCAGCCTGAGCCATCCACAGTTTGTAGCTTGCTCTTATTGCGTTAGTGGTGTAGGGGAGTGGGAAATCCGATTGTTACGCTGTAATCTTTCTGCTGTTCCTGCCAGCCCTCCCTGCTTCCTGGCTTCTGGCAGAACAGCCAAATGCCACAGGAAGGCTGCTTTATGTCTGCTCAGAACAGGGCAGATAGAGATTCCCTTGGGATCTCTTGGGCTGAACCTTAAAAAATAATGGCTAAACCTTCCCGTGTCCGTCCACTGCCACCAGGAGCACCCGGCTACCAAGCAACCTCCCGTAAAGAAAATGAAATCTCTACCATCTCTCCATATCTCTGATTACTAATAGGGGCTGATTATTAGGGGTTTTGTAAACCTGCAGAGGGAATGACTTCCCTCCAGTGCCTTGGGATAACAGCACACACAGGGCTTTAATTCCCCGAAGTCTGAACCCTGTAATCTGTATCAGGACAGAGCAGCATTGCTGAGCACTGTACCTTAGCCACAGCTTACTTTAATGTAACGTGGGGTATGCTGCAGATCCTGCATAGTTTGTGGTTCAGAGATAAAGCTCAGCAAAGTCCATCTCTCAGGTGAATAATCCTTTAGATCTGAATTTCAGCTCTAAAGAGGGTTGTGACAACATCTCCAACACCAGACTCCGGGTGGTCCATGACCAAGCGCAGAGTGGAAATCGGTGGCACAGACCCTCCTCTGCAAATTTCCCCCAGCACAGATACATGCTGCGAGGAGATGGATTTGGAAGAAAATAACCTTTTATAAAATCTGTAGGGTCCAGCAGTGATTCTTTCATGTTCTGCATTAGTCACAGGCAGGGGCCACTGATCTGATTCAGCCAACTCACATTGCACTGACTCCACAGCATTGCAGGGCTCTAGCCCACAGTGAAGTTATGTCCTAAAGACCAAAGGTACAAAGCCTTGCAAGTGGAGCAGACAGGTCTGGGAGAGAATGGGACAGTGTGACTGTTCCTGAGTTAAGGTATGGCTTGCAGGAAATATGAACAAGGACTCCTAAGAAATATGGTTTGGTAGCTATTAGCCTTGCACTTAGAGGTGTCATTTTTTGAGATGTAGCCTCCTTGGCTTATTCATTGCCCATTCACACTGTGTCCACATAGCTGGTGAATCAGGGCTCAAAAAAACCAGTGGGACTCAGAGGAAGAAAAGGACATAGCAGAACAATATGGTATTTCCAAGCTAGAGCCTATATACAGTTCCCTTTCTGCTACGTCACACTTTTTGCTCCCCAATACTGCACCAGCACAAGTCTAGGAAAGAGCTCAGCCACTTAGCTCATCAGCGTGGCACAGAAGAGGGATCAAATGATTATTTTTCATCCAGAACCTCAGCAAGTCTGGAGTGGAAGATCCTTAAGACAGTATTGCCTGGCACAGCAGTGAGGTACTCTGCAAGTTCAAGGTTCAGTACTGCATTCCTGTCATCCTTGGGCCCTTCAGCATTACTCCATTGGTGTAATTATCCCCATAGCCATAGAGAAGTGCCACCTCTGTGCAGTGATTTGCTTCTTGCTGTCCCTTGCAAGGTCAGCTAATTGGCCAACAGACTTTTGGGGTGGTAATTAGCCAAGTGATTAGCCATTAATCCATAGCAAGGTAGAAGAAAAAAGAAGTGGTGGTGGTGGGGAAATCAGATTGATGCTTCATCTGAGAGCCGTTATCTGATCTATTAATAGCATCACTCCCTTCTCTGCGTTAAATTGCTGTGAGGGGACCCTTGAAGGTAATTAGATCAAGTTTTCCACTAGCATCAAGAAGAAAGTGATACCTGCCTCTACCCAAATGTGAGAGTGAGCTCAGCAGAGACGCCAAATTGAAGACCATGTGCATCCTGCTTCCTGGAAGGTGCTGCAGGGGAATGAAGGTGCTGGAGACCGTTCAGTACTCACCCTGGAGAGGCAATCTGCCTGGTGGCCCCATGGGCCTCCCAGTACCAGGGCTGTGAGGGGAGGCAGAGGGGCAATCAATCTGTTCTTTCCTCGGGGAACAGTTCCACTTGTCCCTTTGTGCCTCATTTTCTCTCAGTGGGCCAGATTCTGGCAGGCTGGAGTCGAGCTGCCAATTTTAAGTGGTGACATACTTCTCACAGCTGCGCACATGAGCTCGCAGGCTGGGCTGGCGGGGCCACCTCTCTGAGGGACCCTCGGGCTGTCTCAAGTGAACAATCCCCTGCTTCTCCATCCCCCTTTCATCAGAGGTGCTAAGGAGGTGTAAAACATCCCTGTGGGACCCTGCAAAGACCAAGTGGAAGCTTCCAGTTGGTAGATGGCAGCTGTTTGTTGTGGTCTCCCTTCTTCACAGCCAGCAGCAGAGGATGGGCTGGGGAGCCCAAGGCTACCCCTCCGGTCAGGGGGGAGCACGTCCCCGTCCTCTCTCAGTTCCCAGCTCCTGCTCTGGGTGTAGCGTTGGCCACTGAGGTGCTGGGGAGCTGCTGCTCTCCAGGAAATGCCCTGTTTTATGCTGGACCTGAACTGATGTGTCACGTTAGTTATACCTGAGTTGGCTTTCTGCCTGGAAAGTGGCATCGCATTGCTTGGGGACTGGGTGCCGGCAAAGTGCCTCGGAGGCACGGCTGGTTGCCATACCTCCATTTGAGGGGATCATTGTCCATATCCCTTTGCTGGGTTCTTGCCAGTGAAGAAACATATCAGCGTGGTGCTTTTCCATTCCCAAACCCTGGTCCTGGATGGCAACTTGAGGCAAAACTTGTGGTACCTCAACATTAAGATGGGTGGATGGGAAAGCTGAACAGGTAGATGAGAGGGAGGTCAATCTGAGCCCTGTGGTACATCGCTCTGGGTCTCACCACCATCACAGCAAAGAAAACGCAGGTGAATTTGGGCCAAGCCCTAAACTCCTTCCCCATGTGTATTCAGGGAGCAGTACTGAAGCACACACATCTGTGTCACAACCCAAAATGAGCCTGTAGTTTATGTACAAAGACACCCCAGCTGTTTTCCTGCTGGGGCTTATCGCTAGGATTATTCGTTGCAATTCACCCTAGTGATGTTATTTTCCTTTATTTAATTACCAGCTTTTTTTTCCCCCCGTTGTTAAATCATTTTCATTCAGCCAGGGGAAAAAAAAAATTAAAAAACCCTGAAGATTTCTTAGTAAAAAAAAAAAATCAAACAAGCTGAAATGGTAGCACCAAATTGATTGCAAAGACATAAGGGACAAAGGGAGCCATTTTCCTGATGTTGAGTCAAAAAAGAAACACAACAATTGTTCAGCAGAAATCACTGAGGGTTAGAGAGAGAGATTCAAAAGATTGATCTTCAAGCAATTAGAGAAGGGAATGCAATTAGAACGGGGGCTGCTGCTCTCCCGTGCTGTTTCTTTTTCCCATACAGAGGCGCACATGTGCGCGCGCGCACACACGCACAGAGATTTTAGGAGTTTGAGGCACCGGTCATTATGCTCAAAGAGCAGAGGGGAAAGCCCCATTGCCCAGCTCAGTGCGGCAGCTGCTGGGTGAATGTGTCACACCTGCAGGGCTGCACAACGCTCGGAGCTTTGGTTCTGTGGAAAAGGGGGGTCCCAGGCCCGTTTTCTTCAAAGAAGAGAAGCAGTGGGGCAGGTTGTAGCCTTTTGCCAGCAGGTTAAAATTCACTGTAAGGTTCCCATGTTCACAACCACTCCTGCCTTGGCACCGAAGTTTTCGGGTCCGTTTGCTCTGCCGGGCTGTGGGCAGTGGGCCCCGGAGGGGAGAGGAGATGCTGCCAGCATCCTGTGCACTAACGCCTGCTCTTTACTCTGCAGGGCTTACGATAGCACTTTACCCTCCCCTAGCCTGCAGTTTCACCCCTCTCTTTCCCTCCCCTTCGTATTTGATGCAATTTGCTGACAATTTGAGCAACTCCTTGAGAGAGGCACGGGAAGCCTTGGGGCAGCGGAGGGTGTGAAGACCTGGGGTCCAACCGCTGCCTCACCATTGCTCCTCAAACTCGCCGGCCTCTCCCCGGGGGCTGCGGGGCTGCAGCACGGGCTGGGGAGGGTCACGGGCTGGCCCTGGCCAAGGGGCCGGGGCAGAGCACAGCCAGGGCCAGGGAGCCAGAGCAGGGGGTGCTGCCTTCTGCAGCGGGGTGAAGGGGAGGATTCAGTCCACCAGCAAGGGAAGGAAACCCAAGCCTTAGAGAGGGCAGTGAGTTTGTACTTCGGACCAGTGTGGCTTTCCATGTTGTTTACCTGGGGGTGAATGTAACAAGCATACGGAGTCAGATCCTCTGCTAGCATAAACTGGTATTGGTGGAGGTACTCTCACCGAGGATCTGGTTTTTCTTTTCTTTTGCCTTTCTTTTTTTTAAACGTGATTCCTTAACTCCAGTGATTTTATCTCTCTTTTTCTTCTTCCTCTTGCTGTAATAATCATTGTGGAATAAAGACTACAGACAGATGAACAACCCCAACCCCACTTTTTTTTTTTTTTGTAATCTGTGTTGTAAGTGCTTTTGTAAAAAATAAAAAATAAAAATAATAATAATGTAATGGACTTTTATGATTTTTGTTTGTTTTTTTGTTTTCCATCCTTTGTAATTTGTTTGTTTGGGGTCCAGGGGGGCATTTTCATGGTTATAGTTTGTGTGGGCAGGGTGTTGCATCACCCTTCCTTTTACTTGTATAAAAACCAATAGTGGCTCAGTTGTGGAAAAAAAAATGTACTTTTTTATAAATAAAGAATTTTAAAAAAACATACATTCTCCTTTTTTTGTGTGCATCTGTGACTGCGTCGTTCTGCAACCTCTGACTGGTAGCTGTAAGGAGAGTCACAGGAGCAGAAATGGCATCTGCTTTCCAATGACCTAGGTCTGTTCCCATGATATGCAGTATTTTATAACGGGAGTTGCTTGCAGATGAAGGCTGAAGGCTAAGGGTTAAGAGATCTGCAGAACAGCAAGGTGGACAGGGAATGACTGTTTTTGCCACTGACATAGGTGGCATTGTATGAAATTCTTGGACAGTGGATTCAAGACAGACACAAGGAGGTGAGAGCGTTTCCCCTTGTCAATTGAAACAGTGAAATTCCTTGTCAAAGCATGCTGCTGATGCCAAAAGTTAACCTGAGCTAAAAAAGTGGCTAGAAAAACCTAAGGAGAAAAATCCATCAAAAGCTATTAAAAATTATGACACTGTCTCTTGCTTAGGAAGTTCCTAAGTTGCTGTTAGCTATAGCAGATGGGACAGGCTGACAGAAAAATGTCAATACACACTTGCTCTCTTCTTACATTTTCTCTAGGCATGTGTAATTAGCTGCGGTCAGGGCCAGGATACCAGGCTAGGCCAACCTTTGATTTGACACAGCAGGATGTTCCTATAGTGCAACGCTTGGCTACCGTGACGATTGTGCATCAAAAACATCTAAATGTGACAGGGATGCTAAGGGTCCATTGGGAGGCAAGATCAGTGAAACTGCATCCCTGCATCTCCGTTACTGATCTCTGCATTGGGAAGAACAGTTTGCCTTTTCCCTTTCCTCCAGCTTCCTGGCTGTGAATATATGCTACAAAGCAAGCCTTGTTCCCAAAGATCAAGGCAGACAACTCTGCAAGACCCAGAATTTTGCAAGGGAGGGAGAGACAAAGCAAGCAAGAGATCAGAGAAAATGTGCATGCCCTTCCTTGCACTGGTATCGACAGGCTCTTTGCCGTGCCTCTGGCCTAGAGACCGGAATACTCCCTGGGAAGGGATTTTTGCACCCAACTTCAGCACGTGGATGATCTGCTGGAGATCTGAACCAAAACTCAGCACTCCCCATCACAGAGAGAGAGGGAGAGGGGTCCCGGCCCAGATCTGAGCTTGAACTGTTCTCCATTGTGAAGAGATGAGCTGGACGGAGCGGGAAGTGCTCAGGATTAGGCTGGAAAGGAGTGGTTTGGTACAGACTGTTCATTCCCTGTCAGCAGCGTAGCAGGCATGGAGCATGCACCAGAGCAGCAGGAGGCTCTTTGATACCAGACTCGATGATCAATGCATTGTGTGCTGCTTGGCAGACAGGGTCCTTCCAAACCACATGCCACTAATGGAGCCAGTTCTCAGTCATTCTGCTGGAAAAGGAGTGTGCTGGATGCCTCTCTTTGGAAGGGGTTAAAGATAGCCTTGGGGAGGCTTTCCTCAGGTGCAAAGGGAGGAAAAGCCAGGAACACTCTTGCTCTCTGGCTTCAACACGGCAAAGGGAATTGTGACCACTATCCAGCCTGTATCTATATGTCCACATATTTCACCCTTTCCATTTTCCCCTTTCTGTCAGCTTCTCTTCATAATGACAGATGTTGGAAGTGTAGCTTTGCTTCAGCTGCAGCCATTCAGGCCAGTAGCCCTAGGAGTGACTGTGACAGCAATGCAGAGGGGCAGCATCCTACAGAACTGGATCCCCAGCAGCTGGCTCAGCCACATCAGCCAGCCTTGGGGGTGGGGAGAAAGGGGAGAAAGAAAAGGAGCACCGGGGAACTGGGATGGGGGTCTAAGATGGAAAGAAGGATAGGAGGGGCTATGGTCCTGCTGGGATGAGCCCCTGGGAAACGCTGCACTGATTTCCCAGGCCATGTCTTACAGTTAAGCGATGATGGATAAAACCCATTGCATGGGGCCTCTTCTCAGCAGCTCAGGTTGCAGAGAGCTGAACACAGCGGGAACTGACTCCCATGCAGTGCTCCTAAGTATTGTGTTTCTCTGGAACAAAACAGAAACACGTTGGGGGTGGGAATGCCAGCAATGCATGTAGCCCATGGAAAAATGGCAGCGTGGCTTGGATCTCTTCTCAAAGCCACATCTCTGCAGGCGAGCACTGCTGGCCCCAAAAGCAACTTTAGAGCCCTGACAATCAGCAGAGGTGCCAGCAGAGAGCCAGGGGAGGAGCTGGACCAGGACAGGAGGAGATGAGCAAGAGGCTCGTGTTTGTCCTTAGGCTGTATGTCCACTGGTGAGCATGGTCCAGCAGCAGAGAGCCAGTCTAGAGCAGAGCGAACACCGTGAGATTTACCTCCCTGGAAGTGGGAGAAGTATGCGGAGTTCAGGGCTGAAATATCCATGATGAAGATACAGAGACAGGTTCCCAGTTGGTGCAAGCACATCCAACTTTTCTGACGACAATGGAGTTATGCTTATTTCCACCCACACAAATGAACATGGCCTAAGTAGGATTTGTAGTTAGTGAGATACACTCCAGTGTAATCAGGGAATTACCAGGCACCCTGCCTGACATCCCTGGGCACAGGCACCTGGGAAGGAGATGTCCCTCCCATGCTGGGATTAATGCCTTGTACAGCACTCAAAACCAGATGGATCTCCCAGGGATCCACACTCACGGCAGACTCAGAACTGGAAGTGCAAGAGCCAAAGGCCTCCGACAGGCAGAGGAATAAGGCAGTGCAAGTGGGAGATGTTAAACCTGGCTGGCTATCAAGGGTTCAAGCTCAAGGCGCACTGGAGACAGGTCAGGTCACACAGCATCAGTCCAGAAATATGTGACTCTCAATCCAAAATTCATTGTGAGGTAAGAGGTAATCTGTGCTCCAGCTCAAGTCGGAGCACTCATGGTCACACATCCCACTAAGTCTCCTAGAGCTAGTGCTGGAAAAATTGAACTGAAAGAAACTTGCCAGTTTAGAACAGCGCTGGGTGAATTATTTGTAGTAATATGTTTGATTAATTTTTTTTCAAGGATTCAGATTATTTGCAAACTCGAGTTTCATTTGTATGAACATATTTGTTAGAGGAAATTGCTTTATGCAAATGTATTCCAGCTGGGGGACCTGTAACACCGAGAAGTGCTGTTGAGCCTCAAATGCCCTCAGTGGTGCCTGCCAGAAGGCGAGGGGGGCTGGTTCACTCCTCCAAACAAGGCATTTCACAGCTTCCCAGACGTGTTTAGATGCAGGCTCTCATATAGTATTTGCAGAACAAGGATCAGCCCGTTAAAAAAAAAACCTGGATGTGTGTTGCACTCCTAAAATTTTACATACTAGCTAGCAGAAATCAGAGAGTCGGGCATGGCCGTGCAGGCAAAGCAGTGGCACAGCAAGATAAATGTGTACATAATTAAAATGTAGGTTAAAAATGTTGTATCACCCTCCAGGGGCTGAGTTATTGAAAGGTGACAATTTATGGATACTAGCCATTGGAGTTGCTCCCTTAGCCTCAGCAGTTGAGGCAATGTTGTGGCCTCATGGGACTAAGCCCAGCACAAGGTGAGTTAGGGACACTCCCTCATCCGGAGATTTCACAAGTGCTGAACCAAACCCAGATCCTCGTAGGAAACAGGCAGAGGTTTTTGTCTGAACTTTGTGGAATTTGGGGAGGAAAATTATTTGCCTGCAAAGGGGCACTAAATGCTCTTTCTGCCCCTTTGCAGAAAACACTGTCCCGTAGTTTGCCAGTGAGCTCAGGAAGAGCAGTTCAGTGCTGGCTAAATCCCAGGAGATGAATATGGATCAAATCGTAAGAGATCAAAGGGAGCACCCTTTGAGGAGCTGTGAGGCGAAGGGGTTTCTCTTTTTCACTAGTGCCTGGTTATCAAGCCTTTTTCTAGCCTAGCACCTGAGCTCCTGGTATATCTGGGGCTTTGCAAAGTCTTCCCTCCATCCCTCTGCTGGTGAGCCGCTGCTAGCCCCATGGTACCCAAATGTTTCCATTTCTCCCTTATCTCTCTGTTCCTCTCAAACTCCTGCCAGCCCGTTTATCTCACAGTTTTGAAAAGAAAATTGCCATCTTCACACCTGTCAGGTTTAACTGATTGCCTGTCGCTTGGAGGGAGGGAGTCCCTGTCTGTATGGCCCTGGCTGCACAGGCTCTGCTCGCCAGGGGAAATGTCTCCATCCCTTGAGGAACAAAACACTTCATTTCCCATCTCCCGGCCTCATCTCATTGTCCTGCTGTAGCTTCCAGCCCTTTCAATTACCGTTTTACAATAATAATGAACGGTAGCTTCCTGCTGGCACACAGTTTTGTCCGCCCAAGGAGCTGATCCCATCATGAAACACTCATTCCCTGAGATCCATCATCTCCTCACTGTGCAAAAGAGTGCCCTTAACCAGGGGGAGGTGATACAGAGGAGTGAAACGACTTCAGCATAGGTGCGCAGGGAACCAGGGAGAAGGCTCAGGGGTGGACTTGGGAGATGTAAATCCTTATCATGCTTATCG